>JAAGEH010000431.1:985008-1056920 GCA_011751065.1 Lasiurus cinereus
AGAGAGAGAGAGAGAGAGAGAGAGAGAGAGAGAGAGAGAGAGAGAGACATTGGTGTGAGAGAGACATGTCAATTGGTTGCATCCCACACGAAGGTTGAGGAGCAAACCTGCAACCAAGGTGCATGCCCTTGACAAGGAAGCAAACCTGTGACCCTTCAGTGGTCAGGCTGATGCTCTAGCCATTGAGAAACACCAGCCAAGGCCAGCTCATCACCTTTACATAATATCACTGCACATTGGCATGTCAATATCTGTTGCTTGTTAATGTTTTTTGCTTGTTTTTCTATTGTTCTAGGCTGCCACAGAACAACTTGTGCATGTGTCCTAATGACCTGAATGCCAGTCCGTGGTCTCAATTTGGCATCGCAAATATAGTCTTCACTGTCTCGCTGTGTCTACAGGAATAGAAGTTCTTTGTCATAGTGGATTCCACTGTGTCCACGTCCCCCCTAAGTTTGTGTTGTTGTGTCCACATCGAGGAAAAGAATGTCACCCAAAAGCTAGTAAGATAGTCCCCTCCTTTTCTTTTTGCCAAAGAAAGGGTATTTGGTTTATTTTTCACAGTTTGATGTACCGCCCATTTGGCATTGCAGATTGTAAATGGTGTGAGGCAGGTAAGACCTTCACTGTGTCCCACCGACGCACCGAATGGCCCAGCACCATTGGTGATGGAAAGACCATCACCTCCCCACTGCACGGCAAGGATCTGCAATGGTCCCGGAGACTCCACACACGAGGTCTGACCTGGAGTCTTCCTTCTGCTTCTTTGGATGAGGCGTCTCTGCTTTTCAATCTCTCAAACCTTCACCATGTCCATCTGCATTGAATGGCTGGTTTCGTTTCCTCCATATCTCAGTCAGGAAGAATCCTCCCCATCTTTGTGGGGGAGGCTTTGGTATTGCTGAGAAGTCAAGAGAGAAAGTGGCCGCAAAAGTACCTATCACTGTTCATTTCCTGTTCAAGTTTCCTCCAACCATCAGCTGGTAGCGCCACACCTGATATGGAATGTGTCTGAGTGTGTTACTGCCTTGGAACAGGACTCTCATGAATGTTGTTCTTGTCTGAACCCTGAAGTCTCCACAGCTTGAAGAGGAGAGTGACACTCATCCTCAAAGGTGCTCTGAAGGGGCAGAAATGACTCAGATGATTGGCCTCCAGGACATGGAGAGATCCCGCTGCTCACAGAGACAGAAAGTCAGGTGGAACCTGTGCGAGACATAGGACCTGCGTCCCAGGGCCAAGAGGAAGCGCTGAGCTGCTTTGTGGGAGCAGAGGCATCTTGCACAGCCCCCAGTTTCCTCCCTCCCCTCCCCTGGGCTCACTGTTGAGGGTCCCTTTGGTGCCCCCAGTCACCAAGGCAGGGTGGGAAGTCACCTTCATACCCCGCAGCAAGGCAGCCATCATGTCTACCTCCTTCTTGAGCTCTGAGCTCCACACCCTCACTCCTCACTCCCTTTGCCACTCCCTTTCAGAAGCTGTTTATGTCTAAAACCTGTCCATGGTCCTCACTGTCTTCAGGGAGGATTCAGACTCTTCCTTCTGAGCTCAAGGTTGTTCATGATCATCCAGATGTGACCCCCCAACCTCAGCTCTCACCTCTGCTTCCCTCAGACAGATGGGTATAGCTGCCCATGAAACTACACACACACTCTCACACAAATGCACATTCATACACACCTGTACACTCACACACACTCTCACACACACTCTCACACCCACACATTCATAAACACACATGCACATGTATACACACACTCATACACCTATACATAAGCATACACATTTAAGCACTCTTATATACATACACTCACACATACACACTTACATTCATATATACTCACACAGGCTCACACACTCATGTCTACACACTCTTACACACATATATTCACTCATACACATATACCCACTCTCATTACTAGTCACACAACTCTCACAGACATATATGATCACAAACATACACATTCAGAATTCACACACATATACACAGTCACACTAGAACAATAAAACACATATACAATAAACACTACACACCCACACATACACACCTACTGACACATACACAGGCCCATAAAATCTCAAACACGCACATTACACACACTCACACCCCAAAACACATATATACACCTTCACACACACACACATCACTCTCAAACATTCACACATACATTCATATAGCCACACACATATATACACTCACACACACATACACATTCATGCAAACACTCACACATATGCTCACACACATAAACACATACTCATAAGGACACATGGCTTTTAATTTTTTCATTTCATAGGTTTGCTCTGTAATATTTACATTATCATTTAATCTAAAACTTACACTTCTGTTTGGGTTCACACATTCATTATTTTGTGAAGTCTGTTGCTTTATTTCTGAAATGTAGGGAATACATGTTGGAAATGAATGTACGTTGCTTCAGGTGTAGGAGGTTTGAAGAGGAGGCAGCTCTGTTCAGATGGACTCAGGGGCTCCATGAGGGGGCACAATACGGTCCTTGTGGGGAACTTGTTGTGCTTGACAGCCATTTTGTAGTAAGCCCCAGCCATGTTAGCACTAACCTTGGGCTAGGTTTCTATTACCCCAAACCCTATCTCTTTCCCATAAGCCAGGTGTTTCACCTTAGGGCTAGGAATTTTTGATAACTTCCTCCTTCTCCCTATAAATACCCCGATCTACTGCTGAATAAAAGACTTGATCAGAACTTTGTCTTGTCTCCATTCCTTGTGTCTCTTGTCCCTTTCATCCGCACTCCCCCTCTAGGGTCCTCCTTGACTTAACCCGCGGGTCGGGACAGGTCCTCACCTGGGTTGGGGGGGAAACTTCACTGATATACTTTGGTTGGAGGAGGTGTTGGGTTAATTGTGACTGGAGAGTGTAGCTCAGCCTGATAATCAGCAGCATAGAGTGCTGAGTGGAGATCCCAGATGTGGCTGGAGTGAGGGGGGGACCCTTGAACAGGCTTTGTACAGGGAATGAACAGTGATAGGTACTTTTGGGGTCATGTAATGAAACATCTGAGCCCACAGTGAGGATCTGGAGGAGGCCAGAAGGAGGCTGATGCAGTCGCACCAATGAGCTGTCCTGGGTCTTCACCTGAGCTTGTCTGTGGGGAGAACTGGGTCACAAAAAGAGAACCAGGAGGCAGAGCAGTGGGGTTGGTTCAGTGTGTGAGGCAGAGAGAGAGGAGGATGGAGGGCTCCTCCTCTCTCCTCCTTGGCTGCCTGCAGGAGCCAATGGGGCTGTGCCAAGGTTGCTGACCCCAAGAGGAGCAGGTGGCCTGGGGATGTTACAACACTGTCAATCACCCACAGAGGTGACCAGCACCGCCCTCCGGGCCTGGGTGTGTGCTGCTGCTTCTCCCTATCACTTCCTCTCTCTGACTTCCTTGTTTTGTGAGCAGAGCTCCTGCTCTCCATCAAACCTTCAGAGTCCTTCTGCCTCCTCACCCTCTCTTGTTTCCCAAACAGTACCTGTTTGTCTAATGCTGTTTATTCCATCTCCATGCTTTGGGTAGAAGAGTGTGTGGGAGACAACTCCCAGGTTGTAATCTAAGACCTGGGGACACATTTATTGAGCATCTATTTTGAGCCAGTCTCTTCTCTTCCTCTTTGCATGTTGGGCAAAATGGTGAAACCTCACTTCTGAGGGTTGTTATGGGGATCAGCAGTGCCCAAGACATGAAGAGCTTCAATCTGGTGTCATTTTAATTCTTTTTATTAAAATATATGTTTTATTGATTGCAGAGAGGTAGTGAGAGGGAGAGGGAGACAGAAACATAATGATGAGAGAGAATCATTGATTGGGCATTTCATGCAAGCCCCACACTGGAAATGGAGCCCACAACCCAGGCATGTGCCCTGACCTAGAATGTAACCATGACCTCCTGGTTCATAGATCAACATTCAACCACTGAGACATGCCAGCTGGACATCTGGTGTCATTTTCTGACCTGATGAAGGCATGTGTTTGAGAGATCTGTGGTGGGAAGGACTGTGTGGAAGCCACATGCGTATCCCCAAGCCTACAAGTTAGATCAGAAGCTGTAGTGCATCCTTATTTGAATGGCAGATGAGAGCAGACAAAAGGATGCAGGGGTGGTGGGTCTCATCCTGGATCATAGACTCAGTCCAAGTCAGGAGTGAAGGTGGAAATTTCATCAGCGGGTGGGTCCTTAAGCACTAAGGCATTTAGGGCACCTCTGACCTTGAGGGAGTCCTTCCTCCCATGAAACTCCACAGGTAGGAGAAACCAAGATGGCGGCATAGGTGAACACCTAAACTGCTGCCTCACACAACAATTTCAAACCTACAGCTAACAGACAGAACGAACACCATCCAGAATCATAGGAAAGCTGGCTGAGTGTAACTTCTACAACTAAAAGGAAAGAGAGAGGCTCACAGAAACTCAGAGGAGCTGCAAAAAGCTGAGGTATGGAGACACACACGTGGAGAGGATAGGTGGCAGAGTGCCTGAAAGGCTTCCTCCAGTGGGAGGGAGACAGAAACTCCTGACTGCACTGAACACCAGTTCTGACTGCACTGAACCCCAGCTCTGGGCAAGACTCATACGGAGGTAGTCTGGACTGTCATGACAAGGGAGGAGTGCACAGAAACTTAGGGGAGCCATGAAAGGCAGAGGTCTGGAGGCACAGGCAAGTGTGCACAGAGAGGACTGACTGCTGATTGTGTGGCTGGTTTTCTCTAGAAGGAGGAAGACAGAACCTCCCAACTATGCTGAACTCCACTTTTGACTGCACTGAACCCCTGTGTCAGGCAAGATCCTAGGGACCCAGACTCATTCAGGTTCCCAGAGTGCATGTAAACTCAGGGCAATTAGAAAGGCAGAGGTCTAGATATTTACTGCTGTGTTGCTGACAATTATCTGAAAGAAAAGTTGGGGTGCTTCATTGGGCTGGACAAAGTTTAGCTACATCAGAGAGCAGGTCTAATTAAGCAAGTTTATTCTATATCTCTAAAAGGCTAAGTTGATTCATGCATGGACAATACATATAAAGTACTCATTGGTGCCAATCACACGTGTAGGTTTCCATCTGTCATTGTCCATCATGAATTTGGTTGATATTTCCATTATAGAGAAAGGGAGAATAGCAATGTTAAATTATTTCTTCTAATTCATTTCCTTTCAATGTGCACAAATTCATGCACCAAGCCACTAGTCCTTTAATAAATAAAGAAGGCCATTAGATATGGTAAAAATACACTGAAGGAATTGTGAGTGAAGAATTTTATACTAACAAATTATTATCTTAAGGGTCAAAGGTGGAAGTATCAGCGAGGAGGAATATATAAACATGAGGAAACTAAGACATGTCTAATCAGCTTGAACTCACACCTCACCTGTTAAACCCACAGGTCATGCTGTCTTCAGGAGAGTTGAGGAAGGTTTGGAAGGTAGACACTCATCCATCATCTTTCTAGAAGTCTGGCAGTCTACCAGAGAAGTTATAGCAGGAGGTCAGAGCAAAACCTTGAAGAAGAAAAACATTAAAAGGAATGTGAAGAAGAGTTTCCTTTGGAAACAACCCCAAGATGGAACCAATCCTGAGAGGGTGAACCCCAAATCTGAAATCTCCCCTACATCCTCATGCAGGGCTTCATCCCAATTTAGATTTTAGGGCCACGGTGGATTAGAAACTCTCATGGGCTCAGTTTAAACTCCAAATTGCAAATCAAGAACTATTGGCTATGGGTTTCCTTTTGACCCCAGGTTCACACCTGAAAAGACTTACTGTGGGATTGGCCTCAGGTGAGGCTGATGAGGCAGGTGAGGGCACTTCTGTGTAGAAACAATGCTCACAGGTGATCAGCAACCCCTTTGTGGTAGATGTGGCCACTCGTGTAGGGTGTGGCTTTCAGATCCCCTCCCTTCACCAAATTGTGTGGAAAATAGTGGGTGGTGCATTTATAGAACTTTTGAGCAATAGTGCTGTTATCAGACAGGGTCCAGGCTGGGGGAAGATCTGCCTGGATCCTGCCTGTAGTGTGTGGATTCCTGCCTTTGTATAGGAATGATTTCATAACCTGAGTCCATGTCATTTTGTGAGTAAGTTTATTGAAGCTACAGGCAGTGAAACAAAAGAATGGCTTGAGGTAGAAGAGGAAACAGGAGAGAGAAGGTCAGAAAAAAAAGGGAGCCTTGGAGACAGGATGAGGATGAGGGATAATTCTGGCATGGGTTGCTGCTGCCTGCTGCTCCCCCGGTTGCATGTTTCCTGGGGGTCCCCTGGAGTTTAGGAGAAAAACAGCGAAGAAACAAAGTGTGGGCTCACTTTAGTGAGAGTGCCATGGCTCCTTAGTTTTGAGGTTTTTATCTCAAGGTAGGCTCACTCTAGACTAGAGCACACCCTTCTTACCCCATTTGGGGCATGAAAATGTTATTTCTTCTTACATTGTAATGGTCTCTATGAGACTTGCAAACAGGGGAGCAGTGGAGATTGGCAACTTGTCCTGGGCTCACCCCCTGCTCTTGTTTCCAAGGCCCTCTTTTTCTCAACTTCCCAGGGAGCTAACAACAACCATACCTAGGGTCACTTCTTTCTTAAAACATTTCTAGAGAACAAAAGCAGATCCTAGGCTCACCTGTTGCTTCTTATCCTAAGCACTTCCTCTGTCTCACAGTTCCCAGATGTAATGAACGTGCTCTCAATATCCCCTGAACTCGTGCTGTGAAATCTTTCCAACAGGAAGTGAAGAACCCACACAATACAGATCAGCCTAAGTAGACCTGCTCTGAGCTGTACTTTGTGCTTGATGTTGGCCATGAAGGGGATCTATCTAACAGAGAAAATGACAAATTCCCAAAATCAGTGTTTTTCAAATTAAGTTTATTGGCATGCCTTCAGTGAATAATAGAACATAGGTTTCAAGGGAGCACGTCTGTAACATGTGGTCTGTGTGTGGCACTGTGTTTTGGACAATGGGGGTTTCAGAGGCAGCACAGACCAGGTGACCCCTTCAAACAACCAGGTCTTGATCCCAAGGGGTGAGGTTTCTGCAGAAAGCACACAAGGGACCTCAGAAGGCAGGTGAGGGGGGCGTGTGGAGTCCAGAGAGGGTGTTAGGACTTTCTATGGGTTATCTCTTGCAGGATGGATTATGCACCTTGTAGATTGATGACAATAAATGGCATGCTCTGAACTCAGGAGGTGGGGACTCCATACAAAAATGAAGGTCCATGTAAATAGAAATAAAGGAAAACATATTCCAGGAAAGTGTAGGGAGGTGTGGACCTGTTCCTGCCATGTGGAAAAAATGCTAATTTCACCAAAATGGGAAAGCCAGGAACCAGTCACAGGCCTCACAGTGGTTGGGAGGGAAAGGACCACAGTTCAAGGGCAGAAGGTCCAGACCTTGTCCCTGCACATGAGTGATGACCCCTCCACCTGCAACCAGCCACAGACAGGTCCCTCAGCATATGTCCCATGTCATCTTACAGAACCTTCTGGCTACATGAGATTCACTCCCAAGGCTCTCCTTCTCTGAACGGGTATTGTTCCCTCTGTGATCATGTCCTGGCTGCATCCTTGGTCCTTCTGTGGTTGTTTCAAGCCTGATAGAGCAGCACCCCAAGCGCTACCAGGACCAAACCAGCCACGCCCAACCGGATGGAATTCTCCACGGTGTAGTCTTGGTTCTGGGGGCCTGGGAATTGTGGGCAAAGAGGTCACAGAGGTCAGGGCAGGACAAACTCACCCCTGGGCCCTGAATGTCCACCCAGGGCACACTCTCCCCTAAACAAGATATGACCATCTCTGCTGAGCCCATAACTGAGAGTGTCTTCTACTCACCATTCTTGGGGTCTGAATTGTTTTGTGAGGCGCTGATGGTGTAGGCTGTTCCTGAGAACCAGAAAGGAGTGGGGCTATGTTAGGAGTTGATGCCACTCAAGCCCAGAGTCCCCATAACTCTCCCTTTTCTCATGACCTGACTGCTACCAGTCCCTCCACAAACCCTTTCTCTGCTGAAAAAGGTTCCTAGCTGTTTTCATGGATTCTTTCTGTCTCTCTGGGCAATTTGGGTTTAGACTTTGCTTCTGAGTCACTTTGAAACACAGTTTGGCTTTGCCAGGATGGGTGAGAAACATGTTCTCTCATGGCAGAAAGCAATGTATTGTTTCCATCTCTCTGCTCATTGTGGGATTCTGAGCCATGGAAGCTACCTCACCTGGGTATAAAAGCCTATATTTATACAACAGCTGAGGAACCAGGATCCATAGGTTAGTCTCAAATATACAGACATGAATTTATGTAGAATTTGAGTAATTCTTCAGCTATGTGTGGGGCAATTTTATGAATAAAACTGAAAAAAATGTTTCTGCAGAAAAAAACAAAACACACCCCCAATTGAAGTATGCTTGGTAATTAGAGTTGAATTACCCCTTTTAATTCCTAAATGTTTGTAACTGAAATTTAAATGCTTAAATAACTGCTGCCCAAAAGTTCTCAGAACAAAAGCAATAATAGAGAAGTGTGTGCAAAATATGCCAGACATCATTATGCTAAGTGAAATAAGCCAATCAAGAACGACAAATGCATCATGATATCACTTATATGTGGAATCTAATGAAAAAAATAAAGTGATGGATAAAATAGAACCGGAAGCATGGAAACACGGAACAGACTGAGGAATCTCAAAGGTAAAGAGGAGAAGGTGGGAAGAGGTTAACTAAAGAACTTGTAGGCAAATATGCATGCCCATGGACACAGAGAATAGTGTGGTGAGGGCCTGGGAAGGGCAGAGACGAAGCCAGCTGGAGGAGGGTTATGGAGGAACAAAAGCGGGGAAGGGGGGGAAACCCTGTAATACTTTCAACAATAAAGACTTAAAATGCAAAGAGCAGTCATTAATTGCACAGTCTGGGCAGGAACCCCCTAGTTCTTCACAAGCTTTGCTTGATCCCCCTGAGTTTCAGGTGAGCACTGAAGGCCAGGAGTCCTCCAGGTGAGCACAGGGCCTTGCAGCATGGAGCCCACAGGTGGGGACACTTCTCCCTACAGCAGGGTGTCCAGTGGGGATGGCACCGTCACCCACAGCAGGTCCCACCTTGGCCAGAGCAGCCACCTTTCTTGCTCTGAGAAGGTTTGGGGACCCCACCTGTGTGGTGAGGGCTTCTATCCAAGGGGCTCAGAAATAAGCAGCTGAGAGTGTGTCTCCCTATCCTCTCTCCACTTGTCTCTGCCTCACCTCCTCCATCAACCCAGCAATTGTCCCTGGGCCACAAGCCAGACCTTGACACCAAAGGCTGCCAACCTGTTCCGCTCTCCATTTCCCACTCCACACACTCTTCCACCTGCTTAGCGACCGGGGACCAGGCTAACTCTGTCGAGCTGCTGGCTTTTAGTGGAAAACCCCAGATTCTGTGTGGAACCAGGAGGAGCTGAGATGCTAAGTGGGAGTTTCCAAATCTTTGGTGTCTCCATAACATTGTGGCTTCCTCTTGCTGAGCCATGCCCCGAGACCTGATGGATACTCAGTGTACCTGCTCCCCGACTCCCTCACCTTTTCAATCCGTCTAAGATCACTGTGTGGAATCAGAAATTGAGATGCTAAATGGGAGTTTCCAAGTTTTTGGTGTCTCTGAAACATAGGAACTTCCATCTTGTATACAAAACTGCTGTTTGAAACTCTCTGCTGTTGTTAGTCCCTTGTCCTGTAAACTCTGTCATTGTAAACTCTGTCACTGTAAACTCTGTCACTTTAAGACAGTCTCTAATTCTATAAAATGACTTTGTTTTCAGTTCAAATAATAGAAAAAGATAGACTTAACTGTCTGACCTCGCAAGCTAGCCATCCAATGTAATACACTAAAATAGACTAATACTGATAACAATTCCCATAGTCTTATGCCAAGTACAATCTCATTGTGTATTCAAGGTTACACCTGTCTGTGACAATAACTCACACAGAGCCCTTTGTAATATCTGCAAACAAAGAGGCACCAAACATATAAATAAGGGAGACTTCCTGTATGTGTGGCTCAGAGATTTGAGAAACACCTCCCTCTGGGCCTGCGCGGATAAAAACTCCTAATTAATTGGCTCAGTGAGGCATCTGGTACCTATCTCCCTGATTTATGACACAACATCTCCATAACATTGTGGCTCCTCTTGCTGAGCTGAGCCCTCAGGCCTGATGGATACTCGGTGTACCTGCCCCCCTTCTCCCTCAGATTCTCAGTCCCTACAAGGTCACAGTGACTGGGAGCAGCAGGATAGGCCCATAGAGGGCTGCACCTGGAGCAGGTCTAGGACAAGCCGGTTGTCAGGTGTCCCAGGAAGTCAGGTATGAAAGCACCCTGTAGGTCATGGCAAGCAGAGCCCTTATTCAGAGGGAAAATGTTCTCAGAGTTCACCTCCCAGGAGAGCCGAGTCCACACACACTCAGCCCCATTTCCCGGGGTCCCGCCTGTGGGATGGCCTCCTGGGACCAGAAATGCTTTGCTCTGAGGTGGAGCCACCAGAAGTCAGGGGGCGGGGTCTCTGTCTGGTCACTTCAGTCAATCTCATTTCCTCTTAGCATCACCCAATCATGCAGCCTCTTTCCCTCCCTCCCTTAGGCCTGTCTGAAACTTCAGGGTCCGGCTGTCCCAGGGGAGGGAGGTCCCTGCCTGTGTCCATCCTTTCCCAGATGACCATCCTCTGTGGAACCATCCTGTGCTCCCACTACTTCCATCTCTGTCTCTGTCCCCAGATATTACTGGGGACAGAGACTGAGATGACCTTGGAACTCAGAGAAGACAGGACAGGGCTGCTCACCTGAGAACAGGAGCTCGGGGACCAGATACAGAACCAAATCCATGGCCTTAGGAAGCCCAGAGACCCCTCGGCCAGGGGATTCCCCGAACTCCCTACTCCATGAGCCAAGGTCAAGGGGGCTGAGGGGTACAGCTGCCTTCTGCCCACCTGAGCCTGGTTCATCCTCCCACAGCCTGGACCCCAACATCTCCCTCTGCCATGACCACTCCACCTGTCACCTGCCTCCCTTCCCCATCTTAGACCGGACTCCATGGGCCGAGGGTGGGTGAATCCTCAGAGCCCCCGAATCACAGTGATTTTCCTAAAAGTTCTCCAGGACTGCCAACCTTTCCTTCTCTCCCGCTCTCCTGCTCCTCCCAGATAGGAACCTGCTCTCGAGGCACGTGGAGCATTAGATCCTAAGAGGCTCAGGGGTGGCCTGCGCTCCCACTGAGTAATGAGGACCCTGTACTCCCGCAACTTGGACATGGGCCCTGTGGGTGGGGGCTGGGGTGTCAGAGGGTCCTGGAAAGGAGGACACAAAGTGTGAGATTCTCAGGCCAACCCAGGAGTCCCCACCTTCCTCAGAACCTCCAGCATCTGCCCTGTGTCCCTCAGACCTCCCTCTTCCCACCTGCCACATTCTGGATCCAGGTGAGGGGAAGGGCTAAGCAAGGGGAGGGGAGCCTCTAACAGGGAAATCTCTAGGTGACCCTTTCAAGGCAGAATTCTTCTGGAGACAGCACCCTGAGCTGACAGCTCAGCAGACAGGGTCAGAGGCTGCTCACCTGGGACCAGAAGCTCCAGGGGCTCACTGGGGAGTGACAGCAGGAAGAGGGAGGAGCTGCCTGAGCTGTAGCACCTGTAGGTGCCCCCGTGGGCTGAGGTCACAGGACTCAGGGAGAGCTCTGCCTGGAACTGCTGAACTCGGTGCTCTGATCTCCGACGTAGGGGGGGACCGGCTGCCCCCTCCTTGGACAGAAGGAATGTGTCCCTCGGGCTCTGTGACTGACACAGCAGGGTCACGTTCTCTCCTGAGGCCACCCTGGGGCCTGGCTGCACTGAGAGGGAGGGTGTGTCAGGCAGGTGTCCTAGAGAGAGGGAGGGAGGGTGAGGGCTGCCTGCCTACCTGGTTCTGCCCTGAGTCACCAGGCCTCTCTCTGAGGACCCTCCTCTCTGTCTGTCTCTGTTTCTCTGATTCTTCTCTCCTTTCCCACTCCCTGACTCTCTCTTCTCTCTCCCTCTCAGGGGCCAGCACTTTTATTCTGGCCTCCCCATCCAATAGTCCGAGCAGGGCCTGTGCAAAGTCTGGGTCCCTGACTGAACCCACAGGCTCCTCACCTGCCACCAGGATGTCCAGGGGGTCGCTGGGGGCCGACCACTCAGAGGAGAGGCTGTATCCACCGTAGCATCGGTACCGGCCCCCGTGGGAGCTGCTCACAGGGCCCAGGGGGAGGTGGGCCTGAGAGCGCCCAGCCTGGGGCTGCAAGACATGGTTCTGGGGAGGTCCTGTCCTCCCTCCTTGTGCAGAGCGAATCTGTCATAGCCGACATCAGAGCGACACTGGAGGGTCAGGCTCTGTCCAGAGGCCACGATGGGGCCCTGCTGGCTCAGGAGGGAGGGCTTCCCAGACTCACCTGGGAGACCAGACATGAATGACAGGAGCTGCTCCTCCTATAACCCCCTTCTCCTGGCCTGGCCCATCGGTGTCATTCTCTCTGTCTGGCATTGAACCCCATTTAACTGCTTCATGTCACCTTCTCAATGGAGCTTGCCTCACAGAAAATATGCCAATAATTTCTCTGGTGTCTCATGGCACGAATGAGACAATAATGGGCCTCACCTGGGACCAGGAGCACCAGTGCATCACTGGGTGGTGACCACACCTGGGGGCTGTCCCTGTAACAGCCATAGCATCTGAACCTTTCCCTGTGGCCGGGGGTCACGGGGCTCACAGGGAACAGAGCCTGGAAATTCCCGCTGGGCTGTCGCTGTGAGTCCAGGGTCCAGGAGAGCCTGTGACGTCCTTCCCTAATCAGAATGAACCTGCCAAATCCCTGCCCTGAGCCACACTGGAGGGTCACATTCCCTCCTGAGGTCACGACAGGGCTGAGCAGGGCTGAGAGGCTGGGTTTGCTGTAGAATCCTAGGAGAGGAGGAGGCAGCGTGTTAAATGGGCTCACACCTCCCTCATGTCCCCCAGGGCTGGGCTGTGAGAGGGGGACTCCCTGAGAGCAGACCCCCTTCCTGAGGGCAGAGCCTGAGACTCAGACCTCTGAGTGTCCTCTCCCTTGTCACCACCAGCTCCAGGGGGTCACTGGGCTCTGACCTGCCAGCTGGGCTGAGATAGTAACAGCAATATCTCCCTGCCTGTAGCTCTGTCATGTGTGTGATGAAGAACTTGGTCTTTTCCTCAGAGCCCAATGACTTCCTTATGTCCCAGGGCGGTGGGCTTCCCTCTTTATCCAGACGGTACTCCTGGGCTTCCATGGTCCCCTGACACCAGACGGTTACAGGGCTCCCCCAGGGGATCACAGCACCTGGCTCAGCCCAGATGGTAGGTTTGGGGAGGGGCCCTAGAAGGAAACCAGAGGCTGGGTTGGAAGGCATTACCCACCCCACCCCTATTTCTAAGATGCTCCACATCCCATTAACCCTGAACCACTGCTCTCCATCCCCAGATGCACAGGCTCTATCCCCTTTTTCCCAGTGAGAGGGACCTGGGTCACGTGGGGACCATCTCACCTGCTGTGACTTGGTTCCAGAGGTTTACATTCAGCCCTGGAAGAGAGTCTCTGTGAGAGATTTGCCCCTCAATCCTGAGCAGCGCCCTACTCCCCAAGAGACTCCTGAGTCTTGGGGATCCTGACAGAGCAGGGCTCCCCTCTCCCTTGAAATCTCACCAATAAAAAGCACAGTGATGAGGGTGGTGGTCATGGTGTCTGCGCTCGGATGTGGGGTGTGTAGAGCGAGACGATGGTCCCCTCTGGGCAGGCGCAGAGGGTATGGGCACTGGGATGCTGGCCCTCTCTCTCTCTTGTGGTTGCTATGTCACCAGCCCTCGGGAAGGGGAACAACATCGCTCTGGTAGCCTGGCTGTGGTTTCCAGGGTGAAGCAGGAAACGGACCCAGAGCCTCCCAAGAGGCCCCTTTCAGGTGAGGTGATCCAGGGCACGTCCTTCTCTATGATATCCTCCCCCACGAGGTCTCCTACCTCTTCAGCCTGTCTATCAACACCTCTCTGTAGTCCTCACCATGGACAGTGTCACCAGGGCCCTGCAGACACTTCAGGAAGATGTGGGTCCCTGTAGCCTGTAGAGCTCAGAACAGCAGAAAGACATTCACCCTCTCCCTATACAGCTCAGGGCGATGTCCCTGTGACAGTGAGCACAGAGGAGATTTCAGGGAAATAAGTGAAGGAAAACCAACCCCTTCCCTGGCCCCAGAGTGTGGGCTTTCTGTGTCTCACAGGGCCCTCATGACTTTCTCCTTTTTCTTGCCACAGCAGCCACCCTTTCTTCCTTGGAGCAAGATTATGGCTCACTCCTGCCTGCTCAGTGCCTTGTTCCTGAGACAGAGCTGTGCTCCATCCTATACTCCTGGCCTCAGGTCCACAGTGAGTGGTCAGTAGGGTTGGTGGCAACATTCATTCTTATGTAAATTTTCTTCCATCACTCATGGCCCTTTTGCCTAGGAGCAGTAACATTCAATCTCTGAGCCCCAGTTTCCCCATCTGCAACATGTTGTTATGACCGCAACTCCTCAGAGGGGTTGTGGATTCAGTGATGCCTGGGCCATGGGAGGGGTCCATCCTTGTTGATTCCCAAATCGGATGAAGATGGGTGGGTGGACACACTCAAGAATCAAGGTATCTGACTCCACAGTCAACATGGACAATGAATGTGCTCACCCAAGAGCTGAATCTGTTCTTAATGCTGAGAAATGCTACTTACGATATTTCTGAAATATGTACCATACTCAGTCGATAGCTATACATAATAATAGGCAGAGATTGTGATGACCGAAACGACCGTTGGACAAGTCTTCATGTGGTGCTAGCATAGATGCATAGACACAGGTAAAGTCTATGAGTGAACTAAGAATGAACAAGACAAATGCTTGCCGTCGTGGAGTTTGCACTGTATAAAGGTTAGGTCAGGGATGAGAATTCAACATTGCCAACAGCATAGACCTGACTAGCCGATTCTCAGAGCAGCCAGAGATACACCTGGTAGTGGACTGGGGCGTGACAGAAGGGCTGGTGCCAATGTGAAGACGGATCATTCTGGATTTCCCAGAGGAGCCAATGGCTGCCAAGGAGGCGGAGCTTTTGATTCTGACTGGCATAGAAACCCACTAATCAGAACCTAATCTGGGTGAACTGCAAAGGCAGAACCTGAGGTCAGGGCTGAGGAGGGGTTTTAAAGGCAACAGCTGTTTGGTGCAAGATGTAAGAAAATTGTTCAATTTTTTAATGACCAGTTTGGCAGTATAGTGCATGTGACTGGCTATCAGTCCCGATATAGATATTATACATTTTTTTCTGACAAGAGCATCTCCTCCTGCTGAAAAAGGCTCACTCCCCAATTTAAGCAATTCTATACTATATAATATGTCAATACTAATAAATGGGTAATATGCTAATTAGACCAGGTCAATGTTCAATTTCCGGATGTCCAACTTCCTTTCAGAGAAAGCCATGGTGGTGGGGGCTGAGGCAGAAGCAGTTAGAGGCAATCAAGGAGCAGGGTAGAGCAGTTAGGGGTGAGATCAGGCCAGCAGGGGAGGGCAGTTGGGGGGACCAGGCAAGGGCAGTTGGGGGTGACCAGACCAGCAATGGAGGATAGTTGGGGCAACCAGGCAGGCAGGGGAGGGCATTTGAGGGTGACCAAACTGGAAGTGGAAGGCAATTGGGGCAACCAGGCCAGCAGGGAAGGGCAGTTAGGGGTGACATCAGGCTGGCAGGGGAGGGCAGTTGGGAGGGACCAGACCAGCAGTAGAGGGCCTAAACCAGCAGTTGAACATCCCCATAGGAGTCCTGGATTGGAGAGGGTGCAGGCTGGGCTGAGGGCACCATGCCCCCCACATGTATGAATTTCATGCATCAAGACTCTAGTATAGTAATAAGAAAAGTAAAAGTTCCCCAGCTCAGAATCACCAAGCAACAACAAAAAATAGAACCAAACTGAGTGGCCTCCGATGTCTGGAACTAGCAAACAGTCATCAGAGTGGAGGGTCAGAAAAGCTTTTGCAGGTGTTCACATGCAGGAGGGGATGTGGAACAGGAATAAAGTTGGAAGCAGTGTTGGCTCCTCCACATACATGTTTGGGGAAAGGGCACAGGGATGTCTCCACCCATTGACCCAGCCCATGGTCAGCAGTGAGCCACATGCCCTTGGTGTGAGAAACAGATTCAATCATCCAGGCAAGTCGGGCATGGGCATCTGTCCAGGGATGAGTGTGAGGCTCCCAGTGGAGCTGTCCCTGCGTTGGCTCCTTTCTTTCCTATAACCTTCCCAGAGAACCAAAACCCTGCCTAAGCTCTCTCCTGTGGCTTCTTCTACCCTGAGCACTTCCTGTATTTCACTGTCCCCAGCTGAAATAAATGTGTTCTCACATTTGTGAAGGCCTTCCTACATGAAGTCAAGAACTACACACTGCCAGCTAGTGTGGTTCATGGTTGAGCATTGACATAAGAACCAGGAGGTCACAGTTTAATTCCCTGTCAGGACACCTGGTCTTATTGCAGGCTGGATCCCCAATGTGGGGCCTGCAGGAGGCAGGCGATAAAGATTCCCTCCCATCATTGATGTTTCTCTCTCTTCATCTCCTTTCCACTCTTAAATCAGTAGAAATATATAATTTTAACAATTTTAAAGAATGCACAAACTACAGGACAGCCTGAGTCTGACCCATTCTGGGTGGGTCCTTCTATAATAAGAACATGGGCACTTGACATTGGCCATGAAGGAAGCGTATATACCAGAGAAATTGTCAAATGCCAGGAATCACAGGTTTTTTTTTAAATTAAGTTTATTGTGGTGCCTCAGTGAATAACAGAACATAGGTTTCAAGGGAGCACATATGTAACACATCGTCTGTGTGTTTCACTGTGTTTTGGGGTTTCAGAGGCAGCACAGACCAGGCAACCCCTTCAAACAACCAGGTCTCCATCTCAAGGGGTGAGGTTTCTGCAGAAAGCACACAAGTGGCATCAGAAGGCAGGTGAGGGGCGTTTGGAGTCCAGAAAGGGAGTTAGGACCTTCTATAGGTTCATCTCTTGCAGGATGGATTGTGCACCTTGTAGAATCCTGAGACGGCATGCTCTGGACTCAGGAAAGGGGGACTCCATATAAAAATGAAGGTCCATGTGGTTAGAAATAAAGGAAAACATATTCCATGAAAATGTAGGGAGGTGTGTGAACCTGAACCTACCATGTGGGATAAATGCTAATTTCACCAAAATGGGGAGAGTCGGGAACCAGTTACAGGACTCACAATGGTCAGGAAGAAAAGGACCACAATTCAAGGGCAGGAGGTCCAGACTTTGTCCCTGCACATGAGCGAGACTCGTCCACCTGCAACCAGCCACAGACAGGTTCCTCAGCATATGCCCCACGTTATCTTCCAGAACCTTCCCAAGATCCCCCTCTCTGAACTGTGCATTGTTCCCTCCATGTTCACATCCTGGCTGCATCCTGAGTCCTTCTGTGGTTGTTTCAAGCCTGATAGAGCAGCACCCCAAGTGCCACCAGGACCAATCCAGCCACACCCAACCGGATGGAATTCTCCACGGTGTATTCTTGGGGGTGGGAGCAAAGAGGTCACAGAGATCGGGGCAAGACAAAGTTACCCAGGACCCTGGATGTCTACCCAGGGCCCCACTTCCCCTTGATAGCATATGACCCTCTGTGCTGAGCAAATAACTGAGAGTGTCTCCTATTCACCATTCTTAGGGTCTGAATTGTTCTGTTAAGGGCTGATGGTGTCGGCTGCTCCTGAGAACCAGAAAGGAGTGGAGCTGTGTGAAGATTTGATGACACTCAAGCCCAGGATCCCCATCACTCTCCCATTTCTTACGATCTAACCGCTAGCAGTCCTTCCATGAGCCCTTTCTTTGCTGGAGAAAGGTCCTACTTGCTTCATGCATTCTTTCTGTCTCCTTGGGCCTTTGGAGTTGAGATTTTTGCTTCTGAGTCATTTTGAAACACAGTTTGGCCTTGCCACGATAATTACAGATAGGAAAGAAATATGGTCTCTTATGGCAGAAAAGAATGGGTTATTTCAATCTCTGTGCCCATTGTGGGATTCTGAGCCATGGAAGCTACCTCATCTGGGTATAAAAGCTGATATTTATGCAACAGCTGAGGACCCAGGATCCATGGGTTTATCTCAAATATGCAGACATGCAATTATGTAGAACTTGTGCAATTCTTCAGCTATGTGTGGGGGCAATTTTATGAATAAAACTGAAAAAATGGTTCTGAAGTGAAAAACGAAACACAAACACAACAACCTGGAAGCATCTTTGGAAATTCGAGTTGAACTATCTCTTAATTCCTAAATTTTTGTAACTGACATTTAAATGCCTAAGTAACTATTGCTCAAAAGTTCTCAGAACAAAATAATAGAGAGGTGTGTGCAAAATATGCTGGAGATTATTATGCTAAGCACAATGAGCCAGTCGGCACGACAAATATAACTTGTTTCACACATATGTGGAATCTAATGAACAAAATGAAGTAATGGATAATATAGAACCCGAGGCATGGGAACACGGAAACAGACTGAGGAACCTCAGAGGTAAAGAGGAGAGGGTGGGAAGAGATTAATCAAAGAACTTGTATGCATATATGCATACTCATGGACACAGAGAATAGTGTGGTAAGGTCCTGGGAAGGGTAGGGAGAAAAGCAGCTGAAGGAGAGTAATAGGAGGGAAAATAAAGAGCTGGGGCGGGGGGAACATCTGTCATACTCTTAACAGTAAAGATTTAAAATGCAGAGAGCAGCCATGCATTGCACAGATTCTGAGCAGAAAGCCCCTAGGTCCTCATGAAGTGTCTATGTTCCAACTAAGTCTCAGGTGAGCACAGGGCCTTGCAGAGTGGTGCCCACAGGTGGCGACACTTCTCACCATAACACAGTGTCCAGTGGAATGGCACCATCATCCACAGCAGGTCCTGCCTGTCCTACTCTGAGAAGGCTCAGGGACCCCACCTGTGTGGTGAGTGCTTCTATCCAAGGGACTCAGAAATAAGCAGCTGAGGGCGTGTCCTCCTGTCCTCTCTCCACCTCTCCTGGCTTCTCCTCTCCTATCAGCCCAGCCATCGTCCCTGTGCTACAAGCCAGGCCTGGGCACCCTCTCCATCTCCCACTCCACACACTCTCCAACCTGCTTAGAGACCCAGGCTCCATGCAAACTACACAGGGCTGCTAGAGTTTACTGAAAACCCCACAGATTCTGTGTGGAACCAGGAAGAGCTGAGATGCTAAGTGAGATCTCTGGGTGATTATCCCTACAGCCCCTCCCTCCCTTTCAGCCCATAAATCTTCTGCTGACAGGACCCTGAGCTGACAGCTCAGCAGACAGGCTCAGGAGCCTTCACCTGAGACCAAGGGCTCACTGAGGAGGACAGCAAGAAGGGGAAGGATCTGCATGAGCTGTAGCACCTGTAGGTGCCCCCGTGGGCTGAGGTCACAGGGCTCATGGAGAACTCTGCCTGGTACTGCCGAACTCAGTGCTATGATCTCAGATGCAGCGGCTTCCCCCTCCTTCGACAGAAGGAAAGGGTTCCTCGGGCTCTATGACGGACACAGCAGAGTCAAGTTCACTCCTGAGGCCACCCTGGGGCCTGGCTGCAGCACCACCAAGAGGGAAGATCTATCACACAGCTGTCCTGGAGAAAGGGAAGGCTGGGCAGGGCTGAGAGGCTGGGTTCACTGTAGGGTCCTAAGAGAGGAGGAGGTAGCTTGTTAAATGGGGTTCACACCTCCTATATGTCCCCCAGGGCTGAGCTGTGAGAGGGAGACTCCCTGAAAGCAGACTCTTTCTGAGGGAAGGGCCTGAGACTGGGTCCCCTGAGTGTCCTCTCGCCTGTCACCACCAGCTCCAGGGGGTCACTGTGCTCTGACCAGCCCTCAGGGCTGATATAGATACAGCGATAGCTCCCTGCATCACACTTTGTCATCTGTGTGAAAGAGAACTTTGCCTATCTCCAGGCTGCAAGGAATTTCCTCTGCTCCAGGGCATTGTGTCTTCCTCTTTATCCAGTCTTTGGCTTCCAGGGTTCCTTGACACCACATGGTCACGGTGCTCCCTCGGGGGCACACAGTGCCTGGCTCAGCCCAGAGGGTGGGCTTTGAAAAGGTCCCTGGAAGGAAACCAGAGGCTGGGTTAGAAGGCATTATTCACTCCCACATTTCTAAGATGTGCCACATCCATTAACCCAGAACCACTGTTGTCCATCTCCAGATGCACAGGCTGTATCCCCTTGTGCACAATGAAAAGGACCTGGGACACCTGGGAGGTTCACCTGCCTGCACTGAAGTCCTGAGGCCCACACTCAGCCCTGGAAGAGAGTCCCTGTGAGAGATTTGCCCAGCATCCTCTCCCTCAAGAGCCTCCTAAGTCCTGGGGTCCTCACAGATCAGGGCTCCCCTCTCCCATCCCATCTCACGGAGGCAGAGCAGGACCCTGAGGGTGGGGGTCATGGTGTCTTCTCCCTGGGGTTCAGCTGAGCAGATGGAGGAAGCCACCGTGCTTCTAGTGGGATGAACACAGTGATGCATGGGAGGTGGTCACTTGGAGACCAGCCTTGTCGGTCATGGGGTTGTCACATCAGCACCCTCTAGAGGAGGGCACAGCCTTTCTAGCAGCCTGACTCATTTTCATGGTGAAGCAGGAAATAGATCCGTAGTCTCCCTCCTGAGCTGCCCCTTGCAGGTGAGATGACCCTGGGCACGTCCTTCCCTGTCAGAGCCTCCATTACGGGGTCTCCTTCCTCCTCAGCCCGTCCATCAGCATCTCCCTGTGGTCTTCACCATGGACAGTGCCACCCGGGCCGTGGAAACGCTTCAGGAAGATGTGGGTCCCTGGGACACACTCATCTTCTCCCTGTGCAGCTCAGGGTGATGTCATTGTGACAATGAGTACAAAAGGACTTGTATACATGCATATAAGCATCACCAATGGATGCAAGACACTGGGGGGGGGGGAGGAGTGTTAGGTCATGCATGGGAGGGGGGGCAATGGGAAGATATGTACACATGTATTACATGAATAAAAAATAAATATTAAAATTAAAAAAAGAGAAACAGAACAAATAAGGGAAGAAACAGGTCCCTTCTGTGGCCCCAGAATGTAGCTTTCTCTCTATCACACCCCCTCCATGGACTTCTCCTTTTTCTTGCAACGGCATCCACCCCGGTTTCCTGGAAAGAAGATATAGCTTGTTCCTGCCTCCATAGGGATCCTTGTTCCTTCAGCTGAGCTGTCCCCTCATCCTGTCCTCCTCTCTTCAGCTTTTGGGGGTCAATGAAGGGTCTACTGCTCTGATGTTGTGTGAAGAGCTCATATTTAAATATTTTACTGTCACCTTGAGCAGTGCCAGCGGATCTCTGCACTTGGGGTTCCTGGTGTGGAGCACGTTGTAGGCATGAAGCCAAATTCTCAGAGTGTTTTGGGATTGATGGTATCTTGGATGTGGGCAGATGAACCCTTGATAATTCCCAGACCTGATTAAGATGTGTGGAATGAGACACAAGAAGATCAAATGTCTATCGTTTCACAGTCAAAACGGGGGATGGGTATGTCCACTCAAGAGCCCTCAGCTGTTCCTCATGCTAAGAAATAGATGCCGCCACAGTCAATGCAGAGGAAGTAAAAGTTCCCCAAACAGAGAGGGAACCTCACCAAAATGAAAATGATCAAAGAGGAGTGGCCATTGGTGACCACAAGTATCATCTGTGGGGAGTTCTCCACCTCCGTGTGGGCAGGAGAGGAACCCCAGGATCGTCACAGGCAGGGAGGGGATCTGGAATAAGGTGATAGTGGGGTTTCCCTGTTTCTCATGCCTGAGGATGAGCACTGAGACATATTTATGCACTGACCCACCTCAAGGTCAGCACTGAGTCACGTGTGTGTGTGTGTGTGTGTGTGTGTGTGTGTGTGTGTGTACAGATTCAATCCAGCCTAGTCCAACATGGACCTCTGTCCAGGTGTGAGTGTGAGGCTTACATTGGAGCCATCCCTGCTGGGCACATCACAGTCAAAAGCTGAGTTTGGGAGAGTGGATGCTGCAACTCTCCATCTTCTTCAGATTCCAACCTCAGGTGAGCCCTGGGAGTAACTCTGTGGAGAATCAAGTGTGAGCATCTACAAGGAATAGACATCAACAAGTACTCTAATTGTGAAAAATAATGCCAAGAAAGGCTGCCTACAGAGTCTTTAATGCAGGTAATCACATGTGAGAAAACAGAACACCAGGAATGTAAGAAACTCATTTTAACCAAAGATTGTTGAAATGTCAGAAGCAACAAAGGTGAAACTTGAATTATTGGAATAACCCCAAGGCTTATATGATAAAAGTGTAAAGAATTTTGGAAAGGCATTACTTAAATGTCAGAGTGGTAAAAAAAAAAAAAAGGAATAAAAATAAAATCATGATTTGATTTAACACTCTCAAAGTATTTCTTTTTCATCCAGAAGATACAGCTGAAGATACAACAACAAAACTGGAAGACAACATCAAGGAAATTTTGTAGAATGCAATACAGAGAGACTGGAACTGAACACTTTAGATGCCTGGGAATGGAGAGTTCTGGTCAAGATGGTTGTGTAAGTAAGCATAGTAATTGGAACCTCCCACAACCACATCAAATTGCAACTCAACAACAGAACATCCATCGTTCAGAACTGCCTGAAATCTAGCCCAACAGAAGTTTTATAACTGAGTATATACAGAAGCCACATAGACACTGATAGAGACATGGGGGGAAAATGGGCTGGTCCCCTACCCATGTGTGGTGATTAAAAACTGGGGTGGGAGGGAGATTTGGTTGTGAAGGTCCTTCCTCAGTTGTGAGGGGTCTCAGACCAACATCAGACTCCCCCTGTCCAGGGTTACAGTGCTGGGAAGAGAAGTCCCCATAACTTTTGATTGTAAAACCCTGCGATGATTGTGGTTGAGTGAGACAGAGGGTTTCTGGAGTCCCAGGAGTTCCTCTTAAAGGGCTTGTGAACACATTTACTTGGACTCTCTTGCCCTAAAGCACTCCAGGACCTATGTTGCATCTTGAAAGGTACCAGGGACATACAGGGAGAACTTAAATTTTCATCAAGACTAAAGCTGAGCCGAGACCGGTGTGGCTCAGTGGATAGAGCGTCGGCTTGCGGACTGAAAGGTCCCAGGTTCGATTCCGGTCGGGGGCATGTACCTGGGTGGTGGGCACATCTCCACTGTGGGGTGTGCAGGAGGCGGCTGATCGATGTCTCTCTCTCATCGATGTTTCTGACTTTCTATCCCTCTCCCTTCCTCTCTGTAAAAAATCAATAAAATGTATAAAAAAAAAAAGACTAAAGCTGAGGGGGCAGTTTCCTGCCAGATGGAAGTGCTGGCAGATGTACAGGAATGGAAAGAGAAGGGTCATGTGTGTGGTTTCAGGAGGAATGAGGTGAGGATGACACTGGCCAGTGGGCAGCTATTTCTCAGAGAAGCAGAGAGAACACCCAGTGCCAGGTGCATGAATATACACATATGAAATGTGTATCTTCATAGTTCATGTCAAGTGGAGGAAACAGATGAGAACTGACTTTATCGTACACCAGCTCTCCTTTACAAATTAAAAAAGGCCAACTGATATGGTAAAAGTACACTGAAGGAGTGAATTGTGAGTGAAGAATTTTATACTCACCCAAATTAGTATATTAAAAGGCAAAGGTGAAAGGGTCAGACGGGAGACATCTACAAGGATAAGGAGACAGTGGTTGGGAGGGAAAGGACCCCAGTTCAAGGGCAGAAGGTCCAGACTTTGTCCTTGCACTTGAGCGATGACTCCTCCATTTGCAAGGAGCTGCGGACAGGTCCCTCAGTACATGTCCCACATTGTCTTCCAAAACCTTCTGGGCACATGAGATTCACTCCCAAGATTCCACCTCTCTGAATGGTGCATTGTTCCCTCTGTGTTCACATCCTGGCTGCATCGTGCGTCCTTCGAGCCTCATAGAGCAGCACCCCGAGCACCATTAGTATCAATCCAGCCACAGCCATCCGGATGGAATTCTTCTCTGTGTAGTCTTTGGGGTGAGAGCTTGGGAATTGTGGGCAAAGAGGTCACAAAGGTCAGGGCAGGACAATGTCCACCCAAGGCCCTGGATGTCCACCTGGGTACTCCCCTTTACAGGACACAACTGTCTGTGCTGAGCCCATAACTAAGAGTGTCTCCTACTCACCACTCTTGGTGTGAGTTGTTCTGTGAGGGGCTGATGGTGTCAGCTGCTCCTGAGAACCAGAAGGAAGTGGGGCTGTGTTAGGAGTTGATGCCATTCAAACCCAGAGTCCCCATCACTCTCCCCTTTCTCATGACTTAATTGCTAGCAGTCCCTCCACGAACTCTTTCTCTGCTGGAGAAGGGTCCTGGCTGCTTTCATGGATTCTTTTTCTGAATCACTTTGGAGCACAGATTGTCTTTGCCTGGAGAATTCAGGATTGGATAGACATATGGTCTCTCATTATAGAGGATAGTGTGTTAATTTAATCCTTCTGCTCATTGTGGGATTCTGAGCCATGGAAGCTAACACATCTGGGTATAAGGGCTTATATTTATGCAACACCTGATGACCTAGGATCTGTAGACTGGTCTCAGATATACAGACATGCATAGATGTAGACCTTGAACAATTCTTAAGCCAAGTGTAGGGACAATATTATAAATAAAATTGCTAAATGCATCTGAAGGAAAAAAAACATGAAAAATCTATTCTAATACATTTTATATTAGTAAAATGTTATTTGACATAATAAATGTATAAGTTTAATGTAACCCTAAGTACAATACGAGTAGAATTACCTTTCTTAATTCCTAGATGTTTGCAACTAAATTTATATGTACAGGTAACTATTACTTAAAAGTTGTCAAAACAGCCAAAACCGGTTTGGCTCAGTGGATAGAGCGTCAGCCTGCAGACTGAAAGGTCCCTGGTTCTGGTCAAGGGCATGTACCTTGGTTGCGGACACATCTCCAGTGGAGGGTGTGCAGGAGGCAGCTGATTGATGTCTCTCTCTCATTCGTGTTTCTAACTCTCTATCCCTCTCTCTTTCTCTCTGTAAAAAATCAATAAAATATATTTTTAAGTGAAATAAGCCAGTCAACGAAGGAGAAACACCACATGAGCTCATTCATTTGTGGATAATAAAGAACATTATAAACTGATGAACAAAAAGATAGATACAAAGGCAGTAAAGCATCAAACAAACTGTCAAATTACAGCAGGAAGATTAAGAAGAGGTGGTGTAGATAAGAGATCAACCAAAGGACTTGTATGCATGCATATAAGCACAAACAATGGACACAAGACACTGGGGAGTTAGAGTATACCTGGGAGGGGAAGCGGGCAATGGGAAAATATGTATACATGTTACACATTAATAAAATAAAATTAAATTAAATTAAAATTAAAAGTTGTCAAAACATAAGCAATTAATAAATGTGTACAAAAACATGTTGAGCCCTGACCGGTTTGGCTCAGTGGATAGAACGTCAGCCTGTGGACTGAAGGGTCCCAGGTTCGATTCCGGTTAAGAGAAAATGCCTTGGTTGCGGGCACATCCCCAGTGGGAGGTGTGCAGGAGGCAGCTGATCGGTGTTTTTCTCTCATTGATGTTTCTGCCTTTCTATCCCTCTTCCTTCCTCTCTGTAAAAAATCAATAAAATATTTTTTTTAAATGTTGGAAATTATCATGATAAGCAAAATAAGTTAGAGGGAGAAAAAATTAATTGTCTCACTTATATATGAAATCTAATGAACAAAATAAAGTGAAGGATAAAATAGAACCAGAGCATTGGAAACATGGAACAGACTGATGAATCTCAGAGGAGGAAGGAAGGAGGGGGCTGGAGGAGATTAACCAAAGAAGTTATATCCTTACTAGTGACCCAGAGCACAAAATTGGTGCATATTAAAAGGGAATTAATTAGAGGAAATCCTATCTAATAAAGAGGGAATGTGCTAATTAATCATCACTCCATCACAATGATGGCTGCATCCACAGCTGAGGCCAAGTTCCCATAAGGAGCCTTAATGAGCAATCAGCAGGAATCTGAAGCTAAGCCCTCCCTGCATCCGTGGGGCTTGCCAGGGAACCTCAGGCTGTGCCCCCCACCTGGCAGCGCTTGACAGGGAACCTCGGGCCATGCCCCCCACCTGGCAGGGCTTGACAGGGGACCTCAAGGTACGCTTTGTCTTCTGGTGCTGGACTAGGGGACCTCAGGCCGCACCCCCAGATCAAGCACCAGGCCAGGGGACCTGAGTCTGCGCCCCCCTACCTGGAGGGGCTTGACAGAGAGCCTCAGGTTGTGCTCCCCACCCAGCAGGGCTTCACAAGGGACCTGAGGCTGTGGCCCCCAACCTGGTGGGGCTTGATGGGGAACCTCAGGCCATGCCCCCTACCCAGCGGAGCTTGACAGAGGATCTCAGGCCATGTCCCACACCTGGTGGGACTTGATGGGGGACCTTGAGCATGACCCTGCCCTGGTCTGGGCTGGGGACCTCAGGCCATGCCCCCCATCCTGGTGCCAGGCCAGGGGACCTGAGGCTATATTCCCTGCCCAGTGGGGCTTGACAAGGGTGGGACTGGCCAGGTCTGGATCTAGCCCAATGGCAGGGGGGTGGCTGGGTCTGGGTCTCATGCAATTTTGAGGCGCATATGGGTGGGTGGGGACTTGACTCTGAGTTCCGTGGTATGCCCCAGATTCTGACAGAAGGACGGTTTTCATATACATTTTACTTTCATCTCTGACACTTCTATTATAAAGAAAGGACAAATAGCAATATTAAATTATTTCCTCTAATTAATCCTCTTTTAATGTGCACAAATTTCATACACCAGGCCACCAGTATTTTAATATTGCTATTTATCCTTTCTCTATAATGAAGTGTCAGAGTTGAAAGAAAATTAGTAAAATGTATATGAAAATCTACCTCTTGTCAGAGTCTGGGGCTCGCCGAGGGACCCAGAGTCAAGTTCCCTCCCACCTATGTGCACCTCAAAATAGTGTGAAACCCTGACCTGGCTGGTCCCACCACCATCAATCCCTACAGGGTGAGGGAGCACAGCCTCAGGTCCCCCATCAAGCCCCACCTGGCAGCGGGTACAGCCTCAGGTCCCCCGTCAAGCCCCACCAGGAAGGGAGTGTGGCCTCAGGTCCGCTGGCCCAGACACGAAGGCGAAAGGGCACAAGGGCATGGTGACCATTTGCATATTAGCTCTTTATTATATAGGATATGCGATGCCCATGGTCACAAACAACAGTGTGTTGAAGGCCTGTGTTGAGGCAGAAACTAGGTGGAGGGGGCCAATGAGGAGAAAAAGAGGGACACATATAATACTCTCAACAAGAAAGATTTAAAATGCAGAGAGCAGTCATGAGTTTCACACAGTCTGGGCCAGAACCCCCTAGTTCTTCACAAGCTTTGCCTGGTCCCCCTGAGTCTCCGATGAGCACATGGCCTTGCAGAGGGATGCCCACAGGTGGGGACACTTCTCACTAGAGCAGAGTGTCCAGGGGAGACAGCACTGTCAAGCGCAGCATGTGGTGTCCGTTCCAGGAGGTTTGGGGAGGAGGCAGCTCTGTTCAAACGGACTCAGGAGCCCCATGAGGCTGCAATGTGGTCCCAACCCAGGCTGTGTGTGTTGGGGAGGAGAGGAGGTTCACTGGGATAGTTTGCTTGGAGTAGGTACTGGCCTCACTGGGACTGGAGAGTGTAGCTCAGCCTGATCACCAGCAGCATGGACTGCCAAGTGGAGATCCCTGGATGTGGCTGGAGTCAGGGGATCCCCATGGACAGGCTTTGTGCAAGGGAGGGTTGGTAACAGGTACGTTTGGGCCATGAGCATGAAACACCTGAGCCCACAGTGAGGATCTGGAGGAGGCCAGGAGGAGGCTGATGCAGTCGCACCAATGAGCTGTCCTGGGTCTTCACTTGAGCTTGTCTGTGGGGAGAACTGGGTCACAAAAAGGAGAACCAGGAGGCAGAGCAGTGGGGTTGGTTCAGTGTGTGAGGCAGAGAGAGGGGAGGATGGAGGGCTCCTCCTCTCTCCTCCTTGGCTGCCTGCAGGAGCCAATGGGGCTGTGCCAAGGTTGCTGACCCCACAAGGAACAGGAGACCTGGGGATATTACAACACTGTCAATCACCCACAGAGGCAACCAGCACCACCCTCCGGGCCTGGGTGTGTGCTGCTGCTTCTCCCAATCACTTCCTCTCTCTGACTTCCTTGTTTTGTGAGCAGAGCTCCTGCTCTCCATCAAACCTTCAGAGTCCTTTCTGCCTCCTCGCCGCCTCTTGTCCCCCAAACTGTACCTCTTTATATAATTCTCTTTTTTCCATCTCCATGCTTTGGGTAGAAGAGCACGTTGGAGACAATACCCAGGTTGTAATCTAAGACCTGGGGACACATCTATTGAACTTCTATTTTGAGTCACTCTCTTCTCCTCTCCCTCTTTGCCTGTTGTGCAAAATTGTGAGACCTCACTTCTGAGGGTTGTTATGAGGATCAGCAGTGCCTAAGACATGAAGGACCCAATCTTGTGTCATTTCCTTTCCTTTTTAATAAATACACATATATTTTATTGATTTAAGAGAAGAAGAGGGATAGAGAGAGAGATAGAAACATCAATGATGAGAGAGAATCATTGATGGGGCACCTCCTGCAAGCCCTAGAATGGGATGGAGCCCACAACCCAGGCATGAAATCCTGGAATCTAACCTTGACTTCCTGGTTCATAAGTCAACACTCAACCACTGAGCCATGCCAGCTAGAAATCTGGTGTCATTTTCTGACCTGGTGAAGGCATGTGTATGAGAGACGTATGGTGGGAAGGGCTGTGTGGAAGCCACATGTGTATTCCCAAGCCTACAAGCTAGATCAGAAGCTGTAGTGCATCTTGGTTGAATGGCATATGAGAGCAGACAAAAGGGCGCAGGGATGGTGGGCCTCATCCTGGATCCTAGACTCAGCCCAAGTCAGGGATGAAGGTGGAAATCTCATCAGCAGGTTGGTCCTTAAGCACTAAGGCGCTTAGGGCACCTCTGACCTGATGGGATTCCTGCTCCCATAAAATTCCACCAACACCAGTGGGGCAACCTCCACAGTATAAGGGTTGCTATAGGGAACCATGCATGTTTTACATGCATTTATTTTTATTGATGCAACAGCCACATAACATACAATTGAGCCTTTAAAATATGAAATTCACTAGACTGCAGTAAGTACACAATCTCTCAATGACAACGTCTATATAGTTTCAAGAAGTTTTTATGATCAACCCTACCCCCCCAAAAAAAACATACCAAACAGTCCACCTCCCATCTGTCCTTCTGGTCAACCCCAGACAAACCAATCTCATTTTGGTTTCGATGCGTTTCCTTCTCCTGGACATTTTGCATAAATAGAACCACACAACCCCTGATCCTTTGTGTCCATTTTCTGTCACTGAGCTGCATTATGATGACGTTCGCTCACCATGTGCCAGGTACCAGTCCTTTGTTCTTTATGGTTTAAAAAAATCTCAGGATTGTGAAGATCTCTCATTTTGTTGGGATGGATGTGACACAGCATAAAGCAGTATATAGATGTGAATCCAAATCAGCCATGTGAGATGGACCCTCATGTAACAGGGTGAGAACAGAAGGGCAGTGGCAGAGAGTCAGTGAGGTCAGGGAGGGAGGGAGAGCAGCCTGGGTAGATAAAGGAGGCGTCCTCTACAGGGACATGGCCCACATTCTCCTGCATCCAAACCTCGGCTATCACGTCTTCTCCCCCTGAATGTTTTCAGCAGACAGTTTCCCCAACTGTCGTCCATATTCTCTTTCAGCACCTCCTGGGATCATCAGATGGGCTCCAGGGCTCCCCCACTCTGAATGGTGCATTGTTCCCTCTGTGTTCTCATCCTGGCTGCATCAGGGGTCCTTCTGGTGTCATTTCAAGCCTGAAATAGCAGGACCGCAATGACCACGAGGATCAATCCAGCCACGCCCATCCGGATGAGATTTTGCACTGTGTAGTCTTCGGGGTGGGAAGTAGGAATTGTGGACAAAGTGCTCACAGATGTCAGAGAAGACCAGAGAAATCCACCACACAGGACCCTGGATGTCCACACAGGACACCCACCTCTCCTTCACAGGACATGACCTTCTATCCCACCCCTACCCTCAGCCCCATAAGTGAGAGCTTCTCCCATCAGTGATTTTGGGTTTCACCTATTTTGTGGTGGGTTGATGGTGTCAACTGCTCCTGAAAATTATGAAATAAGGGTGTGAGGACTTGAGGAGACGTGAACCTTTCTTCAAGGTTCTGTACTCTCAGAGGCCCCAATTTTCAGGTCCTAAGTTTTACATGGTCCCTTATTGAGCCTTTTCTCGACACTGCCAGGCTCCCTGGTCTCCTCATTGGATTATTATTAGCCTGCCTTGATCTGTGAATTTGGAACCTGCACTGAGCCTCTTTGCAGTAGAGTTTGGCTCCCCACCATAGCTCAGTATTAATAAGAAAAGAGGTTTCAATAGAGAAATTAAGTGCTATTGTTCAGTGTTTTGTCTGCAATATAAGACCCCATAATATTATTTCCCTATGGCTAAGAGATCCCACTTATTCAAAACCTGAGGAACAAGAATCTATGAGTGAGGCATTAGAATCAGGAGCTCTGCAACTTTTGTTTTTATTTTCTTACTCTTTATGTTGATATTGGTGAAGAGTTTTTTGGTGTGTTTTTTTTTTTAGTTTCACTTTGTTTTTCTTGTTTTGTCTGTCAGCACCTGCACAACTATTTGCACCATGTGGTTGGAGTTGAGACTCAATGGTGAACCTCCCTGAGGGTTGATCCTACACACCCATGGGCCAACAGCAAACAAGACCCAATTACAATAGGAGGGACCACAACATAATACACACATGGCACATTCCTAGAACATACAGCTCAGAGGTCAAGGAGACTGCCACTGGGTACCATGGATACCTATGGCATAGAGCTACTCCAGAAAGCCAGGAAGTCACAGCAGACCTCTCTAATATATAGAAGCAAACACAAAGAGACAGATAAAATAGGAGAGACTAAGAAACAATCCACAATTTAAAGAAAAGGGGGCAATCTACAGAGGTGGGGGAAGGAGGTAAATAAAATGGAGGTAAGCAATTTATCAGATATATAGTGCAAAGTAATGGTTATAAGGATGCTCAAGGAACCTGATGAAAATTACAAGGAACTTAGTGGGAACTACAATGGCATGAGAGAACCAATAGAAACCGAAAAATAAGAACCAGTAAGAATTGAGGAAAAACACATCTGATATCAAGAATACACTGGGGGGAGAATCCAAGATGGCGGCATAGGTAAACACCTATACTGCTGCCTCACACAACAATTTCAAAACTACAACTAAAAGACAGAATAGACATCATCCAGAACCACAGGAAAGCTGGCTGAGTGGAAATTCTACAACTAGAAGGAAAAAGAGGGGCTCACAGAGACCCAGAGGAGCTGCAAAAAGCTGAGGTACCGAGACCCGTGTGTGGAGAAAGCGGGTGCCTGAGTACCCGGCTGGCTTTCTCTGGCGGGAAGGAGACGGAGACTCCCAACGGCATTGAACCCCTTATCCTACAACACTAAACCCCAAAGTCCAGCTGAAACTCATAAGGGGGGAGTTTGGACTGTGAAAAGGGAGAAGTGCACATAAATTTAGGGGAGTCGCAAAAGAGCAGAAGTCTGGTGGCCTGCACAGCACTGCCCCGAGAAGAAAGACTGCTGATTGTGCCACTGCCTTTCACAAGTGGGCAGGAGACAGAGCCTCCAACTGCACCACTTCTAACTCCACTAAACCCCATTTTGGGGCAAAACCCTGGGGACCCAGACTCATATGGTCCCGGAGCACAGGGGAGCCAGAAAGGCAGCAGTCTAGAGGCACTGCGAGAGAGGAAGCACACAGGGACTGCTCCAGCGATTACCCAGTCACGTGAGACTCAGGGGCCTTGGAGGGCAGGGCCAACTGGAAGGCAAGGCAGTCTGTTAATTCCTGAGACTCCACCCATTCCAAGCTCAACAGAGAGGCTTTTGCAGTTTTGCAAGTCTTGTATCATAAGGCTGAATCTAACACAGAAGTTCTCCCAGCATAGTGAAAATGCGGAGACAAAGTAAGAGATCACAAACAAAAGAAATGGAGGAAAACAAATGACTGGATATACAGTTCAAAACCACAGTTATAAGGTTTTTCAAGAATATCCTAGAAAAGATGGATAAATTTAATGAGACCCAAGAGGAGATGAAAAAGGACCAACTAGAGATGGAAAAGGTCCAACTAGAAATGGAAAAGGACCAACTAGAAATTAAACATACACTGACTGAAATAAAAAATATTATACAGAAACCTAACAGCAGACTAGAAGAAGGCAAGAATCAAGTCAAAAATTTGAAATATAAAGAATCAGAAAACACTCAACTGGAAAAGCAAGAAGAAAAAAGAATCCAAAATTGTGAAGATAATGTAAGGAGCCTCTGGGACAGCTTCAAACGTACCAACATCAGAATTGTGGGGGTGCCAGAAGAAGAGAGAGAGCAAGATACTGAAAACCTATTTAAAGAAATAATGACTGAAAACTTCCCACATCTGGTGAAAGAAATAGACTTACAAGTCCAAGAAGTGCACAGAACCCAAACAAAAGGAAGCCAAAGAGGTCCACACCAAGACACATCATAATTAAAATACCAAGAGCAAAAGACAAAGAGAGAATATTAAAAGCAGCAAGAGAAAAACAGTTCATTACCTACAAGGGAGCACCCATACGACTGTCAGCTGATTTATCAACAGAAACGATGCAGGCCAGATGGGAGTGACAAGAAATATTCAACATGATGAATAGCAAGAACCTACAACCAAGAATAATCTATCCAGCAAAGCTATCATTCAGAATTGAAGGGCAGATAAAGAGCTTCACAGATAAGAAAAAGCTAAAGGAGTTCATCAACACCAAACCAGTATTATATGAAATGCTGAAAGGTACTCTTCTAGAAGAGGAAGAAGAAAAAGGTAAAAGGTAAAAAATTATGAACAACAAATACATATCTATCAACAAGTGAATCTAAAAATTAAGTGAATTAAAAATTTGATCAATAGAATAAACTGATGAATATAATAGAATCAGGAGCACAGAAAGGGAGTGGACTGATAATTCTCAGAGGGAAAGGGGTGAGGGGTGTACAGGGAGAGACTGGACAAAAATCATACACCTATGGATGAGGTCAACAGGAGGGAGGTAAGGGTAGAGGGAGGGGTGGGAGCTGGGTGGAGGGAAGCTATGAAGTGGGAAAAGAGAAACAAATGTAATAATCTGAATAATAAAGATTTAATTTAAAAAAATAGACATAAAAAAATAAGAATACACTGGAAAAAGTCAAAAGTAGAAAGAATGAGGAAGAAGTTCAAAGAGGGATTTGGATGACAAAGTAGGGAAAAACATTTAATTAGAGCAGTAAAACAGGAAGGGCAATTTAAGAGAACTTTGGGAAAATGTCAAATGAAACAATAGTCACATCACGGGGATACAAGAAGATAATGAAAAAGGAACAGAGAACCTGTTTAAAGAAATAATGACAGAATTCACAGGTGAATTTTATCAAATACTCAAAGAACAATGAACACCTATTTTCCTAAAACTATTCTAAAACATCCAAGAAGAAGTGACATGTCCAAGCTTTTTTTATGAGTTCAGCATTATCCTAACTCCAAAATCAGATTTTTAAAAAAAAACACAACACTACAAAGAAAGAAAATTACAGACCAATATCACTGATGAGCATAGGTGCTAAAATCTTCAATAAAATATTAGCAAATCAGATCCAGAAATAAATTTAAAAGATCATACACCATGACCACATAGCACTGTTTCTGGAGATGCAAGGATAGTTCAATATTCACAAATCAATAAATGTGATACAACACATAAACAACATGAAGGATAAAAGTCACATGATCATATCAATAGATTCAGAAAAAAGAATTCAACAAAATCTAGCACTCATTTACTCATTCAACAGTAAAGTGAGAATAGAGGGATCATACCTCTACGTAATACAGGCTATATAAGACAAATCTACATCCAACATCATACTCAATCTAAAAGCATTTCCCTTAAGATCAGGAAAACAACAGTGATGTCCACTTTCACCACTCTTATTCAACATAAAACTGGAAGTCCTAGCCACAGCGGTCAGACAAGAAGAAATAAAAGGCATCCAAGTTGGAAAAGAGAAAGTAAAATTCTTATTATTCACAGATAACATGGTATTGTACATAGAAAGCCTTAAAGACTCCATCAAAAAAAAAAAAAACCTGCTAGATTTCAAAAATAAATTTGGAAAAGTAGCAGGATCCAAAATTAATATCCAAAAATTAATATTCCTCTACACCAACTAGAGGCCTGGTGCAAGAATTTATGCTAGGGCGGGGGGTGTGGGAGACTGTGGGACGTTGGCTGGCCTGGGTGAGGGGGACCATGGGATGTTGGCTGTCAGCCCAGAGGAGGGAGCTGGCCCTTGGTCCCTCTGGGAAAGGGGCCACATCCACTGCCACCCACATCAAATTTCCCATCTCAGCCCAGACCCGAAGGCCCCAGGGAGGTCAGGAGAGGAGGTCACAGTCACCAGGCTGGGTGTGAAAGGAGCAGACGCCTGATGCCAACACCACCCTCGGAACCCTGCCACCTTGCGGTTCCCCACCTTCCCCCCTCCACCTTCCCTCACTGCCGCACCACCACCACTACAGGCAGGCAGCCCTGGGGAAGGGAGAGAACAGGAGCAAGACAAACTCTGTGTCAAGGGCTGACTTACAATAGGTCACAGTGAGGAGCTGCTCTGCTAACGTATGAAACCCTGACCCAGAAGCAGGTCTCCAGGAATGGTTTAGCACCAGGTGTTAATGGGGGCCAGTCGGCTGTGGGGAGGGGCCATAGGAGGTTGACTAAGGGAACTCACTGACCACTAGGGGGCAGCTCCTGAATTGAGCATCTGTCCCCTGGTGGTCAGTGCATGTCATAGCAACTGGTCAACCAGTAGTTGCAGTTGTTAGGTCATAATGGTTACTTTGGCTTTTATATATATATAGAAAATGAACTCTCAAAAAGAGAAATTTAAAAGAAAGCGATCCCATTCACCATTACAACAACAAAAATTAGATACCTGGGAATAAATTTAACCAAGGAGGTGAAAGACCTGTACTCAGAAAACTCTAGGACATTGAACAAAGAAATAGAGGAAGATACCAAAAAGTGGATGAATATACCATGTTCATGGATTGGTAGAATTAACATCATTAAAATGTCCATACTACCCAAAGCAGTCTACAGATTCAATGCAAAATCCCTATTAAAATACCAACAGCATATGAAATATGAATGATCTAGAATGAATGTTCAAAAAATTACATGGAACCAAGTAATCTTGAGAAATTGACCCACATGATTTTGGTCAATTAATATTTGACAAAGGAGGTAAGAGTATCAAAGGTAGTCTCTTTATAAATGGTGTTGGGAAAATTGACCAGGCACATACAAAAAAAATGAAACTAGACCAACTTACACCATACACAAGAATAAACTCAAAATGGATAAAAGACTTAAATGTAAGTCGTGGAATCATAAAAACGGTAGGAGAAAACATAGGCAGTCGAATCTCAGACCTCTCACACAGCAGGATTTTCACTGATACATCACCAAATGCAAGGGGACAATGGAAAAAAATAAACAAATGGGACTGCATCAAATTAAAAAGCTTCTACACAGTAAATTAAACCATCCACAAAATGAAAAAAAGAACCTACTGCATGGAAAAACTTATTCACCAATGGCATATCCGATAAGGAGTTAATTTCCAAACTATTCAAAGAATTCATACAACTCAATGCCAGGAAGACAAAAAAAATCCAATTTTTAAAAATGGACAAAGGACCTGAGTAGACATATAGGGGGCCAATAGACATGAAAAAAATTCTCAATGACAATGAGGTATCGACTCACACCTGCCAGAATTTCTACCATCAATAAGTCCACAAGCAACAAGTGTTGGCAAGGTTCTGAAGAAAGAGGAACCTAGTACACGGCTGATGAAAATGCATAGGGGGGCATCCACTATGGAACACAGTATGGAGTTTCCTCAAAAAATTAAATATGGGCCGAAACCGGTTTGGCTCAGTGGATAGAGCGTCGTCCTGGGGACTGAAAGGTCCCAGGTTCGATTCCGGTCAAGGGCATGTACATTGGTTGCGAGCACATCCCCAGTAGGCGCCTGATCGATGTCTCTCTCTCTCATCGATGTTTCTGGCTTTCTATCCCTTTCCCTTCCTCTCTGTGAAAAATCAATAAAAATATATTTTTAAAAAAAAAAATTAAGTATGGGCTCAAACCTCAGTAGGGGACTTGCAGGAAGTGACCAATCTATGATTACCTCTCATCGTGGTTGTTTCTATCTCTCTCTCCCTCTTCCTTCCTTTCTGAAATCAATAAAATATATCTTTTTTTAAAAAGAAAGAAAGAAGTGGGCCAAGCACCCCTCAACTGACCCAGCAAACTCACTTCTAGGAATATATCCTAAGAATCTTTTTTTTTTAATATATTTTATTGATTTTTTACAGAGAGGAAGGGAGAGGATTAGAGAGTTAGAAACATTGATGAGAGAGAGAGACACATCGATCAGCCGCCTCCTGCACGCCCCCTACTGGGGATGTCCCCACAACCAAGGTACATGCTCTTGACCGGAATCAAACCTGGGATCCTTCAGTCTGCAGGCCAACACTCTGTCCACTGAGCCAAACTGGTTTCGGCTATTCTAAGAATCTTGAAACACCAATCAGAAAGATTGTATGCACCCCTGTGTTCATAGGAACATTATTTACAATAGTTAAGATCTGAAAAGAGCCCAAATGCCCATCAGTAGATGAGTGGATAAAAAAGCTGTGGTAGCCCTAATTGATATGGCTCAGTGGATAGAGCGTCAGCCTGTGGATACAAGGGTCCCAGGTTGGATTCTGGTCAAGGGCATGCACCTTAGTTGCGGGCACATCCCCAGGAGGGGGTGTGCAGGAGGCAGCTGATGGATGCTTCTCTCTCATCGATGTTTCTAACTCTCTATCGCTCTCCTTTCTTCTCTGTAAAAAAATCAATAAAATGGCCCTAACCGGTTTGGCTTAGTGGATAGAGTGTCAGCCTGCGGACTGAAAGGTCCCAGGTTCAACTCTGGTCAAAGGCATGTACCTTGGTTGCAGGTACATCTCCAGTGGGGAGTGTGTAGGAGGCAGCTGATGGATGTTTCTCTCTCATCGATGTTCCTAACTCTCTATCTTTCTCCCTTCCTCTCTGTAAAAAATCAATAAAATATATATTTTTTTCAAATCAATAAAATATATTTTTCTAAAAAGCTGTGGTACATTTACAATGTGGAATAGTATGAGCAGGAAAAAAAGAAGGATCACTTACCCTTTAAGACAGTGTGGAGGGACCTGGAGAGTATGGTAAGCAAAACAGGCAAGTAAGAGAAGACAAGTATCACATGATCTCACTTATATGTGGAATGTAATGAACAAAATAAACTGACATACAAAATAGGTCCAGAGGTATGGATACATGGAACAGACTGACAGACCTCAGTGGGGGCCGGGGGAGGTGAGGGAGAGAGGGACGGGAAGAGATTAACCAAAGAACGTATATGCATCTATGCATAACCCACGGATACAGACAATAGTATGGCAAAGGCCTGAGGTAGGGTGGGTGTGGGGTGGAGGGAGCCAAAAAGGGAGAAAACAGGGGCTATCTGTAATATTGTCAACAGTAAAAAGGAGAGAGAAAAGATTAAAATGTAAACCCAAAAAAAAGCAAGAGTTGTCTTAATACAGAAATCAAGTGCTCTTTCCAGTGGTTTTTTTTGTTTTTGTTTTTCTGAAATGCAAGATGGCAACATCTTTTTTTCCCTACAGCTGAGAGATCCCCCCCTTATTCAAAACCTGGGGAGCAGGAATCCGTGGATGAGCGTTAGAGTTTGGTGGAGCCCCCAGGGTCTCATTACAGGGCCCTGAGCTGACTGAGCATAGAAAGGAGTGGGTCAAGCCCTAGCTGGTTTGGTTCAGCAGAGAGAGCATTGGCCTGTGAACTGAAAGGTCCCAGGTTTGATTCCCGTCAAGGGCACAGGCCCGCATTGTGGGCTCGAACCCCAGTACAGGACTTGCAGGAGGCAACCGAATCATCGTGGATGTTTCTACCACTCTCTCCCTCTTCCTTTCTTTTTGAAATCAATAAAAACTGATTTTAAAAAGAAGAGAAGAAATAAGTGGGTCAAAGACCCCTCCGTGGAGACCAGGAGCTCCAGGGGCTCACTGGGGAAGGGCAGCAGGTAGGGAGAGATGCTGCGTGAGCCATGGCACCTGTAGGTCCCCGCCCATGGGCTGAGGTCACGGGGCTCGTGGAGAACTCTGCCTGGAACTAGCGAGCTGAAAACCTTCATCTAAAAGCTGGGGATTGGCTGCGCTCTCCTTGGACAGAAGGAAAGTGTCCCTCAATCTCTATGACTGACAGAAGGGCCACATTCTTTCCTAACCTTCCTGGTTGCATTGATAAGGAGGGGTCTGTCAGGCAGGTGTCCTAGAGAGAGGGAGGAGGGTGAGGGCTGCCTGCCCATGTCGTTCTGTCCTGAGAGTCACCAGAGCCCTCTCTCTGAGAACCCTCTTCTCTGTCTGTCTCTGTTTTCCCTGAGTCTATCCCTCTTGCTCCCATTCCATGGCTCATGCTATCTTCTTCCGTGGAGAATCCACACTCCTTGTCCTGGCCATCAGCACCTGAGAGCCCCCCACCCCCATGCCAGCCCAGCCTGTGCAGAGTTTGTGTGTCTTACTGAAACCACTAGATCCTCAACAACTATACAGATGTCCAGGGGGTCACTAGGGGCCAACTATGTGGAAGAGAGGCTGTATCCACCGTGGCATCTGTACCGGCCCCCAAGGGAGCTACTCACAGGGCCCAGGGGGAAGTGGGCCTGAGAGTGCCCAGCCTGAGGCTGCAGGACAAGGCTCTGGGGAAGGTCCTGTCCCCCATCCTTGTGCAGAGTAAATCTGTCATAGCCGACATCAGAGCGACACTGGAGGGTCAGGCTCTGTCCAGAGGCCACGATGGGGCCCTGCTGGCTCAGGAGGGAGGGCTTCCCAGATTCAGGGGCTGCTCCTCCCATCATCCCCTTCTCCTGATCTGGCCCATAGGTGTCACTGTGTCTCTCACACTCAGTGTGTCTGATCAAGAAGCCCTGAATCTTCCTTATCCCACCCTCTCACAGGGAGCTCCCCTCTGAGCAGAGACCCATAACCTTTCTGGTCTCACAAAACATGGATGTGATAAGGATGGGAATTTCTCACCTGAGACCAGGAGCTCCAGGGGGTCACTGGCGTGGGACTACACCTGGACCACCTTCTTGTAACAGCCATAGCCTCTGAACACCCACCTCTGAATGGAGGTCACGGGGCCCACAGAAAACAGGGCTTGGACCTGCCCATGGGGCTGTGGCTGAAAGTCCAGGGACCAGGCAAACCTGTGACCTCCTTCCTTAGTCAGAATGAACCCATCAAATCGCTGCCCTGAGCCACATTGGAGGGTCACGTTCTCTCCTGAGGTCACCACAGGGCTGGGCAGGGTTGAGAGGCTGGGTTGGCTGTAGGATCCTAGGAGAAGAGGAGGCAGTGTGTTAAATGGGCTCACACCTCCCTCATGTCTCCCAGGGCTGGGCTGTGAGAGGGAGACTCCCTGAGAGCAGACCTCCTTCCTGAGGGCAGAGGTCCTTTCACCTGTCACCACCAGCTCCAGAAAGTCGCTGGGCTCTGACCAGCCAGTGAGGCTGATAGAGTAACAGCGATATCTCCCTGCAGAATCCTGGTTCATCTGTTTGATGGACAACTTGGCCCTGATTGTGGGCTCCCAGGGGGTCTGCGTGTCCCAAAGCAAACGTTTTCTTTCCTTATACAGATAGAACATTTTGGTCTCCAGGGTTCCCTGACACCAGGGTCACAGGGCTCCCATAGGGGATCACAGAGCCTGGCTCAGCCCAGAGGGTGGGTTTGGAGAGGGTCTCTGAAAGGAAACCAGATGCTCATTACAAAGACCTCCCTCATCTTCCAGATCAGCCCTAAATACTCTCATTGCATCACCTCATCCTAGGACCTCTGTGCTCCCTCCTGAGCCCCAGCAGATGACATAAGAGGTGGGGACATGGAGCCTGGGGAGGACTCATCTGCCTGCACACCAGTCCTTTGATCCAGACTCAACCCTGGAACAGAGTTCCAGTCAGAGTTTTCCACCTGAACGTCTGAGCTTTCTTCCAGTCAGGGCCCCGATTGGTTCCGGAGGTTCCACAAGAACAAGGGAAAATTTCCTGCCCATCCCCTCCTGCTGTCACTCTCCACAAGTGACCGAGGCAGAGAGGAGCAGAGAGGATGGACATCATGGCTCTCAGGGCTCCTCCTCTGCAGATGGAGGAGGCCTGCTTCTATAGGACCAAGACGCACAGGATATGGTCAGTCAGGGGCTGCTCCTGCCCTTCTGGGTTTTCACAGCTGTGGACCCACAGCCAGGGGACGGCCACGCCCTGGGCCTAGCTCTGCATCTCCCCAGAATGAGGACTCTGGGAAGGAGGGGGGCGGTTCCAGGCTCTCAGGAGGCAGCTCAGCAATATCTGAGGTCTCACCTGTTCCTCGGAGTCTCATCTGTCTGCAGGTCTGACTGATCGGGAGTCTTCCTTCTGCTCCTTTGGCGAAGCATCTCCACTTTTCAATCTTTCCAACTGCCACCGTCTCCATCTGCATTGAGTGGCTGGTTTCGTTTCCTCCGTCTCTCAGTCAAGAAGAATGCTCACCATCTTTGTGGGAAAGGCATTGGTATTGCTGAGAAATCAAGGGAGGAAGTAGCCTGCTCAAGTGTCTTTCAACCACTCAGATGGTAGTAACACACCTGATATTTAATATATGTCTGTGTGTGTTATGGACTTTGAGCAAGACTCTCAGGAACGTCATTCTTGTCTGAATACTGAAGAGTCTCCGCATTTTAAAGAGGAGAGTGGCACCCGGCCTCAAAGGTGCTCTGAAGGGGCAGAAATGACTCAGATGATTGGCCCCCAGGACATGGAGAGATCCCGCTGCTCACAGAGACGGAAAGTCAGGTGGAACCTGAGTGAGACAGAGGACCTGCGTCCCAGGGCCAGGAGGAGGCGCTGAGCTTTCTGGGGGAGCAGAGGCATCTTGCACAGCCTCCAGGCTCCTCCCTCCCCTCCCCTGAGCTCACTGTCCTGAGGGGCCTTTGGTGTCCTCATCACCAAGGCAGGGAAGGAGGTCACCTTCACACCCCAAAGTGGCCGTCACATCCACCTCCATCCTGAGCTCTGAGCTCCACACCCTCACTCCCCTCTCCAGTTCACACTCCACATAGGCATCTAACTTCATTTCAGAATCTGCCCCTTTTCTGCTCAAAATCCTTCCATGTTCTCACGGAATTTAGGGTAAATCTAGACTCTTCTCTCAAACGGAACGGTGTTCATGATCATCCAGATAGGACCCGCTAGTCTCAGCTCTCACTTTTGTTTCCATTCAATCAGACAAGTACAGTTACCCAATGAGCACACACACACACTCACAAACACATAAACACACAACACACACACTCACAATACACACTCACACTCACTAAACACATACTCACAAATCTCACACTCACATGCACACATGCATGGACACACAATAACACACTCACAAACACATACATACACACTCACACAGCCACAAATACACAGACACACACTCACACCCATATACACACTTACTAATACTCATACATGCACACTCATACACAATTACACCCATACACACTTACACAGAACAAACACAGACATACACACTCACACATACACAAATTCACACACAATCATACTCTCATATACATTCACACTCTCACACTCACATACACTCACATACAATGGGCCATTTAATCCTCCAATTCTTTCCCATATCTAACTTTTAGGGCCATGTGGACCTCCTAAATCCCTTCCCATGCCCCCAGCTTGGAAGGAATACTGAGACTTCTGGTTTCCCTTCTCTACATGTGTTTGTGACTGACCAAGGTAGGTGAGGGATACATGACAAATCCATATGAGCCACTTATGGAACAGTGCTTTACACACAATATTATAATTTAACTAGAGGCCCAGTGCATGAAATTTGTGCATGGAATGGGGAGGAGGGAGTCATTCAGCCCGGTTTGCAATTCTCCAATCCAGGACCCCTCAGGGGATGTCTGACTGCCATTTTACCAGAAGTCAGACATCCCTCTCAAATTCCAGGACCACTGGCCCCTAACCACTCACCTGCCTGTCTGTGTGATCACCCCTAACTACTCTCCCCTGCTGGCCTCTGCCATGACCCCCAACACTGTGGCTTTGTCCAGAAGGATGTCTGGAAGATGTCCAGTCTAATTAGCATATTGCCCTTTTATTAATATAGATTACTGTTGATATTTTATTTACAAATATTGCACTTCTCTAGTTTATTTGTAATATGTGGCACATAGGATTTTATAAGACAATCTGACAGAACAGTTTGCTTCTTATATATTCCTTTTCTGTTAAAGATATCACACCATGCCCTTTTGTTTGGTAATCACCACACCCATGACCAGCCACCACCTCCCTCTCTTTTCCTCCCTTTCTGATCATCTGTATGTATCCAGGGGCTTGAGTATGTTCTCTCCTCTCTAAAATGTTATCACTCCACCTCTTAGGTCTTCACCTATTCACACAGCCGTTCCTTCAAACACAGTCTAGACATGGTCCCCAGTTGTTCTCATATTTTTTAAGTTTCTCCTTTGTCAACAATGTGTTACAACATTAGCCTTAGAATGCCCGAGACTACTAATCAGAATTCTCAAAATACAGGAAACGGGTCTCCTGGATCACGATGTATTTCTGTCTTTGGTACAAGTACTCTACAGGTGGAAGGTGAGCAGTAAATACTGGTTTAGGGACGAGTCAAAGGCAGAAAGAGAATTCCCTTTGGAGGAGGCTGAGGACACAGGCAGTGAGCTGCAGGTAGAGTCAGCCTGTTGAAGATGGACTCGGGATGACAGCCTGGGTCCAGCCCTCTCTGAGCAGGACTTCCGACCAGGCAGAGGGTCCTGGGAGTCCGAAGTGACCCCAGATCTGGGCTGAGAGTCTCCAGTGACCTCATAATGGAAAAACCCTGACCCAGGCCCAGGGCGGGGCGGTCTGCTTGCTGTGGGTTCACAGCTCTGAGGGCCGGAAGGATGGCAGCAGCTCCTGACCCACCACATCCTGTGTGTCTCTGACCTTCAGGCCCAGGCCTCCTCCATCTGCAGACCAGGAGCCTCAGAGCAGACGCCATGGCGTCCATCCTCTCTGCTCTTCTCTGCCTCGGTCAGTTGTGGACACACGAAGGGGGAGCAGGAGGGACAGCTGCATCCTCCTGTTCATGGGGAACCTCAGGCTCAGGCAGCTCGGGTGGACAAGGCCTGATGGGAAGGGAATCATTTCAGACGTCCGGGTGCAAATCTCTCACAGGGACTCTCTTCTAGGCTGAGTCTGAGCCAGATCATCTACGTGCAGGCAGGTGAGTCCTCCCCAGGCTCCATGCCCCACCTGTCACTTCACCCTGGGCCTCTGGAGGGAGCACAGAAGTCCTGGGATGAGGTGATAAGCCATGAGTGTCTTGGGCTGAACTGGGAGATGTGGAGTTTGAAATGTCTTTGTAATGTAGCCTCTGATTTCCATTCAGGGACCCTCTCCAAAGCCACCATCTGGGCTGAGCCAGGCCCTGTGATCCCTTACGGGAGCCCTGTGACCCTCTGGTGTCAGGGGACCCTGGAAGCCCAGGAGTTCTGTATGTATAGACAACAAAAACGTGTGCTTTGGAAAACACAGACACACTGGAATCCCAGAGACAAGGTCAAGTTCTCCATCACACACATGACAGAGCATGATGCAGGGAGATACTACTGTTACTATATCAAAATCACAGGCTGGTCAGAGTTCAGCGACTCTCTGCATCTGGTGGTGACAGGTGAGAGGACACTCAGGGGTCCCAGCCTCAGGCTCTGCCCTCAGGAAGGGGGTCTGCTCTCAGGGTGTCCCCCTCTCACAGCCCAGCCCTTGGTGATGTGAAGGAGGTCTGAGCCCATCTAAGATGCTGCCTCCTCCTCCTTTCCTAGGATCCTACAGCAAACCCAGCCTCTCAGCCCTGCCCAGCCCTGTGGTGCCCTCAGGAGGGAACGTGACCCTCCAGTGTGGCTCAGAGGAGGGATTTGACAGGTTCATTCTGACTAGGGAAGGAGATCACAGACTCTCCTGGGCCCTGGACTCACAGCCACAGCCCACTGTGCAGTTCCAGGCCTTGTTCCCTGTGGGGCCCGTGACCCGCATCAACAGGTGGATGTTCAGATGCTATGGCTGTTACAGAGACAAACCCCATATATGGTCACACCCCAGTGACTCTCTGGAGCTCCTGGTCTCAGGTGAGTCTCATTATTGTCTCATCATGGATTGAGGCACCAGACACATTATTGGCATCTTTGCTGTGAGGGGAGGCCCATGTGAGAAGGTGGGGAGAGGGGAGCACAGAGGCTCCTAGGCCAGAGACACATAGAGAGACAGTGAGATCTGGAGGCCGGAACAGGAGAAGGGGGTTATGGGAGGAGCAGCTCCTGTCATTCATGTCTGGTCTCCCCAAGTGAGTCTGGGAAGCCCTCCCTCCTGAGCCAGCAGGGCCCCATCGTGGCCTCTGGACAGAGCCTGACCCTCCAGTGTCGCTCTGATGTCGGCTATGACAGATTCGCTCTGCACAAGGAGGGGGCTCGGGACCTCCCCCAGAGCCTTGTCCTGAAGCCCCAGGCTGGGCGCTCTCAGGCCCACTTCCTTCTGGGCCCTGTAAGCAGCTCCCACAGGGGCCGGTACCAATGCTTTGGTGGATACAAACTCTCCTCCGAGTGGTCGGCCCCCAGCAACCCCCTGGACATCCTGGTGGCAGGTGAGGAGCCAGTAGGTTCAGTCAGGGGCCCAGATTCTGCACCGGCCCTGCTGGGGTCTCAGGTGGTGGGGTCAGAATGAAAGTGCAGGCCCCAGGGAGGGAGGGAGACAGAGACAGGGAGTTGGAGGGGAGAGGGGGAGAGTCAGAGAAAGAGACAAACAGTGAGGAGGGTCCTCAGAGAAAACAAGGTGGGCAAGCAGCTCTCACCCTCCTCCCTCTCTCTAGGACACCTGCCTGACAGACCCTCCCTTTCAGTGCATCCAGGCCCTAGGGTGGCCTCAGGAGAGAACATGACCCTGCTGTGTCAGTTACAGAACCTGAGGGACACGTTCCTTCTGTCCAAGAGGGGCAGTTGATCCCCCACCCCCATGTCTAAGATCAAAGCTCAGCAGTTCCAGGCAGAGTTCTCCATGAATGCTGTGATCTCAGCCCACGGGGGCACCTACAGGGGCTACAGCTCAGGCAGCTCCTCCCCCTTCCTGCTGTCACTCCCCAGTGAGCCCCTCACACTCCTGGTCTCAGGTGAGGGCCCTGACCCTGTCTGCTGAACTGTCACCTGGGGGCCCTGTTCCTGGAGATTCTCAGTCAGTAAGAAGTGCTGGGGTCCCGGGGTTTGCCACTGACAAGATATTCTGAAGCCCTTGCCACCAACCCTTCCTCCATGGACTCTGGGTCCTCAGCTGTAGACTTAGTGGGATCTCTCAACTGTAGGGGTTCAGCCTTATGAGCTTTGTGTCTCCAACAAGGCAGGAAACATATAGCACCAAATTATTTCTGCATTGAGATCATCATTCTCCATCACCCTCAACTCCAGAAGTACAGCTCTTATCAAAGTCACTCAGAACAGGTTCTGAACTCAGGGATCACAGGAGGCTCAGGTCATCTAATGAGGATGCCAGGGAACCTGAACAGAGAAAAGACAGGCTTGTGGAGGGATGGTGTAAAAGTCATCATCTGAAAAGTGGGGCATCTGAGAGCACAGGGCCCAGGAGGAAGACTCCTGTCTCCCCAGGTCCTCACTCACACCCTTGTGTCATAAATCTCACCAGCAGCTGACACCCTCAGCCCATCACCAAATAGGTCAGAACCCAATATGGATGAGTCGGAGAAACTCTCAGGTATGGGGCTTGAGGGTAGAAGTCATGTCCTATAAAAAGAAGATGGGTGTCCTGGTTGGACATCCAGAGGTCTACTCTGACCTCTGTGACCACTTTTTCCACTTCCCACCCCCAAGATTACACCATGGAGAATTCCATCCGGATGGGCGTGGCAGGCTTGGTCCTGGTGGTGCTTGGGGTGCTGTTCTTTGAGGCTCAAAACAGCCTGAGAAGGACCCAGGATACAGCAGCCAGGATGTGGACACAGAGGGAACAGTGTGCCATTCAGAAAGGGGGAGACTTGGAGCCCATCTGATGATCCCAGGAGGCGCTGAAGGAAAAGAGGAGACCATAGTTGGGGAAACTGTCTTCTGGGAATGTCCAGGGGAATACACATGATGTGGGTGAAGGAAATATAGGTGTGTCCCCTGAACTCTTCCTCTATGCAATGTCTATTTCCTCTCCCTGTCTTGGTTGACTTTCTGTGACGACCCCTCTTCTTTTCTCAACCCTTAACGTGAGGGTCCATCCCACATGGTTGTGTGTGGGTCCCCACTTCTAACAACTCATGCTCTCCCCCACATTCATGTAATAAAATGTTCTTTATTTCTGATCCCCACATTAGCAGATGGGCATTATCACTTCTTCGTCTCTTCAGTTCATACAGTTCTATAACTGAATAAATGGGCAACGTGATGCCCAAACCCTCTCTGGACCCACAGTCCTTCCTCTCCTCACCAGACGCCACCCGTGTCATTTCCCCAGAGCTGTCCCACATGGCATCGGCACAGAGATGGATGATGGCATATGTTGGGAATTTGCAAATCCATACACATATTTATATACCCCTTTGTATAATATTTGTGTCTGTCTATCTGTGTTCCAGTCTATTTATCTATCATCTGTCTATCTCTATCTCCAACTGCCAATGAATCTCTCCTGTCTAATAAAATTTCTGTTGTCTTAAGCCACCTAGTTAACTGTATTTTGTTGCAGCAAACATACGAAACTAATTCACTGTCTCGCATTATCTCTTCCCCTCTCTCATCTCTCTGATCTCTGATGAAAGAAACTGGTTTGACTCAGGCACTGACCAGCAGACCCTGAGGGACAAATGAATGGATTACTCTGACAGACATTTCTGTAAAAGAGAAGGCTAAGGGACTGCTTGGCTATAGCAACCTGCCTCCCTAGGCATTTTTTTTAATATATATTTTATTGATTTTTTACAGAGAGGAAGGGAGAGAGATAGAGTTAGAAACATCATTGAGAAAGAAGCATCCATCAGCTGCCTCTGGGGATGTGCCCACAACCAAGGTACATGCCCTTGAGCAGAATCGAACCTGAGACCTTTCAGTTCGCAGGCCAACACTCTATCCACCAAGCCAAACCAGCTAGGGCCTCCCTAGGCTTTTGTTGTAACAACAGCTTGAACTAAATAAACTATTAGATACTATCAGCAGGGCAAGCATCCTTGAGAGAGCATATGCATCCTGTAAGTGAGTACATTTTGAAGTCTAAACGTAAAGATTCCAGAAAAACACCTGAGCACTCATACTTGTTTGGAAAAGTCAAGGCAGGGTCCACCGCCTTCAGCAAGGTTCCCCTAGAAGCCTCTGACCTTTCAGAGAACCCTCTTTACAGACTTTCCAACCAAGTTTTGGGCTTTCCCACAATGCATCCCCCCCCCCCCACACACACACACACACACACACACAAAAGTGATTTATGTAAAACAACAAACACTTGATAGTGTAGGTTTCCTTCTCTTCTAGAGATGCAGAGTCCAACTGTCCACTCTGCTTTTTGTGGTCAGGAGAGTTATATGTGCATCTGATAGAAGGCCTACTAGATATTCAGTGGGAAGAGAATTTCATATTTCAGCTGAAAATTATTTCATATCCTTAGCCATTTTACTCATTAGCTTGGCATTGGAATATTAAATACTATAAATGGAATAACTATTTTGACTTCCACATGGCAGCGAGCTATGTCAAAATCAATGTGTGATTGTAGAGTTTAGGGAAACTAAACAGGACAGTTCAGAGATGCGGCTCAAGTCAAACCCTCAGCACCTACTACTTTTGGGGTGAGGAGAGCTGGTCCCCTTCCTGTGTGACTGGCATCTTGTGCCTTTGTGGTGTGGAGACCCTGCCCACCACATCCTGTGAACTTGCCTCTCGACCTTCGCCTTAACAACTGAAAAATAAGTCATCAAAACCTCTGCTTTAGAAACTTCCACAGGGAGTTCACCCTTTTCCTGATGCGTGAAGAGAGCGAATCTGATACCACAAAGTGAATTCAAAGCCGTCATCACAGAATCCACAGGTCAGAACAGCCCATCTCTCTCAAGAGGTTGTGCTGACCCAGACCTGGCCCAGCCTTGACCAGGAATGTGGGTGTGTATCCAGGAGGTGTTTCTTAAGACTAAGGGGCCACCACCATCTCCCCTCATTCTGCCCTATCTTGGATGTTCCTGAGAGTTGGTGTGAATTCAGCACTGGGTCGTGGACAGCTCCACCCCGCTCCTTAGGGCACCTAGATATGTCTCTTTTCTAAAGTCTTTTCCATCTATAATAATAAAAGCGCAAATATGCTAATTAGACCAGACAGCCAAATGACCTTCCAGGCACCCTTCCAGATGAAGCCACGGTGGTGGGGCCGAGGCAGAGGTGGTTAGAGGCAATCAGGCAGGCAGGTGAGTGGTTAGGGGTGGTTAGGGAGGCAGGTGAGTGATTAGGGACAATCAAAAAGAAAGAAAGAGTAGTTAGGGGCAATCAGGCAGGCAGGCGAGTGGTTAGGAACCAATAGCCCTGAATTGCAAGAGAGAGGTCTGTCGGTTTAGGTCTGATCCCGCAGGAATCCCTATGGGATTGGGCCTAAACCATCAGTCGGACATCCCCCAAGGGGTCCCAGATAATGAGAGGGTGCAGGCCAGAATGAGGGACACCTCTCCCCGGCCTGAATTTTCTGCACCAGGCCTCTAGTTTCATATAAAAGGGGCAAGAACTATGAGTATATGACTTACGTATGTTTTATGTTTTCTAGGTCTTTATTTTTTAAAGGTCTTACTTTCACTACAAGTATATTTTAATCTTATATAGATATTTTATCCTCTTGCTGTTTTTAGCACCAAGAACATGTTCAGCCCTGGCCAGTTTTTCTCAGTGGTTAGAACATGAGACCACCCTCAGAAGGAACAGGGGTTTGAGTCCCATTTAAAGACATGTATCTGAGTTACAGGTTTGATACAGCCCCCATCCAGGCATGTGTGGGAGGCAATACACTGATATGTCTCTCTCACACTCATGTTTTTCCCTTTCCCATTACCTTCCTCCTTTCCATTCTCTCGGGAAAAAAAAGGATCAATGGAAAAAATATCCTTGGGTGAGGGTTAACAAAAAATAATAAATAAGCCTAGTGGACAGTGCTTCAGCCTGTGGACTAAAGGGTCCCAGGTTCGATTCTGATCATGAGCAAATGCCTGGGTTGTAGGCTCCACCCCCAGTGCGGGGCATGCAGGAAGCAGTGTCTCTCATCACTGATGTTTCTATTTCTTTCTCTGCCCCTCCCTTCCTCTCGGAAATCAATGTAAAAATATATGTTTAAAAAATAATTGAAATAAATTAATAAAGGGTCAACACACACAATGTATCTTTTCAGCCACTCATTCACAGGCAGAGGGAAGATGTGAAGACTGGACTCACTCCAGGAGAGTCTACGGTGTCTGGCTTTGAGGACAGGTGTGGAGGCCAAACCACCAGGATCCAGTGCTAGAGCATCCAACACCACAGCCGCCATTCTTCTTGGGAGAAGCAACTGATCCACCCCAAACAGCATCTACCTGAGGAAAAGCAACGCCCCCCACCCTCCAGCACTCCACCTGCCCAGCCCTGAGGAATCCTCCTTGCCCTACCCAGCACTTGAAGTCCTCCTGAGGGCCCAGCAGCATCAGATGGGGCCCAGAAGGCTGGGCAGTGGCCGGGGTTGCCAGTGACTTGCTTAGGGGTGAGGCCATGCCCCCCACTTTCCAGGGAACTCATGGGAGACCTGAGAGAAACACCAGCTTCTAGCTCCCACAGACCCAGCCGCTGGGCTTCCAAGGCTCCATCCACGTGACCACTAGGGGCTCGGCCTGCTGAGTCAGGGGAGCGTCCAGGGCAGACTCAGAGGTGGGGCTCTGGGGATGGGACGCACAGACGCACACCCACGCTCTTCCCTGAAGTGCAGAGGGCACCTCCCCTCATGGGAAACACAGTCCCCCAAGCTCTGATGCCACCACAGGCTGTTTCGGTGCCTAAGCCTGGCAGCGGGCCAGCAGGTGGAGGTAAGCAGAGGCCGATCCCAGGGAGCCTGGGACCTGGCTGACTCGCCCCCAGCCCCTGTGATGGTGGAAACGGGCCGCAGAGCACAGCTTGGTTCCCCCACGTGGAGACAAGCCCAGCAGAGGCAGCCGCCTGCTGAGGGTCAGCTGTAGATTCAGGCAGGTGGCTGGGGGTCAGGAAGCTGCAGCCCACGTGGGCGGCTTCAGACATCCTCAGAGCAGATCCAACAAGCTTCACTGTTTTCTCCTCATCCTCCCCCTGTCCTGCCCCATTTAATTTCATTTTATTTTCTATTAGAGGCCCGGTGCACAAAAATTCGTGCGCTGGGAGTTGGGAGTCCCTCAGTCCAGCCTGCACCTTCTCATAGTCCAGGAGCCCTCAGGGGATGTCTGATGGACAGCCTAGGTTTGCTGCTTGGGGAAGCAGGCCTAAGCCACGGTCTGGCCTCGCTCTGCAGGAGGGGACCGATGGGCCAATGGGGGGATACTGCTGGCTGGTGAGTGACTGACCTCACCTCCTGATCGCCCATCCACCACTGCTGGTCACTGGCCCCTGATCACAGTCCTTCCCTCTGCCCACTGGCACCTGCCTTGGCTGACCTGGCACCTCCTGCCCGCTCACCAGCCCCGCCCCGGCTAACCAGTCATTCTGCTGTTCAGTTGATTTGCATATTTGCATGCCATGCCAGTGACTGACGCTTCCTGAGACTGCTCAAACCCACTGGCATGGCCTCTGCAGCTGTCTCCACTGGAGATATCCAGATGTAGGGTGTGCATATCACATGGATTATAATCAGCAACAGAAACTGATGAACAAAAACGGATCCAGAGACAGAGAAGCATTGATCAGATGCTCAAACCTTGGAGGGAAGGCAGGGGAGGATGGGGGGAAAGAGGGAGAGGTCAACCAAAGGAGTTGTATGCAGGCATATAAGCATAACCAATGGACACAGACCCAAGTGGGGGGGGGGTGAGGGCATGAACGGGAATGGGGTGGGGGAGAGCAATAAGGGGATAAGGACACATCTGTAATACCTTAATCAATAAAGAAAAAAAAGATGCAGGCTGTGATAGGCAGGGTGCCTGGGGGGCGGGGTCAGCCGTGTTGCTACCGAGGGCTGCATTTTCCTTTTTCCTGAGCTATGGCATCTGAAAAGGGCCTGAGCCTCTCTGCAAAAAAAAAAAAAAGCTGTTTCATGGGTGGGGGGAGGAGGGGAGGCCACCTGCAGGTCTCCCAGTTGCCTCTTTTCCACATCTCCCCCCAATGCTTCCTGCCCCAGCCTCTCTTCGGACACCTTCAGTCCATGCCACCCTCCTGCCACTGGAGCTGTGGGAACCTCTTTCACGTCCCGCATGGTTCAGGGTTCCCTGTTCAGGGTTCAGGTTCTGGAGGAGGCCCCATGCAAATGAAAAGTATTAATTAGGCGACATTGCGGGGTCAGGATGGAGCCCACCTCTAGTGGAAAGGACTACCACCTTCCTTTGGCCTTGCCATCTCTTTTATTCAGGTTTGGGATACGCCCTTTGCCCTAAAGCAGGCAATTCCAGGAACATGCAGACTATCTTATCAGTAAGGATTTACAAGATCATTTGATGGGGAAGTTCATTGTCTCCATTAGATAGGGGGTCGCTGGCTGGGACCTTCCAGACCTGCAAGATTGAACAGCCTTTCCGGTTCCTTGTCCACTTTCTATTAGTGAGACAATGATTGGTTTTCAGCATGGAGCCTCAGGTGAGGAGCTGCAAGCGAAAATTATGTGCTCTGGTGTGCATGGGGGGTTTGTTTGTTTTAATAAAGAAACAATTTTTTAACTGTAAATAAACCAGGATCATCAACAAATGAACTGGCTAAACAAGCTAGCATATCCATACAATGGAATGCTATCAGCGATACAAATAAATGAACTGTTATTACACACAGCAAAAAATAAAAATAAATAAAAATAAAAACAACAACAACCCTGCGATATTATGTCTGACCCATTGGGCCAGCACCCCTACCAGATGTTACACAGCTGGATGTTACACAGTCTCAGTTCTGGTGCTCTGGGCTGTGGAGCCCAGCCTGGTTTCCGGGCCCCGATCTTCTCAGTCAAATCACCCACCCACCTCCATGAGACCCCTCCTCACCTGTGGCCTGTCCCCCATGAGAGCTGGGGCAGCCCCCCACTTTTCCTGCTGATCTCCAGGTGTTTTCTGCCCTTCCTTGACGTGTCTGTCTCCTCCTCAGCTGGACCTCAGTTGGTAATTGCGAGTGAATGTTCCCCAATTCAGCAGTATTTCCAGTCTGGCCCCAGGAGGAGGTTCATAAAAGATCTGCCCATCTTCTCTGGCCAACCAGAAATAACATTTTTGAAAAGGAAAATAAAATGTCTCCCTCTGGGCCTGGTCTCTCTCTTTCTCCCTAACACTTCCCGTTAGCAACTTTCTTTTTTTTTTTCTTTTTTTTTTTTATTAATTTTTATTAATTTTTTATACATATCTCCCCATTGCCCCCCCTCCCTCCCAGGCGTACCCCGACCCCCCAGTGTCTGTGATCATTGGTTATGTTTATAAGCATGCATACAAGTCCTTTGATTGATCACTTCTTTACCTCACCTAACTTTAATCTTTCTGCTATAATTTCACAGTCTGTTTGATGCTTTATGATTTTTGTCCTCCTGAGAATTATCAGTCTACTCCCTTTCTGTGCTCCTGATTCTATTATATTCACCAGTTTATTCTGTTGATCAGATTTTTAATTCACTTAATTTTTAGATTCACTTGTTGACAGATGTGTATTTGTTGTTCATAATTTTTTGTCTTTTACCTTTTTCTTCTTCCTCTTCTAAAAGGGTACCTTTCAGCATTTCATATAATACTGGTTTGGAGTTGATGAACTCCTTTAGCTTTTTCTTCTCTGTGAAGCTCTTTATCTGCCCTTCAATTCTGAATGATAGCTTTGCTGGATAGATTATTCTTGGTTGTAGGTTCTTGTTGTTCATCACGTTGAATATTTCTTGCCACTCCCGTCTGGCCTGCATCGTTTCTGTTGAGAAATCAGCTGACAGTCGTATGTGTGCTCCCTTGTAGGTAATAAACTGTTTTTCTCTTGCTGCTTTTAATATTCTCTCTCTTTTGCTCTTGGCATTTTAATTATGATGTGTCTTGGTGTAGTCCTCTTTGGGTTCCTTTTCTTTGGGGTTCTGTGTGCTTCCTCGACTTGTAAGTCTATTTCGTTTACCAGATGTGGGAAGTTTTCAGTCATTATTTCTTTAAACAGGTTTTCAGTATCTTGCTCTCTCTCTTCTTCTGGCACCCCCACAATTCTGATGTTGGTACGCTTGAAGCTGTCCCAGAGGCTCCTTACATTATCTTCACATTTTTGGATTCTTTTCTCTTCTTGCTTTTCCAGTTGAATGTTTTCTGCTTCTTTATATTTCAAATTTTTGACTTGATCCTTGCATTTCTCTAGTCTGCTGTTAGTACTCTGCATAATAGTTTTCATTTCAGTCAGTGTATTTATTATCTTCTCTTGGGTCTCACTAAATTTATCCATCTTTTCTAGCATATTCTTGCAAAACCTTATAAGCGTGGTTTTGAACTCTATATCCAGTCGTTTTTTTTTTCCTCCACTTCTCTTGCTTGTAATCCCTTCCCTTGTCTCGGCATTTTCACTGTGCCGGGGAAAATTCTGTGCTGGATTCAGCCGCAGAAGCCTCTGCTGAGCTTGGGAGGGGTGGAGTCTCAGGGCTTAAGGGACCAGCTTGCCTTCCAGTCGGCCCCGCCCTCCACGGCCCCCGAGTCTCACGTGACTGGGTAAAGGCTGGAGCGGTCCTTGTGCGCGCGCACCCGCAGCGCCTCCAACTGCTGCCTTTCCGGCTCCCCTGTGAACCAGGACCACACGAGTCTAGGTCCCCAGGGTTTCGCCCAAAACAGGGGCCCAGTGGACTCAGAAGTGGCGCAGTTGGGAGGGTCTGTCTCCCACCCACTCGAGAAAGCCAGCGGCACAATCAGCAATCCGTCCTCCGCGTGGTGCCGTGCGCGACCAGACCTCCGATCCTTTGCAACTCCCCTAAATTTCCGTGCACTTCTCCCTTTTCACAGTCCAAACTCCCCCCATATGAGTTTCGGCTGGATCTGGGGTTTAGTGTCGTAAGATAAGGGGTTCAATGCCGTTGGGAGTCTCCGTTTCCCTCCCGCCAGAGAAAGCCAGCCAGGCACTCCGGCACCCGCTCTCTCAGCGCGCGTCTCCGTACCTCAGCTTTTTGCAGCTCCTCTGGGTCTCCGTGAGCCCCTCTCTTTCCCTCTGATTGTAGAACTTCCACTCAGCCAGCTTTCCTGTGGTTCTGGATGGTGTCCGTTCTGTCTTTTAGTTGTAGTTTTGAAATTGTTGTGCGAGGCAGCAGTATAGGTGTTTACCTATGCCGCCATCTTGGATTCTCCCCCGCAACTTTCTTGTTCTATGAATAGCACCCGCTTTCTCTTGTTCTGCTTCTTGCAAAACCTCTGCGTCACTTCTGCTCCCTCCACGCCCCTTCTCCCAGGGCAGGACTCTTCTTCTCCAGCTGAATTTTTTCTGCAATCACGGATAAGAGGCAATTCAGACTAAATGCACTACCCTGTTTCCCCAAAAATAAGACAGTGTCTTTTATTCATTTTTGCTCCCAAAGATGTCCTCGGTCTTATTTTCAGGGGATGTCTTATTTTTCCATGAAGAAGAAGACGGTACACATGTATTGTTGAAAAAAAAAAAAGGAAATTTATTACCTGTCTACGGGACGGTAGTCGTTGTCATCACAAACTAGCCCCCTGATGGGCCGCAGCGCAGCCAGAGCTGTTCAAGCAGTGCGAGGTCTCTTTAAATCGGGAGTCAGACACCTTACGGTAGCTTCGGGGGCCTTCTATTCCGAGGAGGCCTTATTTGAGGGAGGCCTTATGATCAGGGAGGTCTTATTTTCGGGGGGGATGCCTTATATTACAGTCCTGCTATGGAGGAACTGGGGGGCAATCGGGCAGGTGTCACGAGACAAGGTGCCCACGTGCAGGTAGGAGACCCTGCAGAGACCCTGGCCTCAGACCTCACAGGAAAGGGCTGACTGAAGGCACCCTCCACACGTCAATTCTTCTCCAAACATGTAGAAATGCTGGGCTATTGGTCCTCAAACACCTGGTTCCGAACAAACAAGAGAATGGACAGTGATGGGAAAGCAGGGAAACTCACAGAAATGAGCAGGAACCAGTGGGAGTGGGGGTGAGGTCTCCACATAGAGATGACAATATGGTGTGAAGTCCCATATTGGGGATCATATTGGCGTGCATTGCAGATGATGACCTCTGGTTGACATTCTCCTGGACTGATGGAAAGTGTTTGGTTATGTTTCTTCTTATTCTTTCCCTGGGGAAAATGTGTGTAATCTTGTTTAGGAGAAATTGACAAAGAAGCTCCCTGCACAGGACTTTGGATGTGGACAATTTTTGAGGGAGAGAGAGAGAAGAGAGAGAGAAGAAGAAGGAGTAAGAGGAGGAGGAGAGGAAAGAGGAAGAGAAGAAGGAGGAGGAAGAGGAGAAGCAGGGAGAGGAAAACAAGAACAACAAGAACAAGAAGAACAACAAAAAGAACAAGAAAAACAAAGAGAGAAACATCCATCAGTTGCCTTTTATATAAGCCCCCATCTGGGATCAAACCAGCAACTTTTTGGTGCACAGAATGGCGCTCAACCAACTGAGCCACTCCTGCAGGGCTTAGGACAATTTTGGATGACACAGTCATTGTATTTAATCCATATAGAGTGAGAATGTCAAACTCAAAGGCAAAACGGGCCAAATTAACAAGGTTTAAGTATATGTGGGCCGCAAAAAAAAAAAAAACATAAGTTTCCATTTTCATAAAAATGTAAGTGTATCTCTATACAGACATGCTGAAATAAATGAGTCAGCATTAACATAAAATAATAGAACATTTTAATAAAAATTAATATTTTTTCCTTGAACATGAACATACCAGACACTAAATAACTGCACAAATGACTAAGTGTAATGCAAATAAACCTATTTTTCTTGTTCCCCAAAAGCAAAATATTTCCTGTTGTGCACACCAAACAAGTTGGTTCAAGACTAATGATGTGGCCATCGGCTGCTAAAATATTTGCTGCTGGTATTAGTGGAGAGAAATGGTGCGCCTGCGTGTAAGGCACATAAGAGAAATGAATGCAACACAATTATAGTCATCCGTCATTAGCAAACATTGTAATTCATTATTAATAATCCTATGTAATAAAGAGCTAATGTGCTAACGACCTTCCAGAAAGACCTTCTGGAATGACCTTCCAGAAAGACCTTCCAGAAAGACCTTCTGGAATGACCAATGGGTGGGACCACAGGATGGCAAGACAGCGGGGGCCAGGAGGGCCAAGTCCCCTGCATGAATTTTGTGCATCAGGCCTGTAGTTATGTATAACAGGATATTATAAACTTTAAGTTATGAAATGTTTATTAAAACGTTTTGTACACGGGCTCGCCGGCGAGGTCGAGGCCCCGGGGCCTGGGGGGACATGCCCTGCAGCACAGGGCGCCGGGCTGGGCCCCGCAATGGGGAAACGCAGGCATGGATCGCGGACTAACGGAGCTCCGCTCGGCGCCCCGCCGTCCTCCTCCCAGTGCTGGACTGAGTCCCCGCTGCTGGCGACGCCCGCGGGGGAGAGGGACGGGGCTGGGGGGCTGGGGCGCTGGGACGCTGGGGCCAGGCTGCGGGCGCTGAGACCCTCATGCTGAGGCTGAGGCTGGGACCCTCGCGCTGAGGCTGAGGCTGAGACCCTCGTGCTGAGGCTGGGGCTGAGACCCTCGCGCTGAGGCTGAGGCTGAGCGGTGCGTCCTCGGCTCTCGAGCCGCCAGGGCACCTGCCCTCAGGGCTTCTGGAGCTGTTCGGGCAGGGCGAGGTCTCTTTACATCAGGGGTCAGACGCCTGATGGTAGCTTCGGGGGGGCCTTCTATTCCGGGGAGGCCTTATGTTCAGGGGAGGCCTGATTATCGGGGAGGTCTTATTTGGGAGGGGGTGCCTTCTATTACAGCGAGAGGCAAAACTGGAAGTAGGTCTTATTTTCGAGGGATGTCTTACTTTTGGGAAAACAGGGTATGTGGGAAGCAACCAATTGATGTGTCTCTCTCCCATCAATGTTTCTCTCTCTCTCTCTCTTTCTCTCTCTCCTCTCTCATCCCACTCCCATCCACCCTCTCTAAAACTCAATGGGGGAAAAAACATCCTCGGGTAAAGATGAACAACAATTGGATAGATACATGCAAAAAGAAAAAGAAAAAAAAAGAAAAAATGAAAGAAAAAAAAGATTTAACAACAGCAACAAACAAACAAAAAAACCGTCACCCATAACCAGCTCTCTCGCATGCAGGAGCCGTGTGGTCACCCGGAAGCGCTGCTGCCTGGCCCCGGCTTCTCACCCACTACTTCCTGTGCGCCCTCCCCAAGACCAAGATCTCCAACCCTGCAAAACAGGAAGTGAGCGGGGAAGTACTCAGTCTTATTCTTGGTGGGTCCCAGATGGGAGAGGCCGCCAGGGGAAGACAAGACGGAGCAATCCAACCAGCGACCCTTGACCCGGGGAGGATGGAGCTGGCGATTTTAGGTCAGACTTTGTCTGTCTGCCCGGGAGTTCCATTGGGAGTGAACGTCTCTGTTTCGATTTTCTTTTTTTTCTTCCCCTCAAGGTAGCTTTTTTTAAAAATATGTTTTATTGATTTTTCACAGAGAGGAAGGGAGAGGGATAGGGAGTCAGAAACATCGACGAGAGAGAGACATCCATCAGCCGCCTCCTGCATGCCCTCCCACTGGGGATGTGCCCGCCACCAAGGTACCTGCCCTTGACCGGAATCAAACCTGGGACCCTTTCAGTCCACAGGCCAACACTCTATCCACTGAGCCAAACCGGTTTTGGCTCAAGGTAGCTTTTGAGCAGAATGTTATCTACATGAGGGGCTGCCACCTTCCTTCAACACATTGCAAGGACTTCACGGTGGAGGTGGTCATGGCAGATGGATGGATCTTGGCTGCCAGAGAAGGAAAATCCAGAAATTCGGAGCTGAGGGTTGAGGACCACAGATAGTAATGGAATGGGAATCCCATTCTTTGCCACCGCGAGGATGACCCCGGAGGACATTACGCTACGTTTTCACCTATGGACAAATACTGCTTACATAAGGATGATCCTGTTCTACGTTGGTGTGTTGTTATTTTTTAAATACATTTTATTGATTTTTTTACAGAGAGGAAGGGAGAGGGAGAGAGAGGTAGAAACATCGATGAGAGAGAAACGTCCATCAGCTGCCTCCTGCACGCCCCCCACTGGGGATGTGCCCCCCACCAAGGTACCTGCCCTTGACTGGAATCAAACCTGGGACCGTTCAGTCCGCAGGCCGACGCTCTATCCACTGAGCCACACCGGTTTCAGCTAATTTCTTTATTGATGAAGGTGTTATATATGTCTCCTCTTCCCCCACTTAGCCCCCATTCTCCCTGCCACTCATGCCCTCAGCCCCCCGTTGTCTGTGCCCATTGGTGAGGCCCATATGCAGGCATACAAGTCCTTTGGTTGATCTCTCTCCTTTACCCCCACCCTCCCCTACCATCCCTCATAGGATTGACGGTCTGATCGATGCTTCTCTGTCTCTGGATCTGTTTTTGTTCATCAGTTTATGTTGTTCATCCTATTCCATAAGTGAGTGAGATACTGTGATACTTATCTTTGGCTGGCTTATTTCACTTAGCACAATGCTCTCCAGCTCCATCCGTGTTTTTGCCAAAGATAGGAATTCCTTCTTTTGGATTCTAAGATTTTTTTTTAATATATTTTATTGATTTTTCACAGAAAGGAAGGGAGAGAGATAGAGAGCAAGAAACAGCGATCAGCTGCCTCCTAAACACCCCTTTTACTGGGGATGTGCCCGCCACCAAGGTCCATGCCCTTGACCGGAATCAAACCTGGGACCCTCAGTCCCCAGACCGACGCTCTCTTGACTGAGCCACACCGGTCAGGGTTGGATTCTAAGATTTTTGCTTGAACACCACATTCTCTGGGCATAAAGTCCACATGTCAAAACACAGGCATTGACCCAGAAACCAGTGTCAGACAAGACAGATGGTCTGAAGAGGGTCGGGTGAGGCCTCCGGCTGGGCTCCGACGTGGCAGAGGCCCACGTCCCTCTCCTCACGCCGCCCCGTCAGAGGCCAGGAAGAGCCAGCGCCTTCTCGCACACCCGTCCGTCCGAGGCCGGGCGCTGGGCCTCTCTCATCAACCACATCCTGCCGGCTGCCTGGCCTGCCAGGCTCTGCCCGCCCGCTGCTCCACCCGCCCGCCCGCCCGCCCACCGACCGGTCGACTCTGCTATGCCGTCCACACTCCCTGCCCTGCTCTGCCTCGGTGAGTTCCTGCGGGGACAAGACGTGGGGTCCAGGGTCAGGGGTCGGGGGGGCACCCCGGCTCATTGTCCCTCTCTTCCAGGACTGTTTCTGAGCCTGAGGGTCGGCGCCCAGAACCGTGAGTCCCCCCTTCCAAACCCAGCGTCACCCTGGAGGGTTTGGGCTGGGCAGAGCGCCCGGTTCCGAGGGTGGCCCAGAAATGGGTTTCGGTGGGGCCCTGAGGACAGCGGAGGGCGGGGCTGGCCAGCAGCTGGGTGGGAGCCGGTGGGGACGAGGGGAAGGCTTTCTCTGGAGACCCTCCAGCTGCAGGTTCCCCTCCAGAGACCCTCTCCAAGCCCCTCATCTGGGCGCACCCCAGTTTCATGGTCCCGCGCGGGGCGTCGGTGTCCGTCTGGTGCCGGGGCTCTGCCCGGGCCGCGAAGTACCAGCTGCATTTCGAGGGACACCTCTCGGCCTTGGCGAGCCCGGGGCCCGCCGGGCTGAGGGACAAAGTCAAGTTCTCCGTCCGGCCCATGACCTCCTCCGCTGCCGGGCAGTACACCTGCTTCTACCAAACCGGGGCGCTCTGGTCAGAACCCAGTGACCCTCTGAACCTGGTGATCACAGGTACGTGCCCGGCTCTCGCCGGAGAGTCCCCTCCTCGGCCTGGATCCTGGGGGAGCCTCGTCACTTATTAACCTCTCTCTCTTGAATGTTTTTATTGGTTTCAGAGAGGAAGGGAGAGGGAGAGGGAGCTAGAAACATCGACGAGGAGAGAGAATCCTTGCTGGGCTGCCTCCTGCACTTCTCCTGGGGATCTAGCCTGAAACCCGGGCATGTGCCCCAACCAGGAGTCGAACCATGACCTCCTGGGTCCACAGGTTCAACGCTCAAACCACTGAGCCACACATCAGCTGGGCTATTCATCTCTTTTAGTCTCTTCCAAACCTCACTCAGATACCGTTTGCCCTGGGGGCGAGGGCAGGCATTGGGTCACTTCCTCCAGGGGTGGTCTATTTGAGAGGTATCACTCCTCCGTCCAAGGGTCAGACTTGTCGGAGGTCAAGTTCTCCCGGAAGAGAGGCACTGAGAGGGATGTTTGTGAGCGAGGAAGGACAGGGAGGGAGGGCGTGTCCTCAGGACACAGCCCCTGGGATGGGGGAGAGACGCAAGCTGGGCGGATGAGGTGAGACTGGAGGACTTACTCTGAACCAGGCCGTGCAGAGATGGCATTCTAGCCCTGAGAAGGCCCTTCAGACTGGTCTCAAATGAGGCTCGGAGCCCCCACCTTACCCTCACCCCAGCATCAGCCAGGGATGGGATGAAGAACCCACCCTTCCCAGGGAGGTCCCACCAGGTACCCTTGCTCTTAAGGCTCTTGGTTCTCGCCCAAGACAGACCTGGAGTCAGAGGCAGGATGCAGAAGTCCATTCGGTAGCTGGTGAGGAGGAAATGGCCGTCTGACAGAGTAGGACAGGGTAAACGCGATGGGAGGGAGCAAAGGGGAGGGACGGTAATCTTGGGGTCCCTTCGGCTGAGGAGTGTTCTCAAACGTAGGCCCATGTGGACTTTCCTGGAGTGCTCCTTGAATACAGACGGCTTGTTCACGGAAGCACTGTCCACAGTCGCCAAAAGATAGAAACAACCTAAGTGTCTATCGACAAATGAAGGGGTTAAACAAGATGTGGTGCGGCCCAGTGGCTAGAGTGTCAGCCTGTGGACTGGAGGGTTTCGGGTTCCGTTAAGGTCAAGGGCACACGCCCGGCTGGCGGGCTCCATCCCCAGGAGGAGACGTGCAAGACGCAGCCAGTCAATGATTCTCTCTCATCGTTGATGTCTCTGCCTCCTCTCCCTTTCCCTTCCTCTCTGAAATCAATAAATATATATATTTTTCTTTAAAAAAGGACATATTGTCCAGACTTACAAAGGAAGGACCTTCTGGCAAGAGCTAGGATGGGGTGAGCCCTGTGTGAAATGAGTCCATCACCAAAGGTCAAGTACTGTCTGATTCAACGTCTCTGAGGTCCCTGGAAGAGTCCTATTCCCTCATCCTCTCTCTTTCTCCCCCCATTCTCTCTCTCATCCTCTCTCTCTCCCCCCCTTGTCCTTTCTCTCTCTCTCCCTCATCCTCTCTCTCCCTCATCCTCTCTCTCCCTCATCCTCTCTCTCTCTCCCCCTCATCCTCTCTCTCTCCCTCATCCTCTCTCTCTCTCTCTCTCTCTCTCTCTCTCTCTCTCTCTCTCTCTCCCTTCCTCTGTAAAGAAAATGAATATATCCTGAGGTGAGGATTTTTTTCTGAAGTGGTTAAGAGGGCCCTAGCTTTCTTACACCACATACAAATATAAAATCAAAATGGATTCAAGACTTTAATGTCATAACCCGAAACCATAAAACTCCTGGAAGACACAGTGTCTGTGACATTGCTCTCAGTAATATTGTTTAGCTGTATCTCCTCCGGCAAGGGAAGTACAAGGGAAAAATAAACCAACGGGACCATAGCAAAAAAGTGTTTGCCTAATGAAGGGACACCATCCACAAAACGAAAATTATGAAATCTCCTGGATGGAAGAAGTTATTTGTCAACAATACACCTGATAAGCAGTTAATACCCAGAGTATATATGAACTCACACAGCTGAACACCAATAAAGACAAACAACCCAAAAACTGGCAGAGGACTTGAATACATTTTTTTATTGATTTTTTACAGAGAGGAAAGGAGAGGGATAGAGAATTAGAAACATTGATCAGCTGCTTCCTGCATGCCCTCTACCAGGGATGTGCCTGCAACCAAGATACTTGACCAGAATAGAACCTGGGACCTTTCAGTCTGCAAGCAAACGCTCTATCCACTGAGCCACACCAGTTTCAGCAGAGGACTTGAATAGAAATATCTAGAGCTGGTTTATCTCAGTGGCTAGAGCATCCGTCTGTGGACTAAAAGAGCCCCAGGTTCCATTCCCGTTAAGGGCACATCCCTCAGTTGCAGGCTCCTCCCTGGCCCAGGCCCTGGTCAGAGCATGTGCAGGAGGCAAACCATCAATGTGTTTCTCTCACATGGATGTCTCTCTCTGTCTTTCCCTCTCTCTTCCACTCTCCCTAAAAATCAATGGGAAAATATCCATTGACTAGGTGAGGATTATTTTTAAAATAATAATTATTATACTTTAAAAAGTAAAGACCAGGTGCCCTAGCTGGCTCAGCTCAGTGGATAGAGCGTCAGCCTGCGGACTGAAGGGTCCCGGGTTCGATTCTGCCCAAGGGCACATGCCTGGGTTGTGGGCTCGACCCCCAGTGAGGGACGTGCAGGAGGTCAATGATTCTCTCTCACCATTGAAGTTTCTCTCTCTCTCTCCTTCTCCCTTCCTCTCTGAAATCAATAAAGAAATATAAAAAGAAAGTAAAGACCAGGGGGAAAGGGAGGAAGGGGGGAGGTCAGGGAGGCAGGATAAAGGTGGCCTTGACCTCTCAACCCTCCTTTCTCCCCCAGGAATGTATGACACGCCCACCCTCTCCGTTCACCCTGGGCCCGAGGTGCTCCCAGGGGGGAACGTGACCTTCGCTTGCCACCTGGAGACGGCCACGACCACCTTCTTCCTGCACAAGGAGGGGCCGGCCGGCCGCCCGTGGCGCAGAGTCGGCAGCGCCCGGGCAGAGTTCCCCCTGGGCCCCGCCACCCCAGCCCACGGGGGGACATACAGGTGTTTCGGTTCTTATAACGAGCACATATGGTCTTTCCCCAGTGAGCCTGTGACGCTCCTGGTCACAGGTGAGGACGCCCCCCCCCACCCGTGTTTCCCAGAGCCTCTCTGGAACCCCAAGGGACCCCCCCCCACTGGGAATGAGGGCCAATTGGGATGAGAGAGAGAGAGAGAGAGAGAGAGAGCTTGTACCTCCCAGCGGTGCCTCATCCACGTCCATTTCCTTAAGGCCCAGTGGACGGTCGGTGAGGAAGACTCTCCGATGAATAGGCATAGATAATAGGTGGGATGACAGGAGGTAACCCCAACTCTCACTTCTTCTGTTTTCTTGTCTCCATTGTCAGGCGATACGGGAGTCGCTGACCTAGCATCCACAGGACAGGCCTCTTCCCCGGGTGAGTAACAGGTGCTTCTAAACAGGTGGAGAGGGACTCAGAGCCTCCCAGCGCCAGCACCTACAGCTCTGTCGTCGGTCAACCACCCAGATGCCCTTGCTCCTGGGACCCTTGATTCCAGCGGAGAGCACAGACGATGAGTCAGTCACAGCCCCTTTCGTCAATCAGACAGCTCGAGCACAGGGCACAGTGGGAGGGGAGGAGGCCAAGCAGAACCTGGTCATCAAGGTGATGGGGGAGGCAGGTCGCAGTGGCACACAGGGCTGGCCTCCCGGAGACGGAGGCCTCTGAGCAAACACGGTGGCTGTCGGGAGGAAGGTTCCAGGAAGATGGCCAATTTGCTCGGTGGTGAGAGGATAGGCCTTCAGACTGAAGAAGGGTTAAGGGTTCAACTCCCGGTTAAGAGCGTGTACCTCGGTTGCAGGCTCGATCGCTGGCCCCATTGGGCAGGAGGCAATCAGTCCATGTGTGTCTCTCTCACATTTATGTTTCTCTCCGTCTCTCTCTGTCTGTCTCTCTCTCTCTCTCTCCCCTCCTTCCACTCTCTCTAAAAATCAATGGCAAGAATATCCTTGGGTGAGGATTCACAAACAAAAATTTTTTTTGTATTTGATTAATTTTTTTTTTTTTACAGAGAGGAAAGAAAAGGCATAGAGAGTTAGAAACATCAATCAGACGCCTCCCGCACACCCCTACTGGGGTACATGCCCTTGACCAGGATCGAACCTAGGACCCTTCAGTCCGCAGGCCAACGCTCTATCCATTGAGCAAAAAAAAAAATTTTTTTTAATGTTTTTTAAAGGAGGCCAGTGGAACTGGAAGTCACGTCCAACGGGGCTGGGGCGGGGCGGGGCGGGGCTGGGGCAGCTCATATAGGACCCTGAGGAAGTGGCAGGCCTGACTTCCTGTGAATGAGGAAGAAGAGAGGATACTGATTGACTCATGGAGGAAACAGGCTCAGCGAGAAGACAGGCCTGGCAGGAAGAGAGCCCTAGAGCTGAATCCTTCCTCGTGTTCTTCCGCCTTTTGACTCTCTTCCACTCAACCTGCCAGAGGAAGCCGCTGGGGCCTGGAGGGCAGGGCAGGAGTGGGAGGAAACCCTGAAAAGCACGGGGGTGCCATGGGGTGTGTCCCGGGGGAGGAGAGAGGCTGGGATGGAAGAGGCCCGCACTATCTCCTTTGCTCCCTTACCCACGTTCCTTCTCTCCTGCAGACGATGATGGGGAACCCCACTTGTCCATCACAAGGGAGGGACTCCAGGAAGGTAAGCGAGCAGCTGGAGGTGCAGACTCTAGAGCAAGCATGTCACACTTCAAGGTGACCAAAGAGCCAAATAAACAAGGTTTGCGTGGATGTGGTCAGAAAAAAAAAACACACAAAAGCTTCTGTTTTCATAGAAACATAGGCTTATGTCGATAGAGACAGGCTGAAGATAAAGGGCTGAAATACACTGAGTGGCCAGATGATGATGATCTCTGAACACATAATAATCTGGCCACTCCGTGTGTGTGTGTGTGTGTGTGTGTGTGTGTGTGTGTGTGTGTGTGTGTATACCCTGTTTCCCGGAATATAAGACAGTGTCTTCTATTAATTTTTGCTCCCAAAAATACACTAGGTCTTATTTTCAGGGGATGTCTTATTTTCCCATGAAGAAGAATACAGTACACATGTATTGTTGAACAAAAAAAAAGGAAATGTATGACCTGTCTATGGGATGGTAGTCTTTGTCATCACAAACCAGCTCACTGATGGGCCGCAGTGCAGCCGGAGCTGTTCAGGCAGGGCGAGGTCTCTTTAAATCCGGAGTCAGATGCCTTATATTCTGGGGAGACCTTATGTTTGGGGGAGGCCTTCTGATCAGGGAGGTCTTATTTTTGGGGGATGCCTTATATTACAACAAGAGGCAAAACCAGAAGTAGGTCTTATTTTCGGAGGATATCTTACTTTCGGGGAAACAGAGTATTAGAGGCCAAGTGCATGAATTCGTGCATGGTTGGGGTCCAGCCAGCCTGACCAGGGGGCGGGGACATGGGTGACTGGCCGGCCTGCCTGCAAGTCTATCTCCTGGTTGAGGGGACAATTTGCATATTAGCCTTTTATTATATAGGATAGACACTGAGTGGCCAGATGATTGTGCATTCAGAGATCTTTAGTACTCTGGCCACTCCATGTAAATGAATCCTTGTTAACACAAAATGGTAGAACATTTTAACAAAAATTAATACTTTTCCCTTGCACATGAACTAACCAGACACGGCATCACTGCACCAATGAATAAGTGTCGCATCAATAAACCTGTTTTTCTTGTTCTCCAAAAGCAACATATCTCCTGTTGCGCACACCCAACAAGTCAGTCCAAGACTAATGACGTGGCTGTCGGCTGCTAGAATATTCGCTGCTAGTGTTCGTGGACAGAAACGGTGCACCTGCGCGTTAGGCGCGGGAGCGGATATGAAGGCAACAGGATGATAGTCATCAGTCACTAGTGAATGTTGTGGTTCGTTATTAATAATCATGTCTAACAGGATATTGTAAACAGTCAGTTACAAAATTTTTATTAAAACATTTCTCATATGCCGTTATATTGGCTGGGACATAAAAATATTTGTTGTGGGCTGAAACCAGTTTGGCTCAGTGGATAGAGTGTCAGCCTACAGACTGAAAGGGCCCAGGTTCGATTCCGGTCAAGGGCATGTGCCTTGGTTGGGGGCACATCCCCAGTGGGGGGCGTGCAGGAGGCGGCTGATTGATGTCTCTCTCATTGATGTTTCTGGCTCTCTGTCCCTCTCCCTTCCTCTCTGTAAAAAATCAATAAAATATATTTTAAAATATATACCCTGTTTCCCTGAAAATAAGACAGTGTCTTCTATTAATTTTTGCTCCCAAAGAGGCGCTAGGTCTTATTTTCAGGGGATGTCTTATTTTTCCATGAAGAAGAATACGGTACACATTTATTTTTGAACAACACAAAAAAGGAAATGTATGACCTGTCTACGGGATGGTAGTCTTTGTCATCACAAATCAGCTTCCTGATTGGCCGCAGTGCAGCCAGAGCTGTTCGGGCAGGGCGAGGTCTCTTTAAATCGGGAGTCAGACGCCTGACGGTAGCTTCAGGGGCCTTATGTTCGGGGGAGGCCTTATTATAGGGGAGGTCTTATTTTCTGGGGGATGCCTTATATTATAGAGAGAGGCAAAACTGGAAGTAGGTCTTATTTTCGGGGGATGTCTTACTTTCAGGAAAACGGCATATTTTTGTTGGGGGCCACAAGTTTGACAGGCTTGGTCTAGGAGGAAGGAGTAGAGCCTGGGAAAGAGACGGGATGAGATGCTATCGACCCGTTCCTGCCAGTGGTCACCGTTCTCTTCCCACTTGCAGATCTGGCCTCCTGGGATTACACGGCGGAGAACCTCTTACGGATCGGCCTGGGCCTACTGGTCCTGCTGGCCCTGGTGTGCCTCCTGGCCCACGACCAGCTTCTGAGGAAGAAGACGGGAAGGGAGTTCACGATGACCTCGAGGCAGGAACGCAGGAGAAGGTCCGGATGGCCAGGAGCCCTGGACGCCATAGGTGAAGCTGAACCCTGACCTTGACCTTGAGCTGGGCGACCTCTATGTTGGAAGGAAACCAGGGGACCATTGATGAACCCAGGCAGGAGGAGGGAGGAAGAGGCTAAATGTCTCCTGCAGGCAGACCCCACTGTCTTTCGTCGGTTCTCAGGGTGTTGATGTTGTTGTAGAAGGTATTAGGGTGACATTGGTTAATAAAATCACATGGGTTCCAGGGATATAATTCTATCATACATTGCAAGTCAAGTCTCCTGCATCACCCTTGCCGACCTTCCCCCTCCCCATGCCCTTTCCCTCTACCACCACCCTCCCCTCTGACAGCTGTCAGTTTGTCCTCTATCCATGAGTCTGTGGACTATTGTTTGGCTGTTTAAAAAAAAAAAATTACACATCTGCCATGGCCAGGGCGGAGCTCATTGGTTGGAGTGTCTTCCCATAGTTGCAGGTTCAGCCCTGGCTGATTTGGCTCCGTGGACAGAGGATCAGCCCGTGGACTGAAGGGTCCCAGGTTCTATTCTTGTCAAGGGCACAGTCCTGGGTTTGCGGGCTGGATCCCCAGGGGACGTGCAGGAGGCAGCCAATCCATGATTCTCGCTCATCGTTGATGTTTCTCTCCCTCTCTCTTCGTCTCTCCCTTCCTCTCTGAGATCAGTAAAATATATAAATATATTCAATGGATGAAAATAAGGAACATTCGCAAGTGTCTTTATGTCCATCACTTCCCGTTTTCTATAACTGCTTTAAGGACTGGATGTTCCAATAAGGCATTTTATATAAGGAAAGGCAGGCGAGGTATTTTTTTTAATATATTTTATTGATTATTTACAGAGAGGAAGGAAGAGGGATAGAGAGAAACATCGATGAGAGAAAAACGTCGATCAGCTGCCTCCTGCACACCTCCTACTGGGGATGTGCCCACAACTTAGGTACATGGCCTTGACCGGAATTGAACCTGGGACCTTTCAGTCCGAAGGCCGACGCTCTATACAGTTTGGGCAAGGCGAGGTATTTTTTACAAGAAATGCAAGTGATACATGCAAGGCGGAACTTGCAGAGCTCTTCATTTAAATAATATTAGTAATTTTTATTTAAAAAAAGAAGAAGAAGAAGCAAAAGTTAAAGCTTCAGAAATTGGAGTCAATTCTGCAGGAGAACGTCTATCTCTCCGGTGTCATGGGTCCCCGGGTGTGGAGCCTGACTCCGCTGAGAAAGAACCCACAGCCCCCGTTGGCTGTGCCCCTTCATGTCACTCCTCAACCACTGGAAACTGGTTTCTCACCCCTACTTCCTCCGGAGCCGTGTTCACGACAGACGCTGATGCATTTCCTAGAACTGGCCATGAACACGCGGCCACCTCGGAGCCTTTTATGTCTGTTCCCCGGCCGGCTGCCTGCGGCCACTTCCTCCTCACTCTCCGAGGGCTCCTGCACCATCCGATTTCCAGCCTCCCCAACCGCCGGAGCTTCGGGGTTCACTGGCAGGCCCCCGCCCCTTCTCTCTCAGGACATCTCTCTGGGTGGATCTCACTGAAGGCCATGGTTTCACTTTCCCCAAGATGAAGGCCCCAGTCTGTTTCTCTGAACCCTGATTTTATTCTATTTTAACTTTTTTGCCAGACCTTCAGGCTATTTTTATCAGCTTTTTTCCCCTCCCCGCCCCCCTCAACTCATCTGAACGCATCATCTTTCCACCTACAAAGGTGTCCCTCTCACTTGTCACTTCGCTCTGTTCTCTGTACCTACACTTGTGTTAGAAAAAATGTGTCACACAAATCAGCAGGGAACCATACAGTTTATCATTTATGGATATATATATATATTCCTCATCCGAAGATATTTTTCCATGGATTTTTAGAGAGAGTGGAAGTGAGAGGGAAAGACAGAGAGAAACATGGATGTGAGAGAAAAACCTCGATGGGTTGCCTCCTGCACCAGCCCCATTCAGGGCCTGGGATGGAGCCTGCAACACAGGTACATGCCCTTGACTGGAATCAACACTGGGACCCTGTGGTCCACAGGCCGATGTTCTAGCCACTGAGCCTAACCAGCTAGAGATATCTATTTTTGTTATTGTTCCCAACAAGTGTCCTTATGGCTACTTGCCTTCTGACATTCTGGTCAGGGAGAGGTGATAAACATTTTTCCCCAGAAGGTTCAGTACAAGAGGGTATGTTTCTTTTTTATTATTGATTATTGAGAGAGAGAAACATTGATTTGTCCCTCCACTTCTTTATACCTCCATTGGTTGATTCTTTAATATATTTTTTGTTTATTTCAAAGAAAGGGAGAGGGAGAGAGAGAGAAATAAACATCAATGATGAGAGAATTGTTGATCGGCTGCCTCCTGCACGCCCCACACTGGGGATCGAGCCCACAACCCCGGCGTGTGCCCTGGACTGGAATTGAACCTGGAACCCTTGAGTCCCCAGGCCGACGCTCTATCCACTAAGCCAAACCGGCTAGGGTCATTAGTGGATTCTTGAATGTGCCCTGACCAGGGATTGAGCCCAAAACCTTCGAGTATCGGGACAACATTCCTATGAACTGAGCTACTCAGCCAACCCTCTTTATTTTATTTTTTAAATATATTTTATTGATTTTTTTACAGAGAGGAAGGGAGAGGGAGAGAGAATAAGAAGCATCCATGAGAGAGAGACATCGATCAGCCGCCTCCTGCACGCCCCCCACTGGGGCTGTGCCTGCCACCAAGATACATGCCCCTGACCGGAATCAAACCGGGACCCTTCAGTCTGCAGGCCGATGCTCTATCCACTGAGCCACACCGGTTTTGGCTATTTTTTTTTTCTGAGGCTCTTTATTTTTTAACTGTAAAACATTTTTATTATTCAACCTGATCAAACTTTACACTTGAAAACCTATATAATCTTATTAATCAATGCCACCCCAGTAAATCTAATTTTAAAAAGTGAATGTTGACTATACAGTATATCTAAACATTTGAAAGGGTTGTCTGCCTTCTAATAATGATGGGAGTGTATAATATAATACATACAGGATAACCTCAGATCACATCTGGGCCGAGACCGGTTTGGCTCAGTGGATAGAGCGTCGGCTTGTGGACTGAAAGGTCCCGGGTTCGATTCCGGTTTGGGGCATGTGCCTTGCTTGCGGGCACATCTCCACTGTGGGGCGTGCAGGAGGCGGCTGATCGATGTCTCTCTCTCATCGAAGTTTCTGGCTTTCCATCTCTCTCCCTTCCTCTCTGTGAAAAATCAATAAAATATAAAAAAAAAATTCACCTGGAATCGCGCCCCATGTCTTCTCTGGCACATACAAGTATCAATGTCCATCGCGGCATTTTGATGGACATGTAGTCACCGGTAAATACCGAATTTCCCGGCGTGTAAGACGACCCCCAACTTTTCCAGTTAAAATACAGAGTTTGAGATATACTCGCCCTATAAGACAAAGGCTCTCCTTGGGGGACAAAAATCATGCCCCAGACAACCCCTGGCTGAGCAGGATATAGGCAGGGTGATGGGAGAAGGCACACCTGCGGGGGGTTGGGAGGGTGCCCGGGTCTGGGAGGGCCCGGCAGGGCGAGGAGGCGGTGCCTGTGCTGAGAAGGGGTGGTGTGAGGCCGGGCGGCGACACCCAGAACACCGCCGCCTGCCCTCGGGGCAGAGAGCAGCGAGGGCAGAGCCTGCGGTGGGTGCACCTCCGCGGAGCAGCGGGCGCTGGGAGAACCCTTTGAGAGGAGAGGGGGGAGGTCAGCAGGGCCGGGAGGAAACCTCTTTTAGAAAATGTCTCCGCCTGTTTGTCTCTCCCAGCTGTGCTGGGCCTCTTTGCACGACATGGGCCCTCAGGCAGAGTTCTCTGAGAAGAGGGCGGCCTCCTCTGAGCTGAGTTTGGAGAATGCCACGTTGAGTCGCCCCAGGGCGTTCTTAGTTTCTGGCAAGGAATCGGGAGCCAGGGTTTCCGAGCCTCAGCGCTGCGGAAATGTGGGACCAGATAATTCTTTGCTGTCGGTGAAGGGGGGTACTGTGCATTGTGGGGTGTCCAGCAGCATCTCTGGAGTCCAGCCACAGGTGCCGGGACCATCTCCTCTCCGCCGAGTTGTGACAACCGAAAGTGTGCCCAGATATTGAGCTGGGAGAGGGGGAGACTGTCATCACCCTCTGCTGAGAAACACTGGGCCAGAGAGAGGTCCAGGCGGCGAGCCTGGGTCCCAGAACGGTACGAGGCCTGCTCTAGCCAGACCCTCAAGGACTGCCTTGAGCAGTAGATCTACTGGTTCCCTCCTTGGTCTATGACAGAAAGTTCTACCTCTGCCCTCCCACCGTGCTCTATGATGGAATGTCCCACCTCTGTCCCCTGTGCTCTATGAT
>JAAGEH010000431.1:1063431-1083829 GCA_011751065.1 Lasiurus cinereus
CACACACACCACACACACCACACACACCACACACACCACACACACCACACACACCACACACACCACACACACCACACACACCACACACACACACTCACCACACACACAGGACCAACGGGGACTTACACCAGGGTCCGCAGCTGACATTCCGGGTAACTCAAACCCTCGCACAGAAGCTTCACCCCACCGTCTCCGAGGTTGTTCCGGGACAAGCACAGGTGTGTCAGCCTCTGGTTGACAATCAAGGTGGAGGCGAGCTCCTTGCAACAGGCTTCCGTCAGGTGACAGTTTTCCAACCTGCCAAAAGCACCACGCCTGCCGTCAGGCCGGGAGGACGCCTCCAAAGCAGTCTTCTCCAGGAAGAGTCTTCTGGTTCACTCTTCGCCACCCCACCCCTGCCACCCTCTCTATCTTGAGCCATGAGGGACCAGAAAGGAGAGAAGGGCAAACAAAAAAAGGTAGGATTCATCCGCCTGGGACCAGACACGGCAACGAGGTTATCACCTCACACCTGTCCAAATGTGACCATCAATAAAGCAGGTATTGCCCAAACTGGTTTGGCTCCATGGATAGAGCATAGCGTCAGCCTGCAGACTGAAAGGTCCCAGGTTCGATTCCAGTCAAGGGCATGTACCTTGGTTGCGGGCACATCCCCAGTAGGAGGTGTGCAGGAGGCAACTGATGGATGTCTCTCTCTCATCGATGTTTCTAACTCTCTATCCCTCTCCCTTCCTCTCTGTAAAAAAAAAAAAAAATCAATAAAGCCCTGATCAGTTTGGCTCAGTGGATAGAGCGTCAGGCTGAGAACTGAGGGGTCCCAGGTTCAGTTCCAGTTGAAGGCATGTACCTTGGTTGCTGGCACGTCCCCAGTGGGAGGCAACTGATGGATGTTTCTCTCATTGTTGTTTCTGGCTCTCTATCCCTCTCATTTCCTCTCTGTAAAAAGTCAAAAACATTTTTTTTAATCAATAAGATATATTTTATAAAATAAATAAATAAAAATAAGCCAGGTGTTGCCTGCATCATAGGGTGATCCAACAGATAGAGGTGTTCCCATCGCTCCCCTCTAGGGGGTCCCAGATCTACACACCAAGGTGCCCTGGGGGAGCAGAGGAGACGCTTACGACAACCACTGCAGGAAGCAACTGGGGTGCCTCAGGCTCTCGCTCAGCAGCTTGGCGCCCTCGTCCCCGAGCTCGCTGGCGGTGAGGTCCAGAGATCGCAGGGACTGGTTGACCTCCAGGGCCAAGGAGAAGTCACTCAGCTGCTGGGTGAAATCAGAACAAGACCCCAACCTGTGGGGTACGGGGGGAAAGTCATTCTCCTGGGCGGACAGAGACCCTACGGGCTTGTGATGCCCGCAAACACGATATTCTGGATGCTCATCTCCTTCGACTTCCACACGTGGCCAACTCTAGCCTGAAGGACTGGAGGGAGTGGGTCTCATTGGCTTTTCTCCAACTTTCCCCGTGGCCGTGCAATCCACATCCAGCCTCCTCTCAAATCTGTAATATAATGCTGCGTGAAGTTTCACCAACATGGCCCATTTTTTGTGGGTTTTTTTTTTTTGGCTTCTCATTTTTTTAATATGATCATCACCGTTTTCTCAAGAAACTAAAAATGAAACTCCCATTGGACCCAGCAATCCCACTCCTTGGAATTTATCCTAAGAAACTAGAAACACCCGTCAGAAAGGATTTATGCACCCCTATGTTCATAGCAGCACAATTTACAAAGGCTACAATTTGAAAACAGCCTAGGTGCCCATCAGCAGATGACTGGATCAGAAAACTATGGTACAGCTACACAATGGAATTCTGCGCTGCCATAAAAAAAGAAGGAATTCTTACCACTTGCAGCAACCTGGATGGAACTGGAGAGCATGATGCTAAGTGAAATCAGCCAGTCAATAAAAGAAAAATACCACATGATCTCACTCATTTATGGATAATAAAGAACATTATAAACTGATGAACAGAAAGATAGATACAGAGGCAGTCAAGCATCAAACAGACTGTCAAATTACAGAGGGAAGGTTAGGGAGAGGTGGGGTAGATAAGAGATCAACCGAAGGACTTGTATGCATGCATCAGAGCATAACCAATGGACACAAGAGACTGGGAGGTTAGAGTATGAATGGGAATGGGGGGCGGTGGTAATGGCAAGATATGTACACATGTAATACATTAATAAAACATTTAAAAAATATGATCATCACCTTCTCTGCCTGAGTCTGCCCTGTTCTCACTTGGGTCTAGATACAGGATTCTATAGGGGAGCCCTCGCCCTGTGGCTCAGTTGGTTGGAGTCTCGTTCAGTACACCAGAAAGGTCATGGGTTCAATTCCCAGTCAGGGCACAAAAGACCTAGGTCTCAGGTTTGATTCCCTGGTCAGAGGCATACGGAGGCAATCGATGGATGTTTCTCTCACATCACATCTGTTTCTCCCCCACTTCCTCTCTCCACAAAAAATAAATAAAAACATTTCATGTGAGGATTTTGTAAAAATAAAAAAATTTTTAAAGGATTCTAGAGGGGAAAAATATAATGCCCATTACTCAAAAAGTTCAACTTCACTAGTTATTAGGGAATATGCAAATTAAGACTGAGTTGCAATTTGACCTTAGGCAGCCAAGTCCCAAAACTGTCCGGGTATAGAATTTAGGAGTTGCAAGGATGAGAATTGGGAACTCCCTCTGTATACTGGGAGGACACCGAGGGAATCCATGAATTCGTTCTATGGGCTCTGAAACCTGGCTACTCCTGCAGACAGATCAGAGAGTCGGGGGGACTCCAGGACAGCCGTACTGTCCGACATACTAGGTGCCAAATCTTTGCAAGTTGATAACAAGATACCACCTCACACTTGTCAGAATGGCTGCCAGCAGTCAATCCACAAACTACCCACGCTGGTGTGGAAAAAAGGACACACTCATGCACCGTCGGTGGGAATGGGGACTGGTGCCGCCATGAGGGAGACAGTACGGAGTTTCCTCAAAACATTCAAGACGGAACTGGGAACTGCCGAGTACCCGAGGATCCCGCTTCTGGGCAGGTCTCCTACGAATCCCAAAACACCAACTCAGAAGAATATACGCACCCTGATGTTCATAGCAGCTTTGTTTACAATAGCTAAGATCTGGAAGCAGCCGAAGTGCCCATCAATAGAGGATGGGTAAAAAAAAAAAAAAGCTGTGGTGCATTTATGCAATTGGATATTCTGCAGCCATTAAAAAGAAGACCAAAACCGGTTTAGCTCAGTGAATAGAGCATCGGCCTGCAGACTGAAGGGTCCCAGATTTGATTCCAGTCAAAGTCATGTACCTTGGTTACAGGCACATCTCCAGTAGGAGGTGTGCAGGAGGTAGCTGATTGATGTTTCTGACTCTCTATCCCTCTCCCTTCATCTCTTAAAAAAAAAAATCAATAAAATATATTTTTTTTAAAAAAAGGAAGAAACTCTTACCTTTTGTGTCAGCATGGACGGACCTGGAGAGCATCAGGCTAAGTGACATGAGCCAGTCAGAGAAAGAGAAATACCACATGACCTCACTTGTGTGTGGAATCTGATGGACAAGATAAACTGATGAACAAGACAGAACCAGAGGCACGGATGCAGGGAGCAGACGGACAGATCTCAGAGGGGAGAGGATGCAGGGAGCAGACGGACAGATCACCAGAGGGGACTGAATGAAAGAAGCCGGAGAGATTAGACCAAAAAAACATAGGCGTAACCCATCGATACAGACCAGTGTGGTCATGACCAGAGAGAGGAAGGGGGCAGGGCCTGGGTGGATGTGGCTAAGGGGGCGGGAGCACAGGGCCACCTATAACAGCGTCAACAATATCAATCAGATAGAATTTTAAAAAACACTGCCCGAAAGCCGGGTGATGACAGTCCACAAGGTCAAGGCTCTTCCCTGAGGGAGGGGGACCCTTCCGAAGGAGGGAGCCGCCAGGAGCCAGGAGCCTGGTGCTTCCAGGGGGTCACGGAGGGGCTAGAGCAGGTCGAGGGCCGCTCGGGGTCACAGCACAGAGGCAGCAGGCCTCCTGGAGGACCCCGTCCCTACCCGAGAGGATGCCCCAGACATCTGCGTGTTTCTTGTTGTCGGAGGCTCATGACTCCACGCGCTCCACCGGCTGGAGAGCGTGTGGAGGCTGAGACCCCGCCCCCGTGTGGAGCGTCATCAGAGGCTGCTCTGTGCCCGGTGCTCAGCCAACAGCTCAACACACAGCTCAACGCACAGCGGTGACAGTGACATGAGAAATACACGAGATGCCGCGGGCCCCGCCATGCACCCGGCATGCTGCGGGCGGCCACGCACCTGAGATGCCGCAGGTGGCACCTCCGGTGCTTCAGGGCCTCGCACAGCAGCAGCAGCAGCATGTGGTCGCAGTGGGCGCTGCCTTCCAGGATCAGGTGCGTGAGGGTCTTCTTGCCCACCACGGCCAGACAGAAGTCCCGATAGGCGTGCACCGGGGAGACATTCTTAATCCTGGGAACACACAGAAGGGAGGGGTGCCCACCTTGGCTGCTGAAAACGGTCGGTGCTCTGAACCCCGAGGGAGATGGGGCGTCCCATGTCAGGATGGGAAAGGGGAAGATGGGCTCTGCACACCGAAGGGTCACGGGTTCTATTCCTATCCCCATAGGGACGTGCGGGAGGCAACCCATGGATGGGTCTCTCACATCAAGGTTCCTCTCTCTCCATTCCCCCCTTCCATTCTAAAAAAGAAAATCAATGGAAAAGATATTATCAGGCGAGGATTAACAAAAAAAAAGGGGGGGGACAGATGGTCTGATACACGGACTTGAAGAACAAGCCGGTGGAATGATAGCTGGAAAAGAGAAAAATGAGGGGCTTTGTGTGGAAGAAGCAGAGGGTGATGGGAAAAGACAAAATCCGATGAGGTTAGCACATCTTGTCTTTGCCCCTGGTATTCCCCAGATGAAATATCCCTATCCTTATTAGATATTTTTATTGTTTTTTTAGAGAGAGGAGGGGAGAGAAACATTGATGTGAGAGCAAAACATCAATTGTCTGCCTCCTACACGCCCCCTGCAGGATCAAGCCCACAACACGGGCTGTACTCTGACTGGGGATTGAGCCGGCAACCTTTTGGTGCCCAGGACGCTGCCCAATCAATGGAGCCACATCAGTCGGGGCTCCTTATTTTTTTGTACTAGAGGTCCGGGGCCTGGATTCCTGCACCTGTGGAGTTGCTCAGCCTGGCCTGTGGGGATCAGGCGAAACCATTGTCAGAGTGTGTAGGCCAGGCCGAGGGACCCCACCGGTGCATGATCAAGCTGGGGAGGGACCATTGGAGGGCTCCAAGGTGTGTCTGGCCATCCCGAACAGCCTGACCCCAGCGGCAAGCTAACCTACCGGTCGGGAGCATCTGCCCCCTGGGGGTCAGTGTGCACCATCGCGCCTGGTTGAATGGTCGGAGGGACAATTAGCATAGTAGGCTTTTAGATAGATGGATTGTATCTGTTCCTTCAGCATCCCCCAACCCTTCAATGCCTACTGCCTTCTAGTAAGAATAAGTCACTTTTCCCTATACCCCCAGGTGGTCCCTGTATTTCTATACAAAGCAGTATACTGATATAGGCTACAGTCCATTAAGGTTTCTAAGCTAGAAAAGAAATTGGGGACTCCCTTGAAGGTATGGACCATTTCGAGTTGTTTTTTTTAACTCATAGACACAGATAACAGTGTGGTGGTTACCAGATGAAAGGGGGGGGGTGAAGCATAGTCAAGGGTAAAGGGTGGCCCCCCAAAATGCATATATACCCTTGAATCATTATAAAGGCAGTGTTTATGGAAATACCTTCCATTTTCAGAACTGAGCTGTCAACTGGTCAAGTGTAATATACATTTTGGGGAAGGGAGGGGGAATACCTCTCACATTAAAAACAAACATAGCCAAAATCAGTGTGGCTCAGTAGACAGAGCATCGGCCTGCAGACTGAAAGGTCCCAGGTTTGATTCTGGTCAAGGGCATGTACCTTGGATGTGGACACATCCCCAGTAGGGCGCGTGTAGGAGGCAGCTGATCTATGTCTCTCTCATAGATGTTTCTAACTATCTCTCTCTCTTCCTCTCTGTAAAAAAAAAAATCAAGAAAATATATTTTACACACACACACATACACACACACTGCAAGGTGAGTTGAGCTGCTACTTACACCACCTTCTGGAGGTTGCAGGTGACTCGGGTTATCTGCTCGCACAGAATCCTGACGGAGGAGTGGCTGAGGAAGCTCTGGCTCACTTCCAGAAACATCAGGTTCTCGCTGGAACTCAGCACCGAGCAGAGCTCTGTCCAGCGACACAGAGCGTGATGGTCTTGCTGGGACCTAGCAGGGAAGAGAGGGAGAAGAGCGAGCCTGTTAACCCGACAGCCCTGGCCGGGTAGCTCGGCTGGTTAGAGCCTTTGGCCCCTGGAGCGTGGCTCTTCCACAAAATGCCTCGGCCTGGGCAAGTCTGTTTTGAAGAAGTGGCGTGAGAAGAAGTTTGAACTTTAAAAATGTGGCTCTCCAAAGACATTTCCATCGTTGTCCTGTTGCTATGTGGCTCAGTGGACTGATGAGTTTGCCAACTACTGGGTTAGAGCATCGTCCAGATACACCAAGGTTGCAAGCTCCATCCCAGGTCAGGGCAGAGGGTGGAGGGAGGGAGGGAAGGAGAGAGAAACAGGGGACCATCTGTAATCACATCAACAATCAAAATTACTCAAAATCTGTTTGGCTCAGTGGATAGAGCATCAGCCTGCGGATTAAAGGGTCCCAGGTTCAATTCTGGTCAAGGGCACGTACCTTGGTGGCAGGCACATCCCCAGTAGGGGGTGTGCAGGAGGCAGCTGATCCATGTTTCTCTCTCATCGATGCTTCTATCTCTTTCCCTTCCTCTGTAAAAAAAAATCAATACAATATGTATATTTTTTAAAAACAATCCAGCCCTGACTGGTTTGGCTCAGTGGATAGAGCGTGGACCTGTGGATTGAAGGGTCCCTGGTTCAATTCCAGTCAAGGGCACATGCCTGGGTTGTGGGCTCGGTCCCCAGTGGGGGTCATCAGGAGGCAGCCAGTGGATGGTCCTCTCTCATCATGGATGTTTCTATCTCTCTCTCCCCCTCTCTCTCCCCTTCTCCCTTCCTCTCTCAGAAATGAATGAAATATTTTTTTAAATATTAAACTTTAAAGAAACAAATCCAGCCAGCATGGCTCCGTAGTTGAGCATCATCTATGATCCAGGAGGTCACAGTTGGATTCCAGGTCAGGGCACAGGCCGGGTGGGAGGCTCCATCCTCAGCAAGGGGCAGCTGATCCATGATTCTCTCTCATTAATGTTTCTCTCTCCCTCTCTGAAATCTATAAAAATATTTTTTAATAAAAAACAACACGAATGGAGGAGGAAAGGCGAGTCCTTACCGCTCCGCCCACGTGCCTGGTTCGCAGACCCCATCGTTCTCCAGGAAGATGCCCTTCTCCACCTGCAGCGACAGCCTGCTCAGGGCCTGGCCCTGCGGGAGGCAGAAGGACGCGTGCACCAGGTCCTGCTCGCTCTGCAGGTGCAGGGCCAGCTCCCTGACGGGCGCCAGGGCCTCCCTCACCAGCGCCTCCTCCTGGGACTCGTAGAGGCAGCGCAGCAGCTCCCTGGTGTCCACCCTGGAGCGGAAGGGACAGTCCCCCCGGGTGCGCATCGGGCGCAGCAGCTCCCGCCTCACGTCCAGGGACACGCGGCAGCCGAAGGTGGCCTCCAGCTCCCGGGCCCGCGCCTCGGTGGCCAGGCCGAACAGGAAGGAGCCCACGCGGGCCAGGCGGGGGTTCCGCAGCCGCTCCTCCTTGGAGAGCAGCGCGTGCACGTCCCCGATGCCCGGTGCGCGGCCGCCCGCGCCGTCCAGCAGGTAGAACAGGGCGGCCAGGAACTGCTGGACGCTGAGGTGCAGGAACGCGTAGCAGCCCTCGCAGTCCGCGTCCGCCTGCAGGACCTGGGCGTCCAGGAAAGGGCGCAGGTCGGACTCGCTGAGCCCCGCCCACCCCAGGTCTTGGCCGTCCAGCAGGGAGGTCTGCGCCCAGACGCCGCGGGCGGCCAGGAGGCTCAGGGCGTGGAGCGCAGTGGGGAGGAGGCGCGGGGCGAGGCCTCCGCACTGGCCGCACAGGAAGCGCAGGAAGAGCGAGGTGGGGGTCCGGCAGGTGGGGGCCGGGTCCTCCCCCTTCTCCAGCTGCGCCTTGAGACACGTGCACACGACCCAGCACACGGCGGGCGCCGCGCCCATGTGGAACAGCGCGGGGCTGCCCTGCATGCCCTGGAAGGCGCGCAGGGCCTGGTCCTGCTGCTCGAAGTGCTTCAGGAAGTAGCCCCTGCGGTCCTCCTCCAGGAAGCCCTCCACCTCCACGAGCAGCGGCTGGTCCACCAGGAGCCGCAGCTCCCCCAGGGCCTCGGGGCGCGTGGTGACCAGCAGCGTGGCCTTGGGCAGCAGCTTCCTCTTCAGCAAACTGCCCAGCAGGATGGGCACGGGCTTCGGCTTCTCCCAGTTGCCACAGAGGTCATGGAGGAGGGCGCCCGAGGGGACATGGAGCTCGTCAAAGCCGTCGATGACCACTAGGATCTTCGGCCCCTGGGCCAGGACCTGAGGCCCGGCCTCCTGTGCCTCCGGGCACCTTTTGGCCAGGAGCTCCGCGAACGTGCAGGTGCCCTGGCGGCCCAGCTCCTTGCAGCTGAGGTAGAAGGCGGAGTGGAAGGTCTCCGGGAGGTGGTCCTGGGCCCAGTCCAGCATCCACTTCTTGGCCAGCGTGGTCTTCCCCAAGCCCGCCGCACCCTGGAGCACCACGGTCAGCAGCCTGCGCTGGGAGGGTGTTTTGACACTGGATAGCCATGAGAACTTCTGGCCTCCCTCCATGATTTTATAGTGCAAGGCATCGCCAACTCCATCCCAAAGGGTGTGCTTCCAGATAGAGCAGAACTTCTCCATCGCGTGGCTCCGGCTCTCTCCTGTCCACCTGGCATGAGATGCAATGGGGGAATGTTGGCACGCCAGTCACTTGGCTTCACCAGAACACACACTTGGTCAAGGCCCAGAAATAAGGAATACCCGGAAGGAATCAAGTGTCTCGTACTGTACCAAACATTGAATGGATGGGACTGTGTCTAAGACAGTATTTACTCAACTGGCTTCTCTTATATTAAAAATAAAAGATTTTTATAATTTCAGAGAGGAACAGAGAGAGAGAAACATCAATGATGAGAGAGAGTCATGAATCAGTTGCCTCCTGCATGCCCCACACTGGGGATCGAGCCCACAACCAGGGCATGTGCCTTGACGGGGAATTGAACCTGCAACCTTCCAGGATGATGCTCAACCAACAGAGCCACCCAGCCAGGGCCCTCATGCTCAGTCTCTTTATTTTTTTTAATATATTTTATTGATTTTTCAAGAGAGGAAGGGAGAGGGATAGAGTTAGAAACATCGATGAGAGAGAGACATCGATCAGCTGCCTCCTGCACACCCCCTACTGGAGATGTGCCCACAACCAAGGTACATGCCCTTGACTGGAATTGAACCTGGGACCTTTCAGTCCACAGGCCAATGCTCTATCCATTGAGCCAAACTGGTTTTGGCACTCAGTCTCTTTTTAAACTATAATTGGTATCCAACCTCACATGGGTTCTATCCATTTCGAGTAACAACTTATCCATTCCACATTGATATACCTTACCCTGCGATTCCCCCAGGTCCATGGTCGGCAAACTGCAGCTCACAAGCCACAGGTGGCTCGTTGGCCTCTTGAGTGTGGCTCTTCCACAAAATACCACAGCCTGAGCGAGTCTATTTTTTGAAGAAGTATCATGAGAAGTTTATATTTTAAAAATTTGACTCTCAAAAGGAATTTCAATTGTCGTCCTGTTGATATTCGGCTCTGTTGACTAATGAGTTTGCCGACCACTGCCCCAGGTGAAGGGGTGGAGAAGTACAGATTGGAAGTTACAGAATAGTCATGGGGATATAAAGTACAGCACAGGGAATATAGTCAATAATATTGTAGTAACTATAGATGGGGACAGGTGGATACTGGAAATATCAGGGGGAAGGAACACTTTGTGAAGTACCTGATTGTCCAGCCACTATGCTGGACACCTCAAATGAATACAACATCATGTTGGATGCAAACTGTCATTTAAAAAGAGCAACAAAGCTGAAACCGGTTTGGCTCAGTGGATAGAGCGTCGGCCTGCGGACTGAAAGGTCCCAGGTTCAATTCAGGTCAAGGGCATGTGCCTTGGTTGCGGGCACATCCCCATTAAGGGGTGTGCAAGAGGCAGCTGATAGATGTTTCTCTCTCATCGATGTTTCAAACTCTCTATTGTTCTCCCTTCTTCTCTAAAAAAAAAAAATCAATAAAAATATATTTTTTTAAATAAAAATATATTTAAAAAATAAAATTAAAAGAGCAGCAAAAATGAAACTGAGTAACACGCTATGCCACAGGCACGTGGGAAACCACTGCTTGCCCTTACCATCATGAAAGTGCACCAAGGAACGCGGAAGGCTGGTGGACCTTGAGCATTAGCAGGGCTGATGCTAAGCACTGATTGTTCGTGTTGAGATGGTGGTGGCTCGAAGCAACTTCCTGACCTTACTGATCTTTACGGACCTTAGAGATGTCTGTCTGCTACCCATTTGCCATGCTTTACTGAGGGCAAAATGTGCGTCTAAAACTGACTAAAATGCGGATAAGCCCAGGTCTCAGTGTGCCTCTTCAAGAAAAAGGCTCCACTGGGTCTCCACCCCTTAATAATTCATATGTGTGTCTAGTATGTTCATTTGTGTGTTGGTCCCTCCTTCAGATGCTGTATCGTGGAATTGTACATTTAAAACCAATGTGCTTTTATTAACCAATGTCACCCCAATAGATTTCATATTTTAAAATTCAAAATAAGTTTTATTTAATTTAAAAAGAACAAATTTGCCCAGCCAGTATGGCTCCATGGCTGAGAATTGGCCCAGCCACCAAGAGGGTGCCAGTCAGGGCACATGCCCGAGTTGTCGGCTTGATCCCCAGTGGGGCACCATGCTGGAGGCAGCCAATCAATGTTGGTATTTTTCTCTCATCAATGCTTCTCTCTCTTTCTCTCTTTCTCTCTCTCTCTCTCTCTCTCTCTCTCTCTCTCTCTTTAAAATCTAAAATCAATAAAAATATATTTTAATTTTTTGTTTTAATTTTTTATTGTTTAAAGTATTACATAGAGTAGTACATATATCTCCTTCCCCCCCCCATTGACCTTCCCCCAGCCTCCCCTACCCCCTGTCGCATGTCCTCATCCCTAGTTTTAAAAAAAAATAACCTATTTGTCAATGACACATCTGATAAGGGGTTCATTTCCAACATCTATGAAGTACTCATACAATTTCACAAAACAAAGGCAAACAATCCCATTTAAACACAGGCAAAGGACACTTCTCCCAAAAAAGGACCTATAAACGGCCAAAAGTCATGAAAAAAAAATGCTCAATGTCACCAATCATCTGACAGATGCCAATCAGAACTACAGTGAGTTATCCCCTCACACCTGTCAGGATAGCTACCATCAATATCATCAAAAAACAAGTGCTGGCGAGGATATGGAGAAAAGGGAACCCCAGTTCACAGCTGGTGGGAATGCAGACCGGTGCCACCCCTGTAGAAAACAATATGGAGTTTCTGCAAAAAAAAAATGTAAAAATGGAACTGCCATTTGACCCAGTGACCCCACTTCTGGAAATATACCCTAAGAACCCCAAAACACCAACTAAAAAGAATAAATGCATCCCTAGGTTCAGAGCAGCTTTATTCACAACTAGAGGCCTGGTGCACGACATTCTTGCACTGGATGTGGGGGGTGGGGTGTCCTTCAGCCCAGCCTGCACTCTCTTGCAGTCTGGGACCCCTTGCTCCTTACCACCCACCTGCAGGGGAGGTGGGAGAGGCTCCTGTCACTGCTGCTGCTCTCAGCTCGTGAGCCCAGCTTCTGGCTGAACAGTGCTCCCCCTGTGGGAGGGCATAATCCTCAGGGGGCAGCTCCTGCATTGTGCAACATAGCAACCAGCCATGCCCCTATTTGGTTGATTTGCATATTGGGGTTTTATTCTATAGGATAGCTAACAGCTAGAAACAGCCCAAGCGCTCATCAGTAGATTTAAAAAAAAAAAAAAGGCTGTGGTACATTTATACAAAGGAATACTGTGCAACTGTCAAAAAGAAGTGTCTCTTACCCTTCCAGACAACATGGAAGAGACAAACCAGTCAGAAAAGGCACATATCACATGATCTCACTGATAGGTGGAATCTGGTGAACAAAATAGAACCATGGGCATGGAAAGCATGGAACAGACTGATGAATCTCAGAGGGAAGGGGGAGTGGATGGGGCAGGAAGAGATTAACCCAAGAACTTATAAGCAGATATGCATACCCCATGGACACAGACAATAGTGTGGTGAAGGATTGGGGCGGGGAGGGAACTGGGGGCAAGCGGGGGTTCAAGGAGACATAGGTGATCCTCTCAACAATTGAGAAAAAAGAATCTGTGCTCTCCATCCCTGATTCACAGCCTCAACCAATTAAATGAAAACTTTTACATCCTCAGGCGTAAAACAGGCCCACAGTAGGGATGAGCCACAAGATGAAATGTGACCGTTTTAGCAAAGACAGAGAGGAAATGACATCCAATCAGAAGATGGGGTGGGTGAAAGGGGATGGGTCATGCAATAAAAATATTTTTCGTTCATATATTTAACATTTAATATAAAAATGCTCTTGCTAAAGTGGAAAGTCAAAACAGAACCAAAACCATCCAATCACATACTCAGCCAAGACCTCCAAGTCCTCAGATGGAAAAGTCATGGAAACATGAGCACCATCCCCACCCCCCCAACCCCAAAGACCACCCTTGGAGTATTTGCGTCATAAACGAGTTTGTCCCTGATAGTGTCCTTTTCCGACGCAGTCTTGGAGCGGCATGCATTTGGTTTGGTGAGGAAGAAACTTAAAAGGGAGTCTGGGCAAGCCATTATGCCGAGCAAAATTAAGCCAGTCAGAGAAAGACAGATGTCACAAGATCTCACTTACAGCAAGAGCCAGTGAACAAAATGAACGGATGAGTAAAACAGAACCAAAGGCATGGATGCCTGGAACAGAAGGACAGATCTCAGAGGGAGGAGAATGGGAACAGGGGGTGGGAAGAGATGAAACCAGGAATGTATATACACACTAGAGGCCTGGTGCACGAAATTCATGCATGGGGGTGGGGGGTCCCCCTCAGCCCAGCCTGCACCTCCTCAAATTTGGTACCCCTTGGGGGATGTCTGACTGCCAGTTTAGACATACCTCTCACAATCCGGGACCACTGGTTCCTGATTGCTCACCTGCCTGCCTGATGGCTCCTAACTGCCCTCCTGTGCTGGCCTGGTTGACCCCAACCGCCCCCCCTCACCAGCCTGGTTGCCCCTCACTGCCTGCCTCTGCCAGCCTGGTCATCCCCAATTGCCCCTCTGTGGGCCTGGTTGCCCCACGCAGCCTGTTCAGTTGTCCGTTGAGTTGCAATGGTGCTTTAGGCTTTTATTATAGTCTAGAAGCCTTGTGCATGAAATTCCTGCAAGGGGAGAGGTCAGGAGGGTCCCCTCAGCCTAGCCTGCAGCTTCTCCAATCCAGGATCCCTCCAGGGGATGTCCAACTGTCTCTTGCAATCTGAGACTGCTGGCTCCTAACCACTTGCCTACCTGATCACCCCTAACCATCTCTGCCTGCTGACCTCCCTTAACCACCTCTGCCTGCTTACCTGATCACCCCTAACCACCTTTGCCTCGCCCCACATCTGGGACTCAGGATTCCCTCCCCTGGCCAGTTGTAGGCACCTGGGACCCAGGCTGGTTTTGGCCAGTGTCTGGGACCCCGGAGTGGGTGGCTTGTCCCACTCCTGGCCACAGCCTGGCTGGTCCCCATTCCTCTCTCCCCAGTGTTTAATGCCTGAGCCGATATGGCATGATGGCATTTGCATATTAGCTCTTTATTATCAAGGATATGCATAACCCATGGACACAGACAACAGGGTGGTGGAGGCCTGGGGTGGGGCAATGGGGGGAATGAGGAACACCTGCAATAGTGTCAACAAAAATTTTTAAATAAAATAAAAACACTAAGCAACCAGCAGGAGTAAATTACTGTTAGGCAAACCACTTTTTTCAGGTTTCACCAGTGTTTCCACTGAAGCCCTTTTCCTTCCACTAAATCCATGTGGCATTTAATCAAACTAGCCATTTCCACCAGCCTCCCTGTCTCTGTGTAACAAGTACTCTGTCATCATTGTAACCCTATAGTTCTATGCTCATCAAATAGCGTATTTTCTGGCGTATAACCCAGGAAAATCTTCTCAAAAGTCGGGGGTCATCTTATAGGCCGAGTATATCCCAAGCTATATTTTAACTGGAAAAGTTGGGGGTCGTCTTATACGCCCAGTCGTCTTATACGTGGGAAAATACGGTATCTATTTTTGCATAATGAAAAAAAAGTGGGAGGTGGGGGAACACAGTATGTCGGCCACATTTTTCCCAGGTCAGACTGAAGGAAGTAGTTTCGGGAAGGTGGTGAGTTAGGAGGTTAGATGCCAGGCTCATGTGGAAGGGGTACATACGGATGCAGTGAGGATGTGGGGGGTGAGAACAGCTGCTGATAGGAACCCCCATTGGGAGAGTGAGAAACTAGGGCAGACAGTGAGAGCCCAGCCCATCGGGGAAACTTGACAAACCAAAATGAGGGGAGAAGGAGGTCTGGTAGAATTTCGTTAATTCTCACCTGAGGATTTTTTTTTTCCCCATTGATTTCTAGAGAGCGGAAGGGAGAGGAGGAAAGAGGGAGGGAGGTTGGTTGCCTCTTGCCCATCCATGTGTGTGTGTGTGCGCCCCCCGACTGAGGTTGAGATGGAACCTGCAACCCAGGTCTAGTCCCTTGACCAGAATCGAACCCTTGGAATGGGCCAGCTGGCACTCTAACCACTGAGAAACACTGGCCAGGGCAGGTGTGATGGAATCTTTGAGCGGACGGTGAGGAGGTGGAAGGCTTACCTACAGAATGCACACACGAAAAAGCAGTAGGAAGCAGGTGGGAAGACAAGCAGAAAAATCACACACACACACCACCACCCCGGGTCCATGGAGATCTCTGCTTTGTCCTCCATGGGTGGGATAGATAAGAGATCAAACATCTATAGCCAACTTATACAACTTAATAAAAGGAAGATAAATGATCCAATTATTTTATTGATTTCAGAGAGGAAGGGAAAGGAAGAGGCACAAACTTAACACCCACTGCCCGGCCAGCATGGCTTAGCTGGTGAGCATGGACCCATGAGCCAGGATGTCAGGGTTCCGCTCCTGGGTGGCGGTGGGCTAGATCCCCAGCATGGGGTGTACAAGAGGCAGCCAATGGGTGATTCTCATCATGAATGTTTCTCTCTCTCTTCTCCCTTCCTCTCTGAAATAGTAAAAATATATTTTTAAAAAAGAAAAAAAACACGAAGATCTGCTCACTTTCTAGGAAGGGAGCCTAGGGCAGCAAAACCACACTAGATATCAGAGCCACGTGGTGCTTGGAGGTGTGAGCTCTCGGGACCACTCAGGGGTTGGGGCTTAGCTCAGTAAGGGAGGAAGGAATGGGGTGGAGGCAGATGAAGAAGCCAGAAGGTTTCCTACAAATGGGTACGGAGTGTGCACGGTTTGGAAGCTTCACTGACCTTACTCCCTGTGGGTAATCAGTCATTGAAGTCCAGTCTCCACCCACACGCTCGGGGAGGTTCAGCCAACTGCCCCACGTGGGCTGATTAAGACTTGAGAGGGAGCTTAGGAGAATGAGCAACAAGCCGGGAGTGGGTGGGGGAGCCAGGTGGCTAGCATTTCCCTGGGAGAAGGTCTGAATGAGGAAGGATCAAGGCTGGAGTTGATAACCAGGCAGGAGCTGAGCAGAAGGAGCCTGAGAGGCCCTATCCTGCTGGTGCAACAAAAATTAAGGCATCTGGTCCCTGGCCCCCTCGCTCAGCTGCTGAATGAAGAGCATCCTCCCCACAGAGGCCACAGCCCGGTCAGGGCACCTACAAGCAACCAACGGTCCAGCTAGCGCGGTTCAGCGGCTGAGCGCCGACCTAGGCACCAGGAGGTCACGGTTGGTTGGATTCCCAGTCAGGGCACAGGCGGGGGTTGCAGACTCCATCCCCAGTAGGGGGGCGTGCAGGAGGCAGCTGATCGATGTTTCTCTCTCACTGATGTCTCTCTCTCTCCCTCTCTCTTCCTCTCTGTAAAAAAAAAAAAATCAATAAAAAATATATTTTAAAAAGAAAAGAAAAGAAGAAAGACTGAAAATGGCCCCAGTGCCCATCAGTAATAGATGAGTAGCTGTGGCGCCTTATACCGTGGAACACCACGCAGCTGTGAACAAGAAGGATCTCTGACCCTTTGCAACGGCATGGAGGGACCTCAGAGAGTAGCGTGCTAAGTGAAATAAGCCAGTTAGAGAAAGACAGGCATCACATGATCTCACGTATATAGGGGGATCTAATAAACAAAATTAACTTGATGGTCAAACTAGAGCTAGAGGCATGGATACATGGAAAAGACTAATAGAGATAAGGGAGTTTCGGGCGGGGAGGCTGGGAGGGAAGAGGGAAGAGAGAGACTGAATGAAAGAAAGTGAAGAGATTAGCCAGAGGTCATATGAGCATAACCCATAGACACAGACAACAGTGTGGTGATGGTGGTGGTGGGCGGGGGTGGGGGGAAAGGGGGGCAGGGCGTGGTTTCCATGGAAGTGTACAATTGGGTGGGGGAGGTGGATAGGGATATCTTAATAGTATCAACAATAAAAATAAAGACTGGCCCTAATTGGTTTGGCTCAGAAGATAGAGCATCGGCCTGAGAACTGAAGGGTCCCAGGTTCAATTCCCCAGTCAAGGGCATGTACCTTGGTTGCGGGCACATCCCCAGTAGGAGGCGTGCAGGAGGCAGCTGATCAATGTTTCTCTCTATCCCTCTCCCTTCTCTCTGTAAAAAAGTCAATAAAATATATAATAAAAAAATAAAGACTGAAGCTCAAAGCCACGCCCCACTCACAATCACGAGGGTGGGTGGGGCGGTGCTAGGACGCTGCCACAGCTGGGCAGGAGAGATCTCTCTGGGGCCGAAAAAACATTCCAAAATCCGATTGTGGCGGGGGTGGCCCAACTCCGTCCATCTACTGCAAGTCGAGGCCCACTCAAACAGGTGGGTTTTAGAAGATGGAAGTATCCCTCAAAGGAACACTTATAAATGGCATTAGAGGGAGGGGGGATGGGAACGGCCTATGGGAGCTGCCCCCTCTCAACCCACCTTCTCCTCCCTGTAAAAGGGAGCTCAGGTGGAAGACCTCAAGACATTCTTCTAGAAGTCTCACAGAGACCCTTGAAAGCTGGCAAGAAAACAGAACCAGAGGAACTAAATCAGTAACGGCTATTTACTTAAAAGACAGACAGAGCCCTCACCGGTATGGCTCTGTGGAGATAGAGCATCGGCCTGCGGACTGAAAGGTCCCAGGTTCAATTCCGGTCAAGGGCATGTACCTTGGTTGTGGGTACATCCCCAGTAGGAGGTGTGCAAGAGGCAGCTGATCAATGTTTCTCTCTCATCGATGTTTCTGATTCTCTATCCCTCTCCCTTCTTCTCTGTAGGAAGTCAATAAAATATTTTTTTAATATTTTTTGTTGTTTCAAGTATTACATATAGTAGTACATATATCTCCTTTTTCCCCCCCATTGACCTTCTCCCAGCCTCCCCTACTCCCTGTCCTATGCCCTCATCCCACCTCTACCTCCCAGTGTCTTGTGTCCATTGGTTGTGCTTATATGCATGCATACAAGTCCTTTGGTTGATCTATTTCCCTCCCTCCCCAACATGCCCCAGCCTTCCCACTGTAATTTGACAGTCTATTCGGTGCTTTACTGCCTCTGTATCTATCCTTTTATTCATCAGGTTATAATGTTCTTTATTCTCCACTAATGGGCATTTTTCTTTCATTGCCTGGCTTATTTCACTTAGCATTAAAAAAAAAAAGACAGAGAAAGAGGGAGGGAGCTGGTACTCACCTGCCTGAGGCAAGGGCTTGGGTCTGGCCTGGAGAGTATCCCACGCCAAGGGACCCTCCAATAAGAGTAGCTCTGCTGCCCGCCTACGCTCCGTGATTGGCCAGGGAGCAGATCTTCCTGCCCAGGAGGTTGAAATAGTCCCTACTGTGATCATCAATGAGGGAGTGCTTCTCCATCTTGAAAAGGAGACTCACATTGAAATGACCTGGGCCCTATTTGGGGGTGATCCTAGTTGAACTGGTCCCCAGAAGCTCCCCCGGTGATTTAAATGCTCAATCTCACTCCTAGACCATCCAGTGCTGGGATTTCAACCTCTCCAGGTGGATGATTATTTGCGAGGGGCAGGGGAAGGGAGGTAGGCTTGTCCTGTCTATGGTAGGGTGTTTATCAGCATCCCTGGCCCCCACCCACCAGGTGTCCATAGCATCTCCAGTTGTGATCACTGAAAAGGTCCCCAAACATTGTGACGTGTCGCCAGGGGTTGAGAACCCCTGACGTGGTTGCAATTGGGTGCCTCTTGGAATCATACCAAGTAGATTGAAATGCATGCGCCTTCCATGTTCAATAAAATGCATACATTAGGCCCTGGCCAGGTAGCTCAGCTGGGTAGAGTGTCGTCCTGATACACCAAGTTTTCAGGCTCAATCCCCAGTGAGGGCACATATAAGAATCTCTCTCTCTCTCTCTCTGTTTCTTTCTCCTTCTCTTTCCCTACATCACCAGAATACCCTCAGGTGAGGATTAAAAATTAAAAGGATGGCATGAGAATCCGTGTCTTGAGCTGTTAGCTAAGCACAAAACCTACCCAGCTAACTAAATTAATAAGTCACCAGATGCATCATTTAAAGCATACAATTGTTGCCAAAACCGGTTTGGCTCAGTGGCTAGAGCATTGGCCTGCAGACTGGAGGCTCCCAGGTTCGATTCCAGTCAAGGGCATGTACCTTGGTGCAGGCACATCTCTAGTAGGGGACCTGCAGGAGGCAGCTGATCCATGTCTCTCTCCCATCGATATTTCTAACTCTCTATCCCTCTCCCTTCCTCTCTGTAAAAAAAAAAAATCAATAAAATATATTTAAAGCATACAATTGTTTATTGACCCACATAGTTTAGGGTTCAGAAAATCACCTGGAAGGCAAAATAATTACAATAATTGCATAGACAATTGAGTGGCCAGATTATTATGACCACCTGGCATTTGTAGGCAAATGAGCTGTAATTTCGCGCTGCAGTTGCTAGCATGCCAGACCATTTATAAACAGGGAGCAGGTTGTTTACCAAGATAGCAGAAGTGATTTTTTATTTTTTCTGAAAATATGGGTAAACGACTCGATTTAACAGCCTTTGAACAGGGGATGATGGTTGATGCTCAGACCCATGGAGCGAATCTCCCCAAAACAGCTGAACGCATTCAATGTTCAAGAACAGCTGTGGTCAACGTGTTTGAAGACTGGACCGTCTGCCGAAAATCTGGGTCTGAATGTGCGAATTGTGGCCTTCCAAGATTAGTCCATGTTAGGGCAGGACGGAGAGCTGCAAGATGGGTACAAGACAATAGAAGGGCAACCATGCATCAGATTACCGCAGATCTGAATCGGGGGTCCTCTCACATGATCTCTGAAGAATGCACTGTTCGCCATACACTGCAACGTATGGGACATGGAAGCCGAAGGCCACCAGTTGGAACACCTTTCTGCCTGTAGTTACCAAGATAAGATGTCATAATAATCTGGCCACTCGGTGTATAGGTATAGACTCATTTATACCATGAGCCAGTTATTACCTTATTTCTTTTCATCATCCTATGATGTCTAAATATTCTTTTTTTTTATATATTTCTTTATTGATTTCAGAGAGGAAGGGAGAAGGAGAGAGAGATAGAAACATCAATGATGAGAGAGAATCATTGATCGGCTGCCTCCTGCACGCCCCTCACTGGGGGTCAAGCTTGCAACCCAGGCATGTGCCCTTGCCCGGAATCGAACCTGGGACCCTTCAGTCCACAGGCTGATGTTCTATCCACTGAGCCAAACCAGCCAGGGCTATGTATACTCTTTTTTTTTTAATATATTTTATTAGCCAAAACCGGTTTGGCTCAGTGGATAGAGCGTGGGCCTGACTGAAATGTCCCAGGTTCGATTCCGGTCAAGAGCATGTACCTTGGTTGCAGGCACATCGTTTCTAACTCTCTATCCCTCTCCCTTCCTCTCTATAAAAAATCAATAAAATATATCTTATATATATATATATAT
>JAAGEH010000431.1:1118552-1130162 GCA_011751065.1 Lasiurus cinereus
GTCAGGGGCATGTACCTTAGTTGCGGACACATCCCCAGGGGGTGTGCAGGAGGCAGCTGATCAATGTGTCTCTCTCATCGATGTTTCTGACTCTCTATCCCTCTCCCTTCCTCTCTGTGAAAAATCAATAAAATATATATTTTTTTAAATTTTATTTATTGATTTGAGAGAGAGAGAGAGAAATATCAACTTGTTGTTCCACTTATTGATGCATTCATTCATGGATTTTTTTAGTTTTTATTATTCTAGTGGATTTTTTTAGTTTTTATTAATCTAGTTTACTATTCTACTTTTGTGTGTGTGTGTTTATTGATTTCAGAGAGGAAAGGAAAGGGAGAAAGAGATTAAAACATCCAATGATGAGAGAATCCTTGACCGGTTGCCTCTTGCACACCCACTACTGGGCATTGAGCCCAAAACCCAGGCCTGGGCCCCTGACCAGGATTGAACCTGAGACCCTTCAGTCCGCAGACCCACACTCCACCCACTGAGCCACACTGGCTTGGGCCATTCGTTGATTCTGTATGCGCCCTGATCGAGGAATCAAACCTGCGACGCTGGTGTCTGTGGACAAGGCTCTCACCGCAGAGCTCCTGGGCCAGGGCTGCACTGGTGTGTGCAGGGTGGGTGCCCAGCGCCACCCTAAGGACCTCCACGGGGACGTACAGATGCGGGTCCTTGCTCCAGCGGGGCTTGGTAAACCCCCTCCCTTGTCGCTTACCATAGGACCCAGAGCGATCGGCACCTGCTTCCCTTCTGGAGGGACCTTTGCTCCATATTCGGCTCCAGCAAGAACCTGGGCTCCCTGGAGATCAGTGAGAGCGCCCTCAGCGACTCGTCAGTCAGGGTTCTTTTCGAAAAAATCATCTCTGCGCCCCGTACCCTACAGAAAGTGGTGTAAGTAGAAGCGAACCCCAGGGTTCCCACCCACCCAAGGCAGGTCAGAGCCTTGTGGAGCCGTCTCTGAGATCTTGTAACCCCGCTCCCAACCATGTACTCAAGACACACTGGTGGGGTCCCTCAGCCTGGTCTGCGCCCTCTCGCAATCCAGGACCCCTCATTGGCTGCTTCGTGCACGTACCCCACTGGGGATGGAACCCACCACCCCCGGCCTGTGCCCTGACTGGGAATCGAACTGTGACCTCCTGGTTTATAGGTCGATGCTCAACCATGGAGCCACACCAGCCAGGCCATGGTGGTTATTGCATCCTGAAATTTGGAACTTTGCTTCCTTTGAAGTAGCAGCAACACAAGAAATGGAGGAAGTCCGGCCCTTAAATGTGTCTCCTGAATCATATAAATCGATTTTTCCAGTTTTGTTTTTTTTACTGTGGTGAAATATGCATATCCTACATATAACCATCTTAATCCTTGGGAGTAAGTAGCATGGTTGCATGGAATTAATTCCATTGCTGTTCTGCAACCATTGCCACCATTTGTCTCCAAAACTCCTTACCTTGCCAAACTCAAACTTTGTACCTCTTGTTTAGATTGATTGACTGATTGATTTGACAGAGAGGGGGGGGGCATTAATCTGTTGTTCCACCTATTGATGCATTCATCAATGGATTTTTTTTAATATATTTTATATTTTTTACAGAGAGGAAGGGAGAGGGATAGAGAGTTAGAAACATCAATGAGAGAGAGACATCGATCAGCTGCCTCCTGCATGCCCTCAACTGGGGATGTGCCCGCAACCAAGGTACATTCCCCTGACCGGAATCCAACCCGGGACCTTTCAGTCCGCAGGCTGACGCTCTATCCGCTGAGCCAAACCGGTTTCGGCTCATCAGTGGATTCTTGTATGCACCCTGACGGGGTCTTGAACCCCCCTCTTGTTGGTGTATGGGACAGCCCTCCAACTGCCTGGCCCCTGACCCGGGCAGTGAATGTAATAACAGAAAGAGAGCTAGAGAGCACTTTTGTCTGGAGCAACTGACTGCCCTTTGGCAAAAGCTGAGATAAGAGACGTTGGATTGTCGCCCTGGGCTGGGTTCTCTGCTGATTACAGCATCGCCTTGGGCACTGAAGGGTCATGGGTTCAATCCTCGGTCAGGGAGGATATGGGAGGCAGCCTATAGATGTTTCTCTCTCTCTTTCTCTTTCTCTCCTTCTCTTTCTCTTTTTCTCTCTTTCTCTTTCTCTCAATTTCTTTTTTTTAATATATTTTATTGATTTTTTACAGAGAGGAAGAGAGATAGAAAGTCAGAAACATCGATGAGAGAGAGACATCGATCAGCCGCCTTCTGCACGCCCCACAGTGGAGATGTGCCCGCAAGCAAGGTACATGCCCCCAACCGGAATCGAACCTGGGACCTTTCAGTCTGCAAGCCGACGCTCTATCCACTGAGCCAAACCGGTCTCAGCTCTTTCTCTTTCCCTCTCTCTCTTTCTCTCTCTTTCTCGCTCTCATTCTCTCTCTTCCTCTTTCTCTTTTTCTCTTTCTCTTTCTCTCTCTCCCCCTTCCTCTCTTCCTCCCTCCCTTTCACTCTCCCCAGAATCAATGAAAAATACATATTCTTAAGTGAGAATATTTTTTAAAAAGAAAGAGTCCTGGCTGGTTTTGCTCAGTGATTAGAGCATCCACCCCTGCACCACAGGGTCACAGGTTCAATTTCTGGTCAAGGGCATGCACCTCCATTGCAGGTAACATCCCTAGCCCCAATCAGAACACATGTGGGAGGCAACCAGTTGATATGTCTCTCTCTCTCTCTCTCTCTCTCTTCCCCTCCTCAGTCCCTTCCCCTCTCTCTAAAATCAATGCAGGGGAAATATCCTCAGGTGAGGATTTTAAAAAATAAATCAATTGAAGTGTCTACTTGTTTCTAAAATGGGATGTTAGTCAGGGGTACAGAGTCTCAGACATGAATAAGCTCTGAAAGACTAAAGAGATTTGATATTGCTGAAATTGGTTTGGCTCAGTGGATAGAGCGTTGGCCTGTGGACTGAAAGGTCCCGGGTTTGATTCCAGTCAAGGGCATGTACTTTGATTGTGGGCACATCCCCAGTGGGGGGTGTGCAGGAGGTGGCTGGTCGATGTTTCTCTCTCATCGATGTTTCTGACTCTCTGTCCTTCTCCCTTCCTCTCTGTAAAAAAAATCAATAAAATATATTTTTTTAAAAAGAGATTTGCTCTTAAGTGGTCTCACCACAACATAAAGAAAGGAAGTGGTGACTGAGAGGTGACCGATATGCTAATTAGCTTGATGGTGGTGAGGATCTCACCCAGTGCATGTATATAAAAGCATTAAGTCCATGTCCTGGCTGGTGTGGCTCAGTGGAGAGAGAGTCGGCCTGCGGATCGAAAGGTCCCAGGTTTGATTCCAGTCAAGGGCACATGCCTGGGTTGCAGGCTCCATTCCCAATAGGGGGGGCTTGCAGGAGGCAGCCAATCCATGACTCTCTCTCATCATTTCAATCTCTCTCTCCCTTCCCCTTCCTCTCTGAAATCAATTAAAATATATTTTTTAATATTTTATTTTATTAAACCTTGTGAAACTGGCATTTTATTTTATTGATTTTTACAGAGATGAAGGGAGCGGAATAGAGAGTTAGAAACATTGATGAGAGAGAGACATCGATCAGCTGCCTCTTGCACGCCCCCCACTGGGGATGTGCCCGCAACCAAGACACATGCCTTTGATCAGAATTGAACCTGGGACCTTTCAGTCCACAGACTGATGCTCTATCCACTGAGCCAAACCGGTTTTGGCTAAAATGTATTTTTTTAAAAGCATATTTTAAAAATATGCCTAGCTGGTGTGGCTCAGTGAATAGAGCGTCAGCCTGGGAACTAAAGGGTCCTGGATTCGATTCCGGTCAAGGGCATGGACCTTGGTTGTGGGCACATCCCCAGTGTGGGGTGTGCAGGAGGCAGCTGATGGATGTCTCTCTCTCATCGATGTTTCTAACTCTCTATCCCTCTCCCTTCCTCTCTGTGAAAAATCAATAGAACACATTTTTTTTTAAAGCATTAAGTCCAACACATTACATCGTAGGCCTTAAATACGTCTAATCTTTATTTGTTGGTCATGCCTCAATAAAGGTGAAACTATGAGAAGAAATTCGTTTCTTTTTTTCTTTATTGATTTTTTTTCAGAGAGGAAGGGAGAGAGAGAGTTAGAAACATGGATCAGCCGCCTCCTGCACGCCCCCTACGGGGGATGTGCCCGCAACCAAGGCGTGTGCACTTGACCGGAATCGAACCCGGGACCCTTCAGTCCGCAGGCCGAGGTTTTATTCACTGAGCCACACCCGTCTCGGCAGAAACTCGTTCCTAACGTGTGGCCGTGCGGCAGCCCTCTGCCCCCTGTGCGGTGGCGGCGCCCGAGCTCACCGCTGTCTCCCCCCGTAGCCTCCGCAACGTCTCCCCCGCCGACGCCTACCGGAACTTCTGCCTCCTCCTCAGCGGTTACGAGACCCTCACGCACCTGACCCTGGAAGGAAGCGATCAGGACATGATGCTCCCCATGCTGTGGGGGGTCCTGCTTCACCCGAAGTGTAATCTGCAGTATCTCAGGTACCTCTCGCCGCCTGTGAAGACAGCTGCCACGCGCCTCTACGGCAATTCTGCATAAATTGGGAGGGGGTAGGAAGAGACCTCTTATTCTGATCAGAAACAGTGCTGTTACCCTAGAGTGGGGTTGTTGGGGTACCGCTGGAATAAGAATTGCTGGAGGCTCCCGTCGGAGGACGAGGTCCTGGACAGTCTGGCTCCGGGCACAGAGTGTCGTCGGCCTGCGGACCAAAGGGTCCCGGGTTCGATTCCGATCAAGGACACGTACTTAGTTGCAGGCTCCTCCCTGACCCAGGCCCTAGTCAGAGCTCACGCCGGAGGTAACCAATGGATGTGTTTCTCTCACATCGATGTGTATTTCCCTCTCTTCCGCATTCCCTCAAAACCACTGGAAAAATTTCTCTAGTGAAGATTAACAAACGAGAAGGAAGGAGGGAGGGAAGGAGAGAGGGAAGAAGGGAAGGGAAGGAAGGGAGAAAAGTATCTTTGGGTGAGGATTATTCGAGAGATGTCTGTCCCCAGGTTTGACTGACAGGCAAGTACCTTCTTAGGTCACCCCAACTTCACTGGGCTTGTGCCTGGCTCCCCTTTTTGGGACCCCTTTCCCCCAGGGTCCTGGAGGAAATGGACGGGTGGTTCCCTGGGGAAGCTGCCCAAATGGCCATGCTTATAATGTCTGGCTTTCCCCTTTGCTCCTTTCCTATCGACATAATAAAAGCCTACGCGGCCATTACAGAGAATGGCCGCAACAGCCAGTCACTATGATGGGCACTGACGGCCAGCGGCAGACGCTCAATGCAGGAGCCCTTACCCCTGGCAGTCAGTGCGCTCCCACAGAGAGGAGTGGCTGGCGAGCCAGAAGCCGGGCTCACGGCTGCCGAGAGCGGGGCGGGGCAGGGGGGGGGGGTAGGGGGCTGGAGCCTCTCCCATCTCCACAGCAGTGTTAAGGAGCAACGGGAAGGAGCAGGCAGGCAGGCAGGTGCAAAGGGATCCTGGACTATCGGAGGGTGAAGGCTGGGCTGAGGGACACTCACCCTCCCCCATGCACGAATTTTGTGCACCAGGCCTCTAGTTATGAATAACTAGTGAATTACAACAGTAACAGTACCACTCAGGGTGCAGATCTCAGAACAGAAAGTGAGCTGGGGTTTCCTTTCCCCTCGTGGTGGTCGCTGGACGACTAGGACAACTGTGCATAATGACTCTGTGAGTCCGAACAAACTCCCAGGTACCTTAGAGCTGTCCTCCTCGATCAGACATGCTTTGTTGGCGGCTCATGTCTCTTTTACATCATGATTCAGAATACCAGCTACTATCTTTTTTTTTTCTTTTTCTTCTTTTTGTTTTTTCAATATATTTTATTGATTTTTTACAGAGAGGAAGGGAAAGAGATAGTTAGAAACATTGATGAGAGAGAAACATCAATCAGCTGCCTCCTGCACACCCCCCACTGGGGATGTGCTCGAAACCAGGACACATGCCCTTGACCGGAATCAAACTTGGCACCTTTCAGTCCACAGGCTGACTTTCTATCCACTGAGCCAAACGGGTTTCAGCTTCTTTTTGTTTTAAATCCTCACCCAAGAATATTTTTCCCATTGATTTTTAGAGAGAGTGCAAAGAGAGAGGGAAAGACAGAGATAACAGAAACACTGTTGAATGTAACCTCTTGGTCTCAAATGATGGCTCTTCCTTGACTGATAGACTCTCTGGCTCTTGCACGAGGTCTTCTCCCCATTGGTAGACTAGAATAACGCCCATCTCTCACAAGTACTTGAAGGTGGAATGAAACCATGTCCAAGCACATACACATTCCGTAGTCGGTACTGTCATTAACTGATCGTTACAGGTGACTTTCCTTTCTCTTTCCCCGTGAGGATTCACGGGAAAAGACGCTGTGTGACCGCAAGATTTGGGTCACTGAATTGTTTCTCGCTGGATAAACAGATACCCAGAGTGGAAGGAGAAGACTCCAGATACGTTTGGCTTACTTTTATCAGAAGCGGTCCATATTCTAGTTTTGTGTTCCAAGTCCCTAGGTAACATTGGTTCCTTGATTATAGTTGAGTCTTTTATATATATTTTTTTTATTTTTTTAGAGAGGAAGAGAAAGGGATAGAGAGTTAGAAACATCAATGAGAGAGAAACATCGATCAGCTGCCTCCTGCACACCCCCTACTGGGGATGTGCCTGCAACCAAGGTACATGCCCTTGACCGGAATTGAACCTGGGACCTTTCAGTCCACAGGCTAACGCTTTATCCACTGAGCCACACCGGTTTCAGCAAGTGGAGAGTCTTAAGAGAGGAGCGTGTTTCCACCGAATTTTCATGAGTGGAAGCTTGGTGACATCCCCTCCGCGTGGCATTTCATGCCAGTTGTCATGTGAGGGCATGACTTATTCTCAACTTAGAGATGGGACTGAGGTTTCATAAATTTAAGTAACTTGACCACATTTTCATGCATAGTCAATGGAAGAACCAGTATATCCTCACCCATGGATATGGTTTTATGGATTTTTGAGAGAGAGAGAGAGAGAGAGAGAGAGGAGAGAGAGAGAGAGAGAGGTGAGAAACATTGATGGGTTGCCTCCTGGATACACCCTGAATGGGGATCAAACTCACAACATTTTTGGTGTATGGGATGCTGTTTCGAACAACTGAGGAACCTGGCCAGGGCAAGAACCAAATATTTTTAGAACCCTGACCCCAAAGGCTATGAGATACACATCCAGTGAAATGCCATTGCACCGTAACAAGAATACTCATTTCCGCCCTCACCGGTGTGGCTCAGTGGATTGAGCGTCGGCCTGCGGACTGAAGGATCTCAGGTTCCATTCTGGTCAAGGCCATGTACCTGAGTTATGGGCACAACTCCAGTAGGGAGTGTGCAGGAGGCAGCTGATCAATGTTTCTCTCTCATCAATGTTTCTAACTCTCTATACCTCTCCCTCTACCTTCCTCTCTGTAAAAAAAAATATATATATATATATATTTTTTTTTAAGAAGATTCATTTCCAGGAATTGAATGCGGGTGCCATATTTTTTTTATTTTTTTTTTTAGAGAGAGAGAGAAAGGAAGGGGGAGAGGAAGAGAGAAATATTAATTTATTGTTCCACTTACTTATGCACTCATCAATGGATTCCCTGACCAGGGAATCAAAACACTCAACCTTGGCTATATCGGGACAACCCTCTTAACCAACCGAGCTACCCAGCCCGGGCTACCTGGGAACGTCTCAAAATCCAGACTCTTGGGTCTCGCCAAGACCTTCTCAATCAGGCTCTGGGTCTATGACCCAAGAATTTGCTTTAAACTCATCTTCCAGGTGAAAACACAGACCCCTGAGCCCTACACCCAGCGTTCGTGAAGTCTCCCACTTCCAGCCGGTTGCCACACGGTGCTGATGCAGATGGTCCTGGGACCCCACCAGGACAGCCAGGACTCCAGACCGCATGGTCCCACATCTCACATCACGGAGTGGAGTGAGGAATGAGAACCAGGGGGAGCCACAGTCCAGGGTTTGGTTCCCAGGGGTTCCACTGGTCCTGGCGTGACCACGTTTGAATAGTAACAGAAACACTGTTGAACGTAACCTCTTGGTCTCAAGTGATGGCTCTTCCTTGACTGAGAGGCTCTTGGGCTGTTGAAGACGCTTGGGCCATGTCTCCTCCTACAGGGTGGTGTCTTGCTCTGCCACGGCCCAGCAATGGGCTGATCTGGCCCGCTCCCTCGGGTTGAACCATTCCCTCGAATGCTTGAACCTCACTGCCAATGCGTTCCAGGATGAGGCCGCCAAGGTGCTGTACACGACTTTGAGACACCCCAGCTGCATCCTACAGAGGTTGTCGTGAGTATCTCCTCCTCCCACGGGGTGTCTTGTTTGGTTTGTGTTTTTTTGTTTGTTTGTTTGTTTTTAGATCTGAGACCACACAGAGAAGAGCAACCTCCCCCCAAACCTGAATATGATTGCTGGCTGCCCAACGGCTCAGGGCATCTTAATCTGCATGTTATTGCCTCCTGTTGGCCAAACACCGGAACAGCTGTAGGCTCTTCCCCAATCTGACCATGCTTCTGCAAACCCTTACCTTTGAAGTGTCTGTCTCCACCTTGCCTCAGGACAAATCGTGTTAATAAAAGCAAGAAGGGTCCTGGACAAGGAGGTAGTCTTCAGTTCTTTTAGCTGAAGATCCTCTGACCCTCACCCTCACCCCCACCACCACCAATGCCTTTCAAAACGATCTCGTCCTTGGACTCCTTATTGAATCTATGCATCAGCTCCTTTCTCCAGATGGTAACGCCCCTATTTGCTGGGCAACCTACAGAGGTAGATAGATATTTGGTTCCCATTGTGGATCCCGTGCATCTCACTCTTCTCGAGCTCCTGACTCTTTGTGACTGTGATCACACGTATGTGATCGTGGAGAGAGGGTGGGGGATGAACAAGTGCCAGGGTTCTTGTCTCAGCATTACAAAGGATTCAGCCCTCTGGAGAAAGGAGCTGATATATAGATTCAATAAGGAGTCCAAGGGTGAGATCATTTTGAAAGGCATTGGTGGCGGGAGGGGAGGGTCAGAGGATCTTCAGCTAAAAGAACTGAAGACTACCTCCTTGTCCAGGACCCTTCTGGTTTTTATTAACACAATTTGTCCTGAGGCAAGGTGGACACGGACAACTTCAAAGGGTAAGGTTTCCAAGGGTAAGGGTTTGCAGAAGCATGGTCAGATTGGGGAAGAGCCTACAGCTGTTCCGGTGTTTGGCCAACAGGAGGCAATAACATGCAGATTAAGAGGCCCTGAGCTGTCGGGCAGCCAGCATCATATACAGGTTTGGGGGGAGGTGCTTTCTTAGCCCGTCCCAGATGATTCAGCCCTGCTGACATGCTGGATTGGCTTCCGGCAAACAAGGAGAGCTCTCGGCCAAGAAGGTTAGGCTTTGGGAAGGTTCTCACCATCGGACCTTGGGTATATGTGTGGTACTTTCCCTACCACAGGCTGGAAAACTGTCACCTGACAGCCGCCTATTGTAAGGAGCTCTGTTCTACTCTGATGGTCAACCAGAGCCTGACGCACCTGTGCTTGGCCAAGAACGACCTTGGGGACCTCGGGGTGACACTTCTGTTCGAGGGCTTGAGCTACGCCGAGTGTCAGCTACAGACCTTGGTGTAAGTCCCCGCTGGCCGTGTGTGTCTGTGTGTGTGTGTGTGTGTGTGTGTGTGTGTCTGTGTGTCTGTGTGTCTGTGTGTCTGTGTGTTTGTGTGTTGTGTGTGTCTCTGTGTGTCTCTGTGTGTTTGTGTGTTGTGTGTGTGTCTCTGTGTGTGTCTGTGTTTGTGTTTGTGTTGTGTGTGCATGTCTGTGTGTGTGTATCTGATTTGTGTATGTGTGTGTGTACGCGCGCACGCACATGCACACACGCTGGATTCCAGCTGGACTTAATCATTTCTCTGACTACCCTAAGTGTGATGTTGATGGTTAGATCCGGTGAGACCTGGGGAAAGGGTGTTAGGGGGGGGAAAGTACAAATGGTATTAATATTCTACAGGAATTTGGAGGATGCAGCTGACTTCTAGGTTTGATTTTTTTTTAATGTTTTTATTTTAGAGGAAAAGTGTTCCACTTACTGATGCATTCATTGGTTGATTCTGGTATGAGGGTCTGAGCCCGCAACATGGGTGTATTGCAATGATGTGCCAACCAATAGAGCTGCCCAGCCAGGGCTAGTTTGATTGTCCTACGCATATTCTTAGAACTGTGTCTCGGAAACTGTGCCTGTGGTTGAGTAGAGATGGTGTTACTAACCCACGAACTCATTCTATTCCTCCTGTAAAAAATACTAAAGTCCTGGGACAGATGTTCAGGCAGAAATGGGGCTGCACTGTGCTGAGATTCTATAGGGTTTTAACATCCCTGTTGTACTTGTTATTCACGAAACCACCTTCCATCGTTAGTAACTGCTAGCTTTCCCCAGGTTTGATCTCAGCTAGGCCTGAAGTCACCCAGGCTGTGAACTCCTCACTCAAAATCCCATGTGGTATTTCGTTTATGGTTGGAGAGAGAGAGAGAGAATTTTTTTCCTACTCTCTGAACCCTAAAACACTGCCATAGTAGGAACTTCTATAGGGAATAAGGTGCTACCCACCCACTATAGCACTACCTTCAAATCAGATTAGAATGTGCCAACACCCAAGGCATCTACACAGAGAAACAAAGTAGCCAAAACCAGTTTGGCTCAGTGGATAGAGCGCCGGCCTGCAGATGGAAGGGTCCCGGGTTGGATTCCGGTCAAGGGCATGTACCTTGGTTGCAGGCGCATCCCCAGTGGGGGGCGTGCAGGAGGCAGCTGATCGATGCTTATCTCTCATCAATATTTCTAACTCTTTATCTCTCTCCCTTCCTCTGTGAAAAGTCAATAAAATATATATTAAAAAAAACAACAACAACAAAGTAGTGACAGTCAACCCTTACTAAGCACCTACTATGTGCCAGGCACTATGCTAAAGGCTTGCCAGAGATGGTTTAAGTTCAGTGCTCCCAGCCTCATGTCTCCACTGGATAGACCAGAACACTGAGACTTACACCTTATTATCAGCGTAAGATATCAAAGCCTCACTTCAGCCCTTGCCGGTTAGCTCACTTGGGTGGAGCATCACCCCAATCCACCAAGGTGGTGATTCAATCCCAGGTCATGGCACATTCAAGAATCAACCAATGAGCCGAAACCAGTTTGGCTCAGTGGATAGAGCATCGGCCTGCAGACTGAAAGGTCCCAGGTTCGATTCCAGTCAAGGGCATGTAACTTGGTTGTGGGCACATCCCCAGTAGGGGGCGTGCAGGAGGCGGCTGATCGATGTCTCTCTCTCTCATCAATGTTTCTGACTATCTCCCTTCCTCTCTGTAAAAAATCAATAAAATATATTTTTAAAAAAAAAGAATCAACCAATGGGGGAAAAAAAAGGATCAACCAATAAATCTATAAATAAGTGGGACAACAAATCAATGTCAATCTCTCTCTCTCTCTCTCTCTCTCTCTCTCTCTCTCTCTCTCTCTCCCCCCTCATTTCCCAACAAAACCCCCAATAGGGTGTCTCTCCTCTG
>JAAGEH010000431.1:1130562-1149085 GCA_011751065.1 Lasiurus cinereus
AATGTCAATCTCTCTCTCTCTCTCTCTCTCTCTCTCTCTCTCTCTCCCCCCCCCTCCCTCCCTTCCACTCTGTCTAAAAATTGATGGGGGAAAAGAAACATTAGGTGAGGATTAAAAAAAAAACTAAAAAAAAATTGTAAGTACAAAACCTGCATAATTTTCTTAACCAGTATCACCCCCAATAAATTCAATGTTATTTTTTAAATGTATTTTTTATTGATTTTTTAGAGAGGAAGAGAGAGGGAGAGTCAAAAACATCGATGAGAGAGAAACATCCATCAGCTGCCTCCTGCATACCTCCTACTGGGAATATGCCGGCCACCAAGGTACATGCTCTTGACCGGAATCGAACCTGGGATCCTTCAGTTCGAAGGTCGATGCCCTATCCACTGAGCCACACTGTCAAGGCTCAATTCAATTTTAAATAACGACTAAAATAAGTCGCTCTAGCAGGTTTGGCTCAGTGGATAGAGCGTCGGCCTGCAGGATCCCAGGTTCAACTCTGGTCAAAGGCATAGGCCCGGGTTGTGGACTCGATCCCCAGTGGAGGGTGTGCAGTTTTCTTTTGTTTTATTCCTTCCTTCCTTCCTTCCTGCGCTCACTCTCCAGGCTGTCCCACTGCAGCATAACGAGCGACGGCTGCAGCGTCCTCTCCACGCTTCTCCAAGAAAGCTCCAGGCTCACGCACCTGGACCTGGGGCTGAACCACATCGGAATCGCCGGGGTGAGGTTCCTGTGTGAGGCTCTGAAGAAACCCTGCTGTCACCTGAGACGTCTCTGGTCAGTTGGGGGTTTTTCAGCCTCCGAAATGAAATATCCGTGTGGCAACCTCCCTCCCCAACCCCCAGCTCTGTGGCTGAGGGTGACGGTGACGTCTGTAGGCATGCTATTTTGCCGCGTGCTCCTAATAAAAAGGATGGGAGGCTGGTAAAGGCTGGGATGGGGGTAGGGGGGCTAGAAGTGGTTCAATGGGGTACTTTCAACCACCAGGGTATTTTTTCATATATTTTATTGCTTTTGGTACAGAGAGGAAGGGAGAGGGGGAGGGAGTTAGAAACACTGATGAGAGAGAAACATCCATCAGCTGCCTCCTGCACGCCTCCTACTGGGGATGTGTCCGCCACCAAGGTACGTGCCTTTGATCAGAATCAAACCTGGGACCTTTCAGTCCGCAGGCTGATGCTCTATCCACTGAGCCACACCAGTGAGGGCAAGGATTTTTTTAATCAATGAAGTATTTCACAAGGCCTCTAGTGTAAACCTGGCTGGGTAGCTCAGTTGGCCAGAGCATCATCTTCTGTATGCCAATGTTGCAAGTTCAATCCCCAGCACATACAAGAATCAACGAATGAATGCATGAGTAAGTAGAATAAATCTGTCTCTCTCTGTCTCTCTCTATTTGTCTCTCTCTCTCTGTGTCTCTCTCTATGTCTCTCTCTGTGTCTCTGTGTCTCTCTCTGTGTCTCTCTCTGTGTCTGTCTCTCTGTGTCTGTCTCTCCCTCTTCCTCCTCCCCCCTTTCCTTTCTCCCTCCGGAATCAATAATCAATCAAGGATCAAATCAAATCCTTGTTGAAATCATGCTACCCCTCTCTCCCTTCCAGATATTAGATCTGTTCTCTACCCACACACACACACACACCGGTCACACGCGGTTGTGGGCGAGTTTTCCAACCAGTCTGACTCCTGCCTTCTTTGTGTCACCTCCCCGCTCAGTTTTCCAGCCAACCGGAGGCCGCCGTCCACGGCTCCCGTTTCCCGCCCTTCTGATCAGCAGCCTCGGCTCTCCCCTCTCCTTCCGAGGAGACGCCTACGTCTACCCAGACCTCAGGCCTCCTTCGAGCTGGCCCCTCTTGTCTGTGAGGCCACTCCCGCCCCCGGCTCACTCAGCGTGGCTGCTCGGTGTGGCTTCCGTGCCCACGAGCAGACGCAACCTCAGGACCTCACGCACGCTCATCCCTCGAACCCTTCAGGTCTTCCTCAGCCCTGGCAGTGCGCACCCCCAGCTCCTCCCTTCACCCCGTGTGCTTCATCACCCTCCTGTAGGTTGGACTTGCATATGCACACTAGATGCACTGGCCAAACTTGGAGGGACGAGATTCGTGGGGGTCACTGTTGGGTCCCCAACACCCAACAGTGTGCCTGGCATAGGGGACGGCATCCATAAGCCCTGGCTGAATGAAGGAAGGAGTGAACGAATGAATGAACACATGCATGCTTGTGTTTCGCCTGCAGGTTGTGGGGGTGTGCGATTACCCCCATTAGTTGTACAGACCTGGCGTCGGCCCTTAGCAGCAACCAGCACCTCGTCAATCTGGACCTGGGCCAGAATTCCTTGGAGTTCAGCGGGATGAAGATGCTGGCGGAGGTCCTGAAACTTCAGAGCTGCCCTCTGCAGAAACTCAGGTCTGACCCTCCTGTGCCCCCGTGTCTGCGCCATGACTGTCGGATTTTTAGGGAAGCGCCAATGACAGGGTTCCTTGTATGTCGCCAATGTTCAGTTTTGTTTTGTTAATATATTTTATTGATTTTTACAGAGAGGAAGAGAGAGGGATAGAGAGTTAGAAACATCGATGAGAGAGAGAAGCATCCATCAGCTGCCTCCTGCACGCCCCCCACTGGAGATGTGCCTACAATCAAGATACATGCCCCTGACCGGAATCGAACCCAGGACCCTTCATTCCGCAGGCTGACGCTCTATTCACTGAGCCAAACTGGTTTCGGCTAACATTCAGTCTTAATCCGTTGCTGTTCGGTCACCAGAGGACTTGCCGATTCCTTCTCTTGATTAGACCAGGAGAAGGTCACGGTTCGATTCCCGGTCACCAAGGGGTGAACCTTAGAAATGGGGCTGCTGTCAATCATCAGAGGTTCAATAAAGCCTGGTTAGCCCTGGGTGGTGTGGCTCAGTGGTTGTAGCATCCCTGAAGGGTGTCTCAGGTTGGATTCCCAGTTAAGAGCATGTGCCTGGGTTGAAGGTTCGATCCCTGGCCCAGGTCAGGGCGTGCGCAGGAGGCAACCAATCGGTGTGTCTGTCTCCCTCTTCCTTTCCCTCTCCCTCTCCTTTTCCCTCCCTCCCTCCCTCTCTCCCTACTTCCTTCTTTCTTCTCTCATTAAAAAAAATCAATGGGAAAAATTCCCTCAGGTAAGGATTGATTTTTTGGAATGGCCGTTAGATAGCGTCATGTAGCCAAAGGGGCGTAAAAAGCTGGTCTGGCTGACGTGGCTGGAGTCTGTCCGTCTCCTCCTGGGCCCACCTACGTAGCAGAAGTCGGCAGAGTGAGGGATGGAGCCCGTGGTGTTCGAGCCACATCCCAAGCACATTCGTCCCTTCCACCTCTCTCACAAGGAGGGCGTGAAAATCACCTCAGCACGCCCAAAGCTCGCAGTGGCTCTAGGCCATCAGGAGGGGCGCCGGGCACCCCGAGTTTTCCCCACCAGGTCGATATGGAACTCTACTGGCAGCATAAGGCTGGTCCTTCCCTGGAAACCCCTAACTCGTGAGTCGTGTGGGTGCGGGGGGGGGGGTCTGGAATTTTGAAGCCACAAGAAACCTTCGATTTCCCCCCCTCTTCACACACACCCCCATTGTACCACCAGGTTGAAGATCGATCATTCTGACGCCCGAATCCAGAAGCTGCTGGCAGAAATCAGGGGGGGCAACCCCAAACTGACCATTGAGGGGGACAGCCAGGAGCCCAAAAGTAACAGGCCTTCTTCTGCGGGCTTTATTTTCTGAACTCCCCTTCCCCCCATGCCCCGTGCTCCCCGAGTGATTCATTGTCCCCACGGATCTTCGAGGCGAGGGGGTAAGCTTCCTGTGAGCCCGCTCAACGACAGTAGCCGCTGGGCCCCATGGGCTCTGAGCTATGGTTGCACACACACACACCCCAGCTTACACAAAACACGCCCGGGTCGCTGAATCCTGTTCCGCGGAGCGGCCCAATCACGAGTTGACGGAGAGAAATAAAGGTGAAACGCACTTGTGGACGAGGTTGTGTTCATTGACCGAGTCAGACCAGAGGCACCTGGGAGAAGGCTGAAGGAAGAGGGCAGGCCGGCCAGAGGCTCCGTGGATGGAGCGTCCTCTCCTGCACCAAGAGGGTCACTGGTTCGGGTCCCCCGCAGGGTCCATGCCCCGGATGGTGGGCTCCATCCCCCAGAGAGCGGTGTTCAGGGAGACAGCCCCTCGACATTTCTCTCTAATTGATGTTTCTATCCTCCTCTCCATTTCTCCATCTAAAAATCCATGAAAACATTTTGTGGGGCGGGGAGGGAGGCGCGGAAAACCGGTGTGGCTCAGTGGATAGAGCGTCAGCCTGTGGACTGAAGGGTCTTGGGTTCGATTCCAGTCAAGGGCATGTACCTTGATTGGGGGCACATCTCCAGTGGGGGGGCGTGCACGAGGCGGCTGATCGATGTTTCTCTCTCATTGATGTTTCTGTTTTTGTTTTTTTAAAACGTTTTATTGATTTGTTTTTACCGAGGAAGGGAGAAAGGGTGAGTTAGAAACATCGATCAGCTGCCTCCTGCACGCCCCACACTGGTCATGTGCCTGCAACCAAGGCACATGCCCTTGACCGGAACCTAACCTGGGACCCTTGAGTCTCCAGGTTGATGCTCTATTCACTGAGCCAAACCAGTTAGGGCTGATCGATGTTTCTCTCTCACCGATGTTTCTAATTCTCTATCCCTCTCCCTTCCTCTCTGTAAAAAATCAATAAAATATATATTTAAAAAAACATCTGGGGAAACAAAAAAGGGAAGTGCAGCCAAAACCGGTTTGGCTCAGTGGATAGAGCGTCGGCCTGCAGACTGAAACGTCCCAGGTTTCAGGCATGTACTTTGGTGGCGGGCACATCCCCAGTGGAGAGAGTGCAGGAGGCAGCTGGTCGATGTTTCTCTCATCGATGTTTCTAACTCTCTCCCTTCCTCTCTGTAAAAAAATCAAAAAATATTATAAAAAAAGGGAAGTGGGATGTGGTCTCAATGTGCAAGACAGCAGTGACCAGCCCAAGCCGGTTTGGCTCCGTGGATAGAGCGTGGGCCAGCAGACTGAGGGGTTGCTGATTGGATTCCTTTCCACCCGGAGCAGAGGGTGTTCTCTCTCTCTCTTTAAACTTCATAGATGCACACTAGAGGTCCGTGGCATGAAGAGACTCATGCCTCAGGCCTTCCTCCCCTTGACTGCCAGCACCGGTTGGCCTCTGGGACCCAGGCCTGGGCTCTGGCCGGAGTGTGCCACCTCCTTCATCTTTGCTGCAGCCAGAGTGTCACTCCTGTAGATCTCTTTCCCACCCCCTGCACCCCTCTCATAGCAGGCAGCCTGCCCCGCCCAGCCACTCTGCCTGGAGCAGCTGGATGGCCGCCATCTTTGTCCTTCTGATTTGCATATCTCCTCCCGATTGGCTGGTGGGCATAGCGGAGTGATGGTCAATTTGCATGTTTCTCTTTTTATTTGTGTAGATAACTTCTTTGGTTAATGAACAGAAAGCCAAGGGCACTTGACCTTACAAAGCTGAGAAGCAATCAGAAAGCCAAAGAGACACTGACTCAACGGCTCCTTGACGGAGCACCAAGAAGACACGCACACGCGCACATCCATACACACAGTCCCCTCCCTGACCTCGTGACCTCTGATACAACACACGTCTTAAGGTTCTGATCATGGCAGACCTTGGGGATGGCCAGCTGGTCGCCCCCCGCCCTGACCACTGGGTGACTTCCGGGCCGGTGGGAGGGGCGGGAGCGGCCTGTGGGCAGCGGGGACCCAGCACAGTGGGAACTGCTTCCGGCTGTGCCAGTCTTCCACCAGGACGCCCGCCAGGAGCAGGAGGATCGCAGCCCCAAGGCACAGCCGGACCAGGTTCCCCTGGGTGTGGTCCCGATGGGCGAGGCCTGGGGAAGGAAGAGAATCAGGCGCCCCGTCGGTCGGTCGTGGGCTTCTCAGAGCGGTACCCCCTCACCTGAGGTCCTGTTTCTCTCTGCTCGCTGAGATGCCAAACTCCATCCTAGAGGGCTCCGCCCCCTCCCGAGGGTCAAATAAGCTCTTCCATCATCAGGCCTCCGATGCATCCTGCCCCCTACACAGACACTCCCCAGCTATTGGGCCGGTTGTGGAAGAAAGGCTTACTCTCAGGGGTAGAGGTGGAATGGATCTTACTCTGATCCTCTCGAACAGGGGTGGGCAAACCTCGGCTCACGAGCCAACCCACGGCTCTTGGGCCCCTGGAGCGTGGCTCTTCCACAAAATACCACGGCCCGGGCAAGTCTCTTTGAGAGAAGTGGCATGAGAAGTTTCAGCTGAAAAAATTGGGCTCTCCAAAGAAATGTCCATCGTTGTCCTGTTGGTATTTGGCTCTGTGGATGCGAGAGTTTGCCGACCCCTGCTCTAGAAGACCTCAACCTTCCCCCGCATGAGCTCCATATACTATTACTTCCCCTCCCCTTCACACGGCGGGGTATCGGGGCCCAAGATCCCAGAGCTGTCGATATGTATGCGGAAAGCAGCGAGCTTTAGATAAAGACACGGGCGTGGGGAGAAGGAAGGTCAGAGAGGAAGACCCCGGACTCACCCGTTGTCGAGTCTGGCCCCCCTAAAATGGTGGTGGTGTCCCTAGAAGGCTCTGAGGTAAAAAGGAACAAAGTGTGGCCTATCTGAGGGAAGGTGGGAGTGGGCGGGTGGGTGGATGGGAAGAGCTTAGCCAAAGAACTTGGATGCCCAACCCATGGGCACAGGCAGTGGGTGGTGAGAGGCTGGGGTGGAGCCGGGGGTGGGAGGGCTGGAGGGGAACATATGTAATACTTTTCAACAATCAAAACTTTAAAAATCAGGGGGGGAAAGACACCGGTGAGAAGGAAGGTCCAGAGAGAACCCCTTAATCACCAGTTGGAGAGCCCGGTCCTCCTGAAAGGGTGGTGGTACCCCTAGATGGCTCTGAGATAAAAATAATAATACCATTGTAAAAACGAAGAACATGGATGCATGGGACAGAGTGTCCAATCTCCAAGGGTAGGTGGGTGGGTGGGAGGGTGGAAGAAGTTAACCAAAGACCTTGTAGGCCTAGATGCTCCACCCATGGACATAATAGATGCCAGGGTGGTGAAGGTCTGGGCGGGGCAGGTGTGGGCTAGAAGGGGCCAAGCGGGGGAGGGGAGACGTCTGTAATACTTTCAACAAAGATGTGGGTGTGTTTTTAAGGGAAGGTTAAAGGGATGAGGCCCTCTCCTCTACCCCGTCGGTGTGAAATTAAACTAGTGCCGAAACCCGTGTGGCTCAGTGGATAGAGAGAGCGTCATCCTGCGGACTGAAGGGTCCCGGGTTCGATTCCGGTCAAGGGCATGGACCTTGGTTGGGGGCACATCCCCAGTGGGGGGCGTGCAGGAGGCAGCTGATGGATGTTTCTCTATCATCTATGTTTCCGACTCTCTCTCTCCCTCTCCCTTCCTCTCTGTGAAAAAAATATGTTTTAAAAAAATAAAAAGAATTGACCAATGGCCCTGGCTGGTGTGGCTCAGTTGGTTGGAGCGGCGTCCCCTGCACCAAGAGGTGGGTTTGATCCCCAGTGGGGACAGGTGCCTGCCTTGTAGGTTGGATCCCTGGTCAGGGCACCGAGAGGAGGGTAGCCCATCCATGTTTCTCTCTCCCCCTGCCTTCCTCCCTGTAAAACTCAAGTGAGGATGAAAAAGAGGGGTCCATGTGCCTTGGACCCCAGACACTGGGGTGAACCCCCTAGGACTTACTTGCAGGAGAAGGGGCTCCTGTGGGTGCCTGGCTGGGTGTCCCGGAGGTCCCTGGGAAATCAGAAAAAGGGGGAATTCTGTGGCCTGTTCGCCGTGTGTGTTCTGAGCAAAAACACTTCTGCCACCTGGATCCCTCGCCTGGCAAATGAGCACAACTCTCACATCGCCAGGCGTTAGGGAGCCTTTCAAAGGCACCCCTAACCTGGGGAGCACGGTGCTCAGTGACATAAGCCAGTCGGAGAAAGGCAAGTGCCGGACCACCTCACGCGTTTGTGGGATCGAATGAACAAAATGGGTCCAGAGGCAGGGGTGTGTGGAACTAGACTGACAGGTCTGGGAGGGGGGAGGCGGAGATGGGAAGAGATGAACGTAAGAACTTAAATGCATATGTACATATACAGAGCCCGCAGACGTAGATACTCGTGTGGGGAAGACCTAGGGGGAAAGCAGGGGCTGGGAGGAGGGGAGCAAAGGGGAGACACCTATAATACCGTCAACAATCTGTATATCTATACTAATTAAAGGGTCATATGCTAATTAGACCGGGTCAGCCAGACATCCTTCTGGACAAGCCATGGTGGAGAGGGCCAAGGCAAAGGTGGTGAGGGGTGAGCAGGCTGGCAGGGGGGAGCAGTTAGGGGCAATCAGACAGGCAGGCAGGTAGGTGAGCAATTAAGAGCCAGCAGTCCCAGATTGCAAGAGGGGCCTAAACCAGTAGCCAGACATTTCCCAAGGGATCCCAAATTGGAGGGGGTGCATGCTGGGCTGAGGGGACCCCCCATGCACGAATTTGGCGCACCGGGCCTCTAGTGTGTGTGTGTGTGTGTAAAAGCCTGAATGACCAAATGACTAGTTGACCAGACACTGAGCACCAGGGGTAATGTCCCACTGCCAGTTTCAGCTCAGTCCCTACAGGCCAGGGGATCGGAACGAAATCGCCAATTGGACATCCCCTGAGGGGTCCCAGATTTTGAGAGGGTGCAAGCCAGGCTGAGGGACCCCCGCTGGTGCACGAATCCATGCACCTGCCTCTAGTAACATAATAAAGAGCCCGGCCGGTGAGGCTCAGGGTTGAGCGTCGACCTATGAACCCGGAGATCAAGGTTCCGTTCCCGGTCAAGGGCACAAGCCCAGAGTGGCCAGCTGGATCCCCAGTGTGGGGTGTGCAGGAGGCGGCCGATCTCTGATTCTCTCTCATCGTGGATGTTTCTCTCTCTCTCCCTTCGTCTCTGAAATCGATAAAACTACCTTTTAAGCCTAAAAGAGTCCCAGGAGAGAAGAAACTCTGGCGTTGGCATAAAGCCCACCCTTGGCACCTCTGGGTCCCGCCCCGGGAGCCGGCATGAGGGTCTGCGAAGGCAGAGGGAGGAAGGTCTGGCCGGCACCCCTTACCCGCGACCACGAGCTCCAGGGGGTCGCTGGGGGCGGACCAGAGGAACGGGGAGCTGCTGGAAAAGCTGTAGCACCGGTAGGTCCCGCTGTGGGCGGCCGTCACGGTGAGGATGGGGAAGTCGGCCCGGTACCACCGCTCCGTGTCCCCCTTCTTGTACAGGGCGTACTGGTCGAAGCCGTACTGGCTCCGGCACTGCAGCGTCACGTCCCCGCCGGGGGGCACCGCCGGGCCCGGCCGGGCCGAGAGGGTGGGCTTGTCGTAAACCCCTGGGAGCCAGAGGGGTGCTCGTGGGCTGAGACCGTCCCCCACCCCCGTTTGGTTCCCGTGGGGGCTCACACCCGCGCTGTCCGCTGGGCCGCCAGCAGGGGGCGAGCAGGAGGCAGCCCGTCGATGTCTCCCCCCCCCTCTCTCTCTCTCTCTCTCTCTCTCTCTCTCTCTCTCTCTCTCTCTCCCCCCTCCCTTCCCTCCCTCCCTTCTACTCTCTCTCAACCGGGGTGGCTCAGTGGATAGAGCGTCGGCCTGCGGACTGAAGGGTCCCGGGTTCGATTCCGGTCGGGGGCATGGACCTTGGTGGCAGGCACATCCCCAGTGTGGGTCGTGCAGGAGGCGGCTGATGGATGTCTCTCTCTCATCGATGTTTCTGACTCTCTCTCTCTCCCTTCCTCTCTGTGAAACATCAATAAAATATATTTAAAATAATAAAAACAAAAATCAGTGGGAAAGATCCTTGGGGAAGGATTAACCAGAAACACAAACAAAAGTTAAATATCACTGTAGCTACTCCTTTGTCCACCGGACAACTCCTGCTGGTGTGTTTGTTCCTTTCGTTGAATGTAGTGGGGTGACACGGGTTATTGGGGTGACATGGGTTATTGGGGTGACATGAGTTATTGGGGTGACACCATTATTGGGGTGACACCGGTTATTGGGGTGACACTGGTTATTGGGGTGACATCGGTTATTGGGGTGACACTGGTTATTGGGGTGGCACCATTATTGGGGTGACACTGGTTATTGGGATGACACTGGTTATTGGGGTGACATCAGTTATTGGGGTGACACTGTTATTGGGGTGACACTGGTTATTGGGGTGACATCAGTTATTGGGTGACTCTGTTATTGGGTGACACTGTTATTGGGGTGACACCGTTATTGGGGTGACACCAGTGAATGAGGTTGCCCAGGCGTCGGGCGCACCACCCCGCCCGGCACGCTGTAAGCGCGGTGTCCCCCCAGCCCCGCCTCCTCCCATCAACCCGCACCCCGCACCCCGCACCCCGCAGCCCCGCGCCTTTGGGAGCGGCTCCGGCGCTGACGCGTCCCTTCCCCTGAGAGCTGGGGGCGGGGCGCGTCCCCCCACATGGAGCCCGCAAGCCGGCGCCTCCCTGCCCCGCCCCGGCGCCAGCCCGCACCCTCACCCGCGCCGCACCCAGGCCGCGCCGCCGCTCGCGCTCACCGGTGGCCACCAGCCGCAGCTGCGCGCTGGGCGGGGACCAGCGGCTGCGGCTCCGGTAGGAGCAGCGGTACAGGCCGGCGGCGCCCTGCCTCATGGCCGGGATGTAGAGGGTGGCCCGGTCCTCGTACTTCCCGGACCGCAGCTTCTCCAGGCGGAACGCGTCCACGCCGGGCGGGCCCTGGCAGCGCAGCGTCACCGGCTGGTCCAGCGGCACCAGGGCGCTGGGCAGGGCCTGGAGGGTGGGCTTGGGCAGGGGCTCTGGGGGAGGGAAGCAAGCGGCGGGCCGTGGGGGTCAGCCGCCCGCCCCGCCCGCTGCCCAGCCCCGAGGAGGGGTCCCCCCACTCACCACCGTCCTGAGCCGGGATCACCTGCCGCAGACACAGCCCTGGGGACAGAGGGGACGGCTAGGGCTTCGGGGACCCACACTTCCCGTGGGCTGGACGCCGGGCGTTCTGGGCCTCCGGTGGGCATTGCTTTGGGGACACACACAGGCCCCTCACGGAAGGGAGGGGGCTGGCACCGGGGCCTCTGCGTTCCCTGGGTAGGCAGTGCCCATCTGTCCAGTGACGGGCGGACAGGACCGGCTGGCAGCGGCCGGGGAGGGGGAGGGAGGGGGAGGGAGGGGAGGGGGAGGGTTATAGACAGGGCTCTCCTTTTTGGTTGTTGTTAATCCTCACCGATGATATTTTTCCCATTGCTTTTCATTTTTTTATTTTTAAAATATATTTTATTGATTTTTTTAATATATTTTATTAATTTTTTACAGAGAGGAAGGGAGAGGGATAGAGAGTTAGAAACATCGATAAGAGAGACATCAATCAGCTGCCTCCTGCAAGCCCCCCACTGGGGATGTGCCCACAACCAAGGTACGTGCCTCTGACCGGACTCGAACCCAGAACCCTTCAGTCCGCAGGCCAACGCTCTAGCCACTGAGCCAAACCAGTTAGGGCAATTTTTGTTTTGTTAATATATATTCTTTTTATCACAAAGAGGAAGGGAGAGGGGGAGAGAGAGAGAAACATCCATGATGAGAGAGAATCATCCATTATCAGCTGCCTCCTGCACGCCCCCCACAGGGGATGGAGCCCACAACCCAGGCCTGTGCCCTTGACGGGGAATCGCACCAGGGTCTCCTGGTTTGTGGGTTGATGTTCAACCACTGAGCCACATTATCAGGCTCCATTGCTTTTTAGGGAGAGTGGAAGGGAGGGGAGAAAAGGAGGGGAAGGGAGAGAAAGAGAGAGAGAGAGAAAGAGAGAGAGAGAGAGAGAGAGAGAGAGAGAGAGAGAGAGAGAAACATCCATGTGAGAAAAACACATTGATTTGTTGCTTCACACACACACCCAGATGGGGCTGGTGATTGAACCTGCAACCCACGTGTGTGAGGATTAAAAAAAAAAAAAGATGTAGCTGAAACCGGTTTGGCTCAGTGGACAGAGCGTTGGCCTGTAGACTGAAGGGTCCCGGGTTCGATTCTGGTCAAGGGCATGTGTCCTGGTTGCGGGCACATCCCCAGTGGGGGTCGTGCAGGAGGCAGTTGGTTGATGTTTCTCTCTCATCGATGTTTCTAACTCTCTATCCCTCTCCCTTCCTCTCTGTAAAAAAATCAGTAAAATATATTAAAAGAAAAAAATATTTTTAAAAAAAAGATGTAGTGGCCAAAACCAGTGTGGCTCAGTGGATAGAGCATCAGCCTGGGGACTGAAAGTCAAGGGCATGTACCTGGGTTGCGGGCACGTCCCCCATTGGGGTGTGCAGGAGGCAGCTGATCGATGTCTCTCTCTCATCGATGTTTCTAACTCTTTATCCCTCTCCCTCTCTGTAAAAAATCAATAAAATATATTTTTTTTAAAAATGTTGTAGTGGGCCCTAGCTGGTGTGGCTCAGTGGATAGAGCATCAGCCTGCGGACTGAAGGGTCCCGGGTTCGATTCCGGTCAAGGGCACATGCCTGGGTTGCAAGATTGATCCCCAGTAAGGGGTGTGCAGGAGGCAGCCGATCCATGATTCTCTTTCATCATGGAGGTTTCTCTCTCTCTCCCTCTCCCTTCCTCTCTGAAAGCAATAACAATATATTTAAATAAATAAAATAAAGGATGTTGTCGTGGGAGAAAGTTTCCGCCAACACCAAGCATATTTTCTCCATGTCCGGCCGGGCCGTGAAGAGACCAGGAAAACTCAGACAGTCAGCCCCACAGGTCCCACCCTGCTAACCTGGGTCTCGCCGCTCGCCGCGGGCTCTGAAATCCACCCAGTGTGCCCCTTTCAAACAGTTATCTGCCTGGCACCCTCCTCCCCGCCACACAGCGTCTCCCAGGTCCCCCTCCCGACTCACCCAGACAGAGGAGGGCAGACTGGGCAGACCGAGACGGGGACATGGCTCGGCTGTCCGGAGCTCCTCGGCTGGAGGGAGCTGTGAGGGGCTGGAGCAGGGACAGGGGACGTGGGGAGGGAGAAGCGCCCTCGCCTCCCTTCCCGCCCGCCCCCCTCCCTGGCCTTTCCTCATGGAGACTTATCAGGCCCGGCTGTGCCCCCCTCACTCCCGGCAATGACTTGCACCCAGCACCGAGGAGCCTTGTTTATCTCCTGCCGCCAGTCTTCCCATGGACACCATTCCAACCCCCGACCGCACCAGCCCTGGCCGGTGCTGCTCAGTGGTTAGGGCGCCGGCCCCCAGCACCTCGGGGCCAGGGTTTCGATTCCCGGTCAAGGTCAAGAGCACACACCCGGGTTGTAGGTTCGACACCCGGCCCTGGTCAGGTTGGGGGGATGGGAGGCAACCGATCCATGTGTCTCTCTCCTATCAATGTTCCTGTCTCTCCCTCTCCTCCTCTCTCTCTCTCTCTCTCTCTCTCTCTCTCTCTCTCTGTCAAAATCAATGGAAAAGCCCTAACCAGTTGGCTCAGTGAATAGAGCATCAACCTGCGAACTGAAGGGTCCCAAGTTCGATTCCAGCCAAGGGCACAGGCCCCGGTTGCGGGCTCCATCCCCATTGGGGGACATGCAGGAGGCAGCTGATCTATGATTCTCTCTCATCATGGATGTTTCTGTCTCTCCTTCTCCCTTCCTCTCTGGAATCAATAAAAACATATTTTTTAAAAAAATAGCCGAGACCGGTTTGGCTCAGTGGATAGAGCGTCGGCCTGCGGACTGAAAGGTCCCAGGTTCGATTCCGGTCGGGGGCATGTACCTTGCTTGCGGGCACATCTCCAGTGGGGGGCGTGCAGGAGGCGGCTGATCGATGTTTCTCATCGATGTTTCTGACTTTCTGTCCCTCTCCCTTCCTCTCTGTAAAAAAGCAATAAAATATATTTTTTTTTTAAAAAAAGAAATACGTTCTATCGATTTTTCACAGAGAGGGAGAGTTATAGACATTGATGAGAGAGAAGCATCGATCAGCTGCCTCCTGCACACCCCCTACTGGGGATGTTCCCCCAACCAAGGTCCATGCCCTTGACCGGAATCGAGCCTGGGACCCTTGAGTCCCCAGGCAGACGGTTAGGACTCAATGAACTTTTAAATTGTGTCTAAGGTCGGACATGCTTTCTGCTCTTGCCTGAGGATATGTTTTTATGAGGGGGGCGGGGAGAGAGAGAGAGGAGAGAGGGAGAGAAACATGGATGGGTTACCTCCCACAGGCGCCCTGCAGGGGATCAAACCCGCAACCCAGGCACGTGCCCCCACCTGGAATCGAGCCCGAGACCTGTGGGTGCCCCGGGCGATGCTCAGCCGGCTGAGCCACACCGGCAGGCTGCCCGCTTGCACACGTCATGTGGGAGACACCCACTGGCGCAGGCGCCACAGTCCCCGGCCCCCGGAAAGCCCGAAATCTTTAAGGAACTCCGGTCCGTGGGTTCTCCCCAGCCCGACCCCCTTCCCACCGGCACCACCACCCCGAACCCCCACCCCCCCCTAAACCCGGAGAGGCTCAGCCAATCACAGCGCGGAGGGTGGCGGGGCAGGGCTGAGGCCAATCCACCTCCTCAGGGAGACACCTTCCGGGACCTCGGAGCCCGGGGGGTCGGGGGCGGCGCCTCCAGATTCCAGCTGCGGCCACGCCGAGGGCCCCGCTCCAGGCCCAGCCGGTCCGAGGCTGCGCGCTCCCAGCGAAGCTCCGCCGCTGGCACAGGCCCCCGGGCGCGCGCGGCTTTCGGGGAGCCATCTGCTGGAGGAAACCCCGGTTTCCCGCGCCTCCCGGGCACCGGCTGCTCTTCGCGGACACTGCCTCTCGGTTGCCGCAGCCTGTCACTGCTTCCAGGACGATGTCAACCTCCAAAGCCACCGACTCAGCGCCGTGCCCACCGGCCTGCGCCCCAGCTCCATCCCCAGGAGCCACCGGGGCAAACGCGATCTGTGGTCCCACTGTGCGCCGCCGGTGAGTAGTAGGTCCCTCTCCCCCGCCTGCCGCTTGCGGCTCCTGAAGCTGACAGCCTCGTGCAGGGGCACGTTCCCCGCCCCCCCCCCCCAGGACGCACCCGGTGATGCCTGAGACCATCGGGTTGTACCTGTGGGCGGAGAGGGGGTACTACCATCCGGTGTGGAGACCAGGATGCGCTCAGCCCACTCCGTGCCCAGCACGGCCCCGCCCACGGCCAAGCACTCTCCAGCCCCAATGCTCTCCGCGCAGGCGTCGGAAACCCCGCTGGGAGTCCTTTGCTTCAGTCCTGGCTGCTGTGCGGAGGGCCTTTATGGGTTTGAAGAAGAGCGCAGAGCCCTGGCCGGTGGGCCAATGGTTAGAGCATCCGCCTGGGGACCGCAAGGTTTGAATCCCGGTCAAGGGCAGGTACCTGGGTTGCCCTTACTTTGGGGGCTCCATCCCCTCCAACCCCCAAGGCATGTGCAGGAGGCAACCAATCCCTGTGTCGCTCACACATCGAGGAGGTTGCTCTCGCTCTCTCGCTCCTGCTCCTCCATCCCTCCCTTAATCAATGGGGGAAATATCCTCGGGTGAGGATTAACAAAGAAAAAAGAAAGAGAGGGAGAGAGGTTGTGTGTGTCCTCTGGCTGGTGATGGCCAGCACGCCTAGTCTCCCTCAGTTCTCCAAGGTCAAGGCGTCAGGGGGCCGAGGGGGGGGGAGAGAGGGAGAGGGGACAGCCTGTCCTTTCCCTTTTGCATCTCGGGGTGCCGGGCCTCAGTGTGGGGGTCCCTCACTCCTACCTGTGCCCTCTGCCTTCCCACCTGCCCTCCCCTCTGCCCCTTGCAAGGCTCCTGGTCCTGGGGTTGGAGACCCTCCCACCGGGTCACATGTCCCTTCCTTCAGAACAAAAAACCTTTTTTTTTTAAATTATTTATTCCAAAGTAGGTCCCAGTCGCTGTACCTGGGGTTAGGACCAGGACATAACTTTTTGTTTTTTTAATATTTGTTATTGATTTTTTTACAGAGAGGAAGGGAGAGGAATAGAGAGTTAGAAACATCCATGAGAGACATCGATCAGCCGCCTCTTGCACGGCCCCCACTGGGGATGTGCCCACCACCAAGGTACATGCCCTTGACCAGAATCGAACCCGGGACCCTTGAGTCTGCAGGCCGACGCTCTATCCTCTGAGCCAAACTGGTCTTGGCAGACATAACTTTTTTTTAAATATATTTTTATTGATTTCAGAGAGGAAGGGAGAGGGAGACACATCCATGATGGGAGAGAATTGTGGATTGGCTGCCTCCCGCACACCCCATCCTGGGGATCGAGCCCCCAACCTGGGCCTGTGCCCTTGACAGGAATCCAACCCGGGACCCTTCAGTCCACAGGCTGACGCTCTACCCACTGAGCCACACCGGCCGGGGGTGGACGTAATTTTAGGGGCCACCAACAACTCTCCACAGACGCCCAGCCCCGGGGTGAAGTGGCCCCTGGAGACGGTCACCGTCAGGCAGGTGGGAGGGTGACCAGGTCCCTCAAACCAGAGCCAGGGTTCTGCTGGGGCACAGGGCCCAGCCGGGGCCAACACCAGCCCGTGGGCACCTGGCCAGCGCCTGACACCAGCAGCCGGCACAGCCCCAGGTCCCCAAAGAGCCTCCGAAAGCTTCACCCCAACTTGGGTGTCTTTGTGGGAAGCGGGCACCCCCTCCCCCAACCCACAGCCCTTTCTCCACTTCCTCCTCCTCCGGCTGCCCCCGTGTCCCGTCTGGGCGTCTGTGGGTGTGAGATGGTTTCAGACCAGCGTTCAGCTCAGAGCCTCGGGCCCCAGAGAGGGTGACACCAGGGCGTGTGACAGTGTCTGCGGTCTGAGGTTCCCCGGTTCCAAAAAGGAAGCGGGTGTCGGTGTGAGGGGCTTGTGGCTGGCAGCCACAAACGCTGGCTGCCTGCACCTGACTGAGGGCCAAGACTGGGTGCCCTGTTTTCCTCTGGACCCTGCCCCCAAAAAAAGTGTACCCGAGAACCAGACTTTGCATTCCCATCCTCTTCCTGCGGAGACACCCTCTGATTTTTTATTTATTTCTTTTTTAAGCCAATGCCAGCAGCGGGGAGTGGTGATAACATCTCATTTCAGTTGATTTGCTCCTGACACGAGGGGGGGGCGGGGTAAGGGAGGCGGTAATTCTGCCTCTTTTAAGCAGCAAGGCATCGGTGAGGACGGTGGGAGGGGAGCTCAGAGTCATGGGAAAGGCTAAGAAAGCAGGGGTGTGAAAGGGACACCCCCAAAGGCCTCCACATCTGCTCCCCCAAAAACACCCCTTCACAGGGCAAAGGGGCATGGAGGAAGCACCTGGAATGAATAGGATTAAAGTTGCTGATTAGGGGACTTTAATCTTTTTTTAATTAGTAACTCATTCCTAGGAGCCTTTTTTTAAAATATATTTCTATTGATTCCAGGGAGGAAGGAAGAGAGAGAGAGAGAAACATCAATGGTGAGAGAGAATCATCCATCAGCTGCCTCCTGCACAGCCCCCCTTCTGGGGATCGAACCCAGGCACGTGTCCTTGACCGGAATCAAACTTGGGACCCTTCAGTCCACAAGCTGAGCCCAACCAGCCAGGGCAGGAAGGAACCTTTTCTTTTATTGATTTCAGAGAGGAAAGAAGCAGGAAAGAGAGAGATAGAAACATCCATGATGAGGGAGAATCATGGGTTGGCTGCCTCCTGCACGCCCCACACTGGGGATCCAGCCCACAACCCTGGCAGGTGGCCTGACCCGGCATTGAACTGTGACCTCCTGACTCCTGGGTCCTGCCGGTTGAGTAGCCACCGGTTCATGTTTTAAATGTATGTGTATCCTGTTTCGTGGATACATTTTTACCAGGGCTTTAAAAAAATAAAAAGAAACCTAGAATGTGAATGGACAAGACCTAAAAAAAAAAAAGAGGAAGAAATACTTGAGCCCGCAGGGACTTCCCCACATGCAGGGAGGAAGTGAGAAGCCTCAGCCAGATTTTTATTATTATTTCTTAAAGAGCATGTTTGAGAATCCACAGGGCAAGGGAAGGTCGTGACCCCAGGCGGCCTGGGCCCTCAGCAGCAGCAGCTGGTGCATTGCTCACCTGTCCAGGGAGGGGGAGGGGGGCGTGCCTCGGGGAAAACGGGCCAGGTGTGCGTCAGCCTGGTCACCGGGTACAGCACCACCCCCCCACACACACTACTACCCCTCCTTCTCCCACACCTGACCAGGGTCTGGCACACAAAAGACCTTCAGGAAACTCTCCCTGGCAAGAAACGCTCAGCACGCCATCCCGTGAGGTAGTCCAGGTGGGGAAACTGAGGCTCAGAGGGGAGCCCAGCGGCGTGCAAGGTCCCACCGGGGACGGTGAACTCAATCAGGTCCAGCAGACACCTTGCCTGCCTCCGTGGCCCACGTCAGGGCGCGCTGGCTCCTTCCCCAGCAGTTCCCAGGCGAGGTTCCCAGGGGAAGCAGCTGGTGGCCTGGCTCACCTGTGGCAGCGCCTGGCTCACCTGTGGCAGCGCCTGGCTCACCTGTGGCAGCGCCTGGCTCACCTGTG
>JAAGEH010000431.1:1163992-1176898 GCA_011751065.1 Lasiurus cinereus
CCCCTTACTGCTCCCCTACTGACCTCATCACCCCTAACTGCTCCCCTACTGACCTCATCACCCCTAACTGCTCCCCTACCATCCTCTTTGCCCCTAACTGCTCCCCTACTGACCTCATCGCCCCTAACTGCTCCCCTACCAGCCTCATTGCCCCTAACTGCTCTCCTGCCTTCCTGATCACCCCTAACTGCCTCTGCCTCATCCTGCACCTGGGAACAGGGCTTCCCTCCCTCTGGCTGGCCACAGGCACATAGGACCCAGACCGACTTTGCCTGGACTGGCCGCAGCCTCAGGGGACCATGGGTGGGCAACTTCACCCAGGCCACAGCCACAGGTGCCCAGGACCACAGGGCGGGCGGCTTGTCCCTCTTCAGGGCCACAACCTGGCTAGTCTCCATTCCCCTCTCCCCAGTGTTGGGTGTCTGAGCTTTGACAGTGTGACGGCAGGAGGGCATGCTGACCATTTGCATATCAGCTCTTTATTCTATGGGATGATTGGCTGCGTTTCCCGTGCTGCATGTGATGCCCCGTGTCCATCCTGTGACTGCCAATTTGTGCCTCTTAGACCCTCCTTTCCCCCAGCCCCAACGCCCTGCCACAGGACTCACCCCTCCTGGCCAGCTCCAAGGCGGTCTCCCTCCCGATGCCGGTGTTGGCGCCCGTGACGATGACGGTCTTGCCCTGAAGGGTGGCCTTGCTGGGACAGGCCCCACCCGCGACATAGTCCCTGCGGTCAAGAACGCCCCCTCAGCTCCACCTGTTTGACCCCTCACCACAGGGGGCCCCACCGCTTGGACCTCAGGCCAGGGACCCCTCTGAGCTGGTGTTCCCCCAGCAGAAAGACAGAAGGGCACTGCCTGACTTCCACGAAGCTGTTGCCAGGTTACAGCTGTTGACGTGCTGTTTCCACTTACTTATGCATCATGGTTTGCTCCCTGTGTGTGTCCTAAAATGGGATCAAACCCGGAACCTGGATGTATTGGGATGAGGCTCTAACCCACTGAGCTACCTGGCCAGGGAAAAGATCATCTGTACTAATAATAGCCTAGGTGGCGTCATGCCCTCACGTCATCACAAGATGGCTGTCACAACACGGCCTCCACAAGATGGCCATGTGCGCAGCGGAGGTGGGGCCAGCAGCTACTCCCTACAGTGAGGCCTGGGGGTCATGCAGCTCGGCACAATGCGGAGGAGGCCAGTCCAGGCAGAGGAGGTGGGACAGTTGTGGGTGATCAGGCCAGCAGGGGAGGGCAGTTGTGGATGATCAGGTTGGCAGGGGAGAGCAGTTGGGGGCGATCAGGCTGGCAGGGGAGAGCAGTTGGGGGTGATCAGGCCAGCAGGGGAGCAGTTAAGGGGAGCAGTTAAGGGGGGCGATCAGACTGGCAGGCAGAAGTGGTTAAGGACAATCAGGCAGGCAAGCAAGCGGTTAGGAGCCTAAACCTAAAGCCTGGCATCCATCCCCCGAGGGGTCCCAGATTGGAGAGGGTGCAGGCCGAGCTGAGGCATACCCGCCCCGCCTCCCCCATGCACGAATTTCATGCACCAGGGCCTGTAGTTATATTATAAAGACCCACTGTGTTCTTTTCCTTTGGCCGCGATAACAAGTGGTTAAAACCAGCCAGATGTGGGTTCTCCTACGGTTCTGCAGGTCAGGCTCCAAAGTGGGTCTCCCAGGGCTAAATTCAAGGTTTTAGGGGCTCCAGGACAGAATCGCTCCCCTGGCCTGGTCCAGCTTCTGTCCGTCCCGCCCACCCCCATTCCTGGGCTCAGGCTCCATCCCGTGTCTTCAGGACTGACTCCGCCCCTGGCCGATGGGGCTCAGTGGGTTGGGCGTTGTCCCGGGCACCAGGGGGTTGCTGGTTAGATTCCTGGTCGGGGGCACAGGCCCCAAGTTGCGGGCTGGATCCCTAGAAAGGAGGCGTGCGAAGGCAGCCTATCGATGTTTCTAGCTCTCCCTCTCCCTTCCTCTCTCTCTCGACCATCAATAAAAACATTAAAAAATAAAATAAGCTGAGACCAGTGTGGCTCAGTGGATAGAGCGTCGGCTTGCAGACTGAAAGATCCCAGGTTCGATTCCGGTTGGGGGCATGTACCTTGCTTTCGGGCACATCTCCACTGTGGGGTGTGCAGGAGGCGGCTGATCGATGTCTCTCTCTGTTTCTGACTTTCTATCTCTCTCCCTTCCTCTCTGTAAAAAATCAATAAAATATATTTTATAAATAAAATAAAATACACCGAAACTGGTGTGGCTTCATGGATAGAGCGTTGTCCTGCGGACTGAAAGGTCCCAGGTTCGATTCCGGTCAAGGGCATGCACCTTGGTGGCAGGCACATCCCCAGTGCGGGGCGTGCAGGAGGCAACTGGTCAATGTTTCTCTCTCATTGATGTTTCTAACTCTGTATCCCTCTCCCTTCCTCTCTGTAAAAAATCAATAAAATATATTTTAAAATAAATAAATAATAAATAAATAAATAAAATGCTGACGCCGGCCCCCTTGGAAGGGCCCCTGTGGCATAAGTGAACCCCCTGAGTAAGCCCAGACCTTCTCCCCACCTCAGGGCCCTTCACCCAATGACTTCTGGTTCTGAGCATTAGGACCCACACATCCTTGGGGGCAAGGATGCTGCGATTGTAGCGCAACACCCAGAGGCTAAAACCAGTCCCATGTCACCAACAGGGACTCCTAAGTAAACACAGGTCATATCCACACAAGAAAAAGGCATGTACAGTCAACACCGGTGTGGCTCAGTGGATAGAGCAGCGGCCTGCGGACTGAAGGGTCCCAGGTTCGATTCCGGTCCAGGGCACGTACCTTGGTTGCGGGCACATCCCCAGTGGAAGGTGTGCAGGAGGCAATGGATGGATGTTTCTCAGCGATGTTTCTAACTATCTCTCTCCCTTCTGGTCTGTAAAAAAAATCAATGAAATATTTTTTTTTAAAGAAGAAAATGGCATGTACAACACTACGGTCACCAGCCACCTGGCGCTCTTTCATTTAAATCACTTAATCACTAACCAATCAGTGTTGTGCTCTCATGTCGATGTTTCTCCCCCACCACTCTCTAAAACACTTTCATCACCGCAGTAAGTTCTACTGAACAGCGCTGCTATAGAGCAGTTAGTTGGTAGCTGTTCTTTGGGGTTTGTTTGTGGGTTTGTTTGTTTTAATATCTTTTATATTTTTTTAATATATTTTATTGATTTTTCACAGAGAAGAAGGGAATGGGATAGGAAGCCAGAAACATCAATGAGAAAGAGACATCGATCAGCCGCCTCTTGCACGCCCCGTACTGGGGATGTGCCCACAACCAAAGTACATGCCCTTGACCTGAATCGAACCTGGGACCCTTCAGTCCGCAGGCCGACATTCTATCCACTGAGCCACACAAGCCAGGGCTGTGGGGTTTTTTTAATTTTTTTTAAATGATTCCATATCAATTTTGGAACAATCAAGTTTTTCTATACCTGCTGTTGATTGGTTGGTTGGTTTTATTTTATTTATTTATTTTTAATATATTTTATTGATTTTTTACAGAGAGGAAGGGAGAGAGTCAGAAACATCGATGAGAGACATCGATCAGCCATCTCCTGCACACCCCCCACCGGGGATGTGCCCCGCAACCAAGGTACATGCCCCTGACCAGAATCGAACCTGGGACCTTTCAGTCCGCAGGCCAACGCTCCATCCACTGAGCCACACCGGTTTCGGATGGGTTTTTTTTAATTGTCTAAAGTTTTACATATGTCTCCCTTTTCCCCAGTTGAACCCCCACCCCCAGCCATTCCCACCCCGCCAGTCGGAGAAAGATCAATATCACATGATCTCACCCATAGGTGAGATATAGTGATCAACATAATGTGATGAACAAGAATAAATCCAGAGACAAATGGCAGGGGAGGGCGGGAGGGGTGAGAGCAACCAAAGGACTTTTCCGCATGCCAACCAGCATAACCAGTGGGTTTGTTTTGTTTTTTAAGTGAGCTACACACACACACACACACACCATGCAACACGAGCTTTTCCGGTGTCGAGTTGCACAATTCTCTCTGTTCCCCTAATTTCGGATTAGAGAGTTTGGGTGGGGGGGGGGACACACATTTTTCCTTGCACCCCAGCCCAGCCGGTGACATACATACGGGACTGCTCGGTAACTATCTGCCGAATGAATTAATTCATCCGTTAGAAGCCCGGAAACCGCTAGACCAACATGTTTACCGGGGCCTCTGCGTGACCTTGGTGGTGACCTGCCATCTCCGGGGCTGCGTCCTCCGGGGGCGCTGCAGGGGGGGTGCTGGCTGGTGGGCGAGGACCGGTGGTCTCCGCCCGGCCTCCCCTCCCCAGGCTGCAGAACGGGAGCCGGCACGCACTCACCTGAGCAGCACAGCGCCGCCCACCGCCGTGCCCAGCAAGGACGCCGGCACCAGGTAGCGGTTCATGCCGGGCAGGCGCGGGACCTCCCCGCACAACCGCCGCGCGATCGCTCCAAGGAGCGTGCGACCCCCGGGCAGGATCCACGCGGGGAAGGAAGGGCAGGCGGCAAGGCTGGAACCGCGGACTTCCTGAAAGGGGCGGGGCGGGGCGAGAGGGGGCGGGGATTCTAGGGCGGGGCCTATGTGTGGGCCGTGAGCGCTACTGCTGCTGGGAATGGTAGTTTCCTGAGATGTGGGCGTGGCCGTGGGCTACGGGCGATGCTGGAGGGCCGGGGCCTATAGGGTGTCGGAATGACGTCACGCTCGTTCCGCTGCAAAGCGCTGCTCAGTTCTGGGGTGAAACCGGCATTCCAATCCTGCAGCTGCCGCTTCAGGACTGTGTCTCTGGGTGTCTTTCACATATACCAGCCTGTTGCCTCGCCTCAACATGTGTTTGGATCTTCCTCACAGACGCTATGGCTGACTTTTAGGATTCCGATACTCAGAAACCAGGACCAATATACTAGCCTCAGGTTTCCAAACTCCTGGGTCTGAGGGGGGAGGTGGGGGCTGGGGGCCTGGGTCTGAGGGAGGAGGCCTGGGTGTTTTGACTGATGGATCTGAGAGACCCTGGAGGCAGACCCTAAGGACTGATTGATGCTGTGGGATCCGGTTACATGACATTCCAGGAAAGACAAAGTTACAGTGAGGAGGATGGAGATCAGTGGTGGGACAGAGGGAGTGGGGCAGCGATGAATGGAAAGGCATTTTGTGGGGGGTTGGAGATAGTCTCTATCTTCACCCTACGGATGGTTACACACCTGACTGCATACATTTGACAAATCTCATCATTCACTTAAAAATAGTGAATGCCATTGCACGCAAATCACACAGCAATAAAGCTGGCTAAAAACAAAAACAAACAAAAAAAAGTCCCAGAAGATGTTTAGGATTTTGTGTTGGAACTTACTTGGCCACAAGTACTTGGTTTCATCTGGGATTGGATCGGCAGACATACCTGAGAATGCTTCAAAAGGAAAAGTATCAGCTGATAAATTCTTCCCAACTGTCCCGCAGAGCTGTCTGAGTATTGGCTGGGACCATACAGCGGATCGTTGATGTCATGCTTTGTTTTCTAGACGCGGAGTGAAATGTGTCCACTTTGGTTCTGCAGCTTTTATAGTTGAGAGCTGACAACTTTTCTTTTTGCAGAGGGGTGTCTTATTTCTCTAGTGGGCCGGAAAGCTCAAAGGGGAACATCACAGTCCCTGGGGTGCAGGTTCTCTTCATGGAAAAATCCAGTCGAGGAGTGGGGGAAGACTTCCCAGAGAAAGGGGAACCTCAATAGCGTTTTGTAGTATGCGTAGGAGTTCTTCAAATGGACCAAGTAGAGAAGTGGAATAGCCTAGGCAAAAGCTAGGAGTCAGAAGGCAACTTGCTGGGAGAATGCCTGATATCTCACATTGGAGGAGGTTGGTTCAAAGGAGGAGGCAGCTGGCAAGACATATGGCTGAAGAGAGAGATTTTAAATTAAAAGTAATAATAATTAATAATAATAATACCAGAGACTGCCAAAACCGGTATGGCTCCATGAATAGAGCGTCAGCCTGTGGACTCAAGGGTCCCAGGTTCGATTCCAGCCAAGGGCATGTACCTTGATTACAGGCACATCCCCAGTGGAGAGTGTGCGGGAGGCAGCTGATGGATGCTTCTCTCATTGATGTTTCTTGCTCTCTATTCCTCTCCCTTCCTCTCTGTAAAAAATCAATAAAATATATTTTAAAAAATAAATTAATACCAGATACTGCCCTGGCTGGGTGGCTCAGTTAATTGGAGCATCATCCTGTGCATGAAAAGGTTTGATTCCCAGTCAGGCACATATGGGAGATAACCAATCTATGTTTCTCTCTCTCTCTCTCTCTCTCTCTCTCTCTCTCTCTCCCCATCTCTCTCTCTTCCCGCCCCCCCTCTCTCTTTCTCATTCCATTCCTCTCTCTTTCTAAAAATGGATAAAAACATATGCTCTGGTTAGAGTTTAAATAAATAAAATAAAAATAATACCAGATACTATTTACTGAGTACCTTAATCTGTGCCAAGAATTTAATCAATACAACAAACCGAAAAAAATAGGTTTGCTGTTGAGGATGTAGTCAGGGTGGCTGGATCTGCAGGAGGCCTCTCCCCTTTCTGAGATTCTGGGAACTCAGAGCTCCTGGGCCAGGGAGGGGCAGTGCCAGGGAAAGGAGAAGATGCCCTGGAGACTGTGGTAAAGATCCCCAGACATAGATCTAGAGGGATCTTGTTTCAGATTTCTGATCCACCTCTTCTTAGATGTGTACCTTATGCAGCAGCTTCCCCTCTCTCAACTTCAGGATCCTCTTACCCACCACAAGGACAATGAGCTGGTATCCTTAATATGTAAAGAGCTCTCACAAATCAATAAGAAGAACCGAAAGCTTGCCTCCAGCTGGGAGACGGGAGCATAGGCAAAGGACATGACGGGCAGTTTGCAAAAGATAGAAGTATGTTAAACAATGTAATGAAGCTGCTCAGCCTGACCGGGAGTCAGAGAGATGCTCCTTAGGATCCTAACCACCTATTCCCCGTTCCCCGTCCCCCCCCCCTGCCTATCCAATGGGCGGAGCCAAAACAGTGATGAGACTGAGTGTAGAATAAAATCCTTGGGCTAAACCTAGAGCAGGACAGAGGAGGCAAGGATGTGGCAAAACAGGTACACATTCCAGCCAATGGGAGTGTCCGTGAGTAGCCATTTCAACACACGGCAAAACCCTCTGTGCAGAGTTGTGATCCCCCTTCTCCATGTAAGAGTGTATGTAGCCCTAACCGGTGTGGCTCAGTGGAGAGAGCATCGGCCTGCAGACTGAGGGGTCCCGGGTTCGATTCTGGTCAAGGGCATGTACCTTGGTGACGGGCACATCCCCAGTAGGGGCGTGCAGGAGGCGGTTGATTGATGTTTTTCTCTCATCAATGTTTCTAACTCTCTCTCCCTCTAACTTCTTCTCTGTAAAAAAAAAAAAAAAGAAAGAAAAAGAAATATATTAAAATGAGACTAAAATAAAAAATAAATAAGACAGCAGAGAGTCGTCGTTTGTAGTGGGCTGGCTCCTGTCATAGACTTTGGGAGGCTGACAGGCAACCAGGACCTGGTCCACCATGAGGGGTCAGGCTGCCAATTTATTATAAAGGAACAATGCGCGCAGGCTCCTCCCGCTGGGCGCCTCCCACCTGATTCCCAGACACACCCGGGAGGTTCAGAACCCTCCCTCTGATCTCCGGACTACATACAGGGAGGCTCTGCGTGTTTACATAACAGTGTGGATGTCTTTAATGGGTGCCTCAGTACTGGGCGCTGTCCCAGGTGCTGAGAGGATTTTCCCACAATGCCCTCTGATTTCCCCATCAGAGGGCTCCTAGCATCCAAGTCTCTCTCTCTCTCTCTCTCTCTCTCTCTCTCTCTCTCTCTCTCTCTCTCTCTCTCTCTCTCTCAAAAATCTGATGTTTTTAGGAAATACATAGAGTTCTTACGGGAAAAAGGGATATCTGCAGAGAAAGAGAAAGATGAAGCAAAAGCACTCATGTTCACTGCTAACCTTGGGGAAACTGAATTTAGCAGATGGGAATTCTTTGTATTTTTTACATTTTTTTAAATTAATGAATTGATTGATTTGTTTGCTGGTTTGTTTCCGGTTAATCCTCACCAGAGGATTTTTTTACATTGCTTTTTAGAAAGAGTGGAAGGGAGGGAGGGAGACACAGTGAGAGAGACACATCATTCATCTATACAACAACCAAAGGGCCGGGGAGCAAGCCTGCGACCGATGTCCGTGCCCTGAACCGGCCCCGGGAGACTTCGGTCTGAGGGCCAATGCTCTATCCACTGACTCAACCGGCGAGGGCAGATCCTTCTTATTACAGCTGCTGGAAAGTCTACAATTTTTTAAATATATTCATTGATTTTTTACAGAGAGAAAGGGAGAGGGATAGAGAGTTAGAAACATCAATCACCCACCTCCTGCACGCCCCCTACTGGGGATGTGCCCGCAATCAAGGTACATGCCTTGGACTGGAGTAGAACCTGGGATCCTAGTTCACAATTTAATTTAAAAAGGAAAAAAAAAGTTAAAAATAGACATAATGGCCGAAACGGGTTTGGCTCAGTGGATAGAGCGTCTGCCTCCAGACTGAAGGGTCCCGGGTTTGATTCCAGTCAAGGGCATGTACCTCGTTTGGGGCACATCCCCAGTAGGGGCATGCGGAAGGCAGCTGATTGATGTTTCTCTCCCATCGATGTTTCTAACTCTCTATCCCTCTCCTTTCCTCTCTGTAAAAAAATCAATCAAATATATATATTTTTTTAAATATATTTTATTGATTTTTTTACAGAAAGGAAGGGAGAGGGATAGAAAATCAGAAACATCAATGAGAGAGAGACATCGATCAGCCGCCTCCTGCAAGCCCCGCACTGGGGATGTGCCCACAAGCAAGGTACATGCCCCTGACTGGAATGGAATCTGGGACCTTTCAGTCCGCAGGCCGACGCTCTATCCACTGAGCCAAAAAAAAGAAAGGAAGAAATGAGAATAAAATAAGATCTTTTGCCCTGGCTGGTGTGGCTCAGTGGATAGAGCTTGAACTAAAGGGTCCCAGGTTCGATTCCCGCCAAGGGCACCTGCCTGGGTTGTGGCTCGATCCCCAGTTGGGGGCGTGCAGGAGGCAGCGGGTCCATGATTCTCTCTCATGGTTGATGTTTCTCTCTCCCTCTCCTTTCCTCACTGAAATCAATAAAAAATATGTTTTTTTTAAAATGAGATCTTTCTTTGTCACGGGCCGGCGGCACCGCTCCCCCGCCTGGGAACCAGCAGCTTCCGGAGCCCTTCCTTCCTCTGAGCCTCCCAGACAGCAAACAGCTCGGGCACCCACCGCCCTCCGCCGCCTGCCCTGCCGGTTCCCAGCCCCGCCCCCTGCCGCCGCTCCCCGCCCGCCCCCCCAACCAAACACACAGCGGCGCGAGGGGAACCTACCCTGAGCCCCTGGCCGGCCAGGGCTCCTCTGGGCTTCCACACTGCCTGAGCCCCCCGCCCTCTACACCTTTTTCTTTCTTTTCAGGAAAGACTTTATTTTATTTTATTATTTTGTTTTATTTATTTCATTTCATTTCATTTGAAAATATATTTTGCCGAGACCGGTTTGGCTCGGTGGATGGAGCATCGGCCTGCGGACTGAAGGGTCCCGGGTTCGATTCCGGACAGGGGCATGTGCCTTGCTTGCGGGCATATCTCCACTGTGGGGCGTGCAGGAGGTGGCTGATCGATGCCTCTCTCTCGTCGATGTTTCTAACTTTCTATCTCTCTCCCTTCCTCTCTGTAAAAAAATCAATAAAATATATTTTTTAAAAAGAAAATATATTTTATTGAATTTTTACAGAGAGGAAGGGAGAGGGATGGAGAGTTAGAAACATCGATGAGAGAGAAACATTGACCAGCTGACTCCTGTACACCTCCTACTGGGGATGTGCCCGCAACCAAGGTCCATGCCCTTGACCGGAATCGAACCTGGGACCTTTGAGTCTGCAGGCTCTATCCACTGAGCCACACCGGTTAGGGCTGCATTGATTTTTAAAGAGAGAGGAAGGGAGAAGGACAGAGAGAGAGAGAGGGAGAGGAACATCGATGTGAGAGTAGAACATGGATCAGTGGCCTCTTTCCTCCACGCCCCTCTCAGAGAATCAAGCCCACAACCCAGGCGTGTGCTCTGACCAGGAATCCAATTGGCAATGTTGTAGTGCCCAACCAACTCGGCCACGCCAGCAGGGGCAGACACGGACTGCTTTAAGTGTGTGGAGACCGGTCCTGGCCGGTGTGGCTCAGTGGACAGAGCATCAGCCTGTGGCCCTGAAGGGTTCCAGGTTCGATTCCAGTCAAGGGGGGCATGTCCCTCGGTTGCAGGCTCCTCCCCAGCCCAGGCCCTGGTTGGGGCTCCTGCATGATGTGTTTCCTGGTCAGAGCCCCTCAGCAAGGGGCGTGCAGGAGGCAGCTGATGGATGTCTCTCTCATCGATGTTTCTAACTCTTTCTCCCTCTCCCTTCCTCTCTGTAAAAAAAAATCAATAAAATATATTTTTTTAAAAAGAAAATGTAATCTCCTTAGAAAATAAATAAAAATCAAGGCACATGTCCAGACCGGTTTGGCTCAGTGGATGGAGCATCGGCCTGTGGACTGAAAGGTCCCAAGTTCGATTCCGGTCAAGGGCATGTACCTTGGTTGTGGGCACATCTCCACTGTGGGGCCTGCAGGAGGTGGCTGATCAATGTCTCTCTCTCATTGATGTTTCTGACTTTCTATCCCTCTCCCTTCCTTTCTGTAAAAAATCAATAAAATATATATTTTAAAAGAAAATGTAATCTCCTTAGAAAATAAATAAAAATCAAGGCACATTTTTTTTAAATAAAATAAAACACGTTTGTGTCGCCTCCCCAGCCAGAGTGGGTGCGTCTTAGGTTCAGGCTTCGGGCCAATCCGCTTGCCCTGGAGGCAGACCTCCCGCTCTTTGCTCCTGTAGCTGCAGCGGCATCAGGAAGGTCCCCATAGCTAGGTCTCCGTGCCACCCGCTCCCGCCAGCCCTGCCTCCTACACATTCCCCCGCCCCGCGTCCCCAAGGTGGCCTGAAACTCCTCTCTCATTCTTCAAATTCAGGTCACAGCTTGCAGGGCACCTCCTCGCAGAGGTGTCCCCCGCCACACCCCAGACGGCGCCGTGCCTGCCTGCCCTCCACCACTCCATGGCTTCGCCTTCGTTGCACTTCCTCCCTCGCGCTGAGCACTCTCTGAAGTCTTAGTGGTGTGTGTGTGTGTGTGTTCCCGTTTGTTTACCTTCCAACTCTGCACCACACCCAATAGGATGACTTAACACATGGGCAGGGCTTCCCTCTGTCCAGCACTTAGCATGCACTTGGCACACAGTAGGTGCTTAAGAATTTCCTGCTACAGCCCCACCCACCGGCATGGCTCAGTGGTTGAGCGTCGACCTACGAACCAGGAGGTCACGGTTGGATTCCCGGTCAGGGTACATGCCCGGGTAGAGGGCATGCAGAAGTTAGCCCATCAATAATGATTCTCTCTCACCAGTGATGTTTCTCTCTCCCCCTCTCTCTTTCTCTCCCCTTCTCTTTTCCTCTCCAAAATCAATTCAAATATATTTGTAAAAAAAAAAATTGCCCAAACCACTTTGGCTTAGTGGATAGAGCATTGGTCTGTGGATTGAGGGGTCCCGAGTTCGATTCCGGTCAAGGGCATGTACCTTGGTTGTGGGCACATCCCCAGTGGGGGGGCATGCAGGAGGCAGCTGATCGATGTCTCTCTCATCGATGTTTCTGACTCTGTCCCTCTCCCTTCCTCTCTGTAAAAAAAATCAATAAAATATATATTTTTAAAAATTTGCTGCTGCGGGACTTTGAGACTTGCTGCGTGCCTTTCCTTGCCACAGCTGTCGGAACCCTGCCCAGTTATCCGTTAAGCAGGGAAGGCTTCTTTGACTGCCTCACACACCACAGCAAAGCAGAATAAAGACCCCTCTGGGGCATCACAAGGATCAGGGCCACCAGCCTTGGTCCCCCATTGGACCCTCTTTTGAGGGCAGAGAGGGAGGCCACTGAGGTCCCGAAACCTTGTATGGAATGAGTAAGTGAGCGAGAACTGAGTGCCCTCCCTGATACTCAGCTGCCCTCTTACCACACCCCTCCACAGCTGCCGCCACCCCCCCTTCCCGGGATCTGACCTTCTTCCCAGTCCTAGGAATTCTTCGGCAAACCCTACAGGTGCGGGGGGGGGGGGGGGGGGGGGTGGGCTGGGAGGGAGGAGGCGGAAGACAGAGGGGCGGGTCCAGCGGTGACACCAGGGACCTTAGATTTCGAAGCCCCAGCGGGGAATTCCCTTTAGTTCCTGGGCTCCCGTGGCCCAGAGAATAAACACCAGCTCAGCCCCCCAAAACCTCAAGTCTGAGGCCAGAGATCAGCCCAGAGCCCGGCCCGAACTCACTCAGGGAAAGGCACCCTGACACTTCTGGGCAGGCAGGCTGGGTCCCCCGAGAGTCTCCCAGACAGGGCTCCGGGCTCCCCGGGACTTGTGGAGCGAGGCCGAAAAGGGTGCAATTTGGGAACCACTTGTTACGGTTTGGAGAGAGGGAGGGGCCCCTCTCTGCGTCCAGAGGAGGAAGGAGCCACCGGGCCCAAGAGGTAGGGCGGGGACTTGGTTTCGGTCTTGGTCTTGAAGACCGCTCCAGATTTCTGAGAAGAGGGGTGGGGGGTTACGGGGTGTGCCTGCTCCAGGGCTGTGTCCTCCCTCACACCAGGAGTCCAGCCCCCAGCCTCCTCCCTCAGACCCAGGAGTCCAGGCCCCCAGTCCCTCCTCCCTCAGACCCAGGAGTCCAGACCCCCAGCCCTCCTCCCTCAGACTCAGGAGCCCAGGACCCCAGCCCTC
>JAAGEH010000431.1:1176908-1229992 GCA_011751065.1 Lasiurus cinereus
CCCCAGCCCTCCTCCCTCAGACTCAGGAGCCCAGGACCCCAGCCCTCCTCCCTCAGACCCAGGAGCCCAGGACCCCAGTCCCTCCTCCCTCAGACTCAGGAGTCCAGGCCCCCAGCCCCTCCTCCCTCGGAGCCAGGAGTCCAGGCCCTGCCTCCCAGCCCATGCCTCTATGAGGTCAGTTCCTCCACCTGCACTTGAATAAAGGGCCTGGGGTCAGCTGCATGTGAATCAGTGTCACGGCCTGGGGCCCTGTGACCTTGGCTGGTGACCTCCCCCACCCCCACTCTGAGCCTCCATCTGCCTCTCTGCGAATGGGCAGCCCATCCCATTCGGTCTGAAGGTAAGCGGTTGGCTGCTTCCCTCGGACCCCAGGCCAGGCCAGGCCGGGCTCAGAAAGCATCTGTGGCATGGAGGTGACAGGGACCCAGAGCCCTGACCCAGGAGTCCAGGCCCCCAGTGTGCAAGAGGCAGCTGACAGCACCCAGGTGTGCCCCGCCCTGCACAGCGCCGGCTCCTCGGCCCTCCCCTCCGAGGAGGCTCAGTGGCTCGGCTCCTGGAACACTCCTCCCTCGGCCTCTGGGCTGCCGAACTGGCCCTTCAGGTTCAGAGCCGGCCGCCCCTCCTCCTCCTCCAGGCAGCCCGCCATGCCCTCTCCCTCCGCCGCCGCGGCCTCCCCCTCCTCGGAGCTTCCCAGCTGCCCTTTACATGCGCGTGACAACACATGCGGGAAGCGGGACGCCGCCTCTGTCATCTCGTGTCCTCCTGGCCACCTCGTGCTGCCTGCCCCCTGCTGTGCGGCCCAGCGTCACACAGCTCGCCAGCGGCCAAGCCAGGCGAGGGAGCACCAGAAGGTGAAGGGGCTGCACTGCACGATTTGCATATCCCAGGGTTCCACGGTGGCTCAGGGGTTGAGTGTTGACCTAGAAACCAGGAACCACAGTTGGATGCCCGGTCAGGGCCACAGGCCCCGGTGCCCGGCTCCATCTCCAGTGTGGGGCGTGCAGGGGGCAGCCGATCCCTGAGTCTCTCTCAGGGATGTTTCTCTCTCCCTTCCTCTCTGAAGTCACTACAAATATATGGTACATACATTTGTAAGTCTCCCTCGTGGACTGGTGTGTGGTTGTAAACAAATGACTTACTAGTCACTTGTATGGGCCTTCATTTTCTCACGTATAAATGGGGTTCCCGGGACCCATTTCCTAGGTGGAGGTGGGGAGAATCCATACTCAAATATAATGCACCCTGCCCTAACTGGTGTGGCCCAGTGGATAGAGCTGAGTTGGCCTGCGGACTGAAAGGTCCTGGGTTCGATTCCAGTCAAGGGCATGTATTTTGGTTGTGGGCACATCCCCAGGGGGGAGTGTGCAAGAGGCAGCTGATCGATGTTTCTCTCTCATCGATGTTTCTAGTTCTCATTCCCTCTCCCTTCCTCTCTGTTAAAAATCAATTAATTTTTAAAACATATATATAAATGCGCCCTGACCAGATCGAACCATGACCTCACGGTTCATGGGTCCAGGCTCAACCACTGAGCCACCCTGACCGGGCTCCTGGTCCAGTCATTGGTGCATTCCTTGGTTGGATGTGCCCCGACCAGGAATCAAACCATAAACACTCGCACATCCGGACAATGCTCCCACCCACCAAGCTTCCCGGCCAGGGTGAGGGGCGGGGATCTTAAATGGGGTGTTTCAGGGGACCTTTCTGAGGAGAAAACCTTCGGGCATGACCTGAAGAAGGTGAGGCTGTGGAAGGGAACAACATTCCAGAAAGAGAGAGAGTGAGCAGATCGTGCAAAGGCCCTGGGGCAGGATGGGGTCTGGGTGCTCCAGCAGCAGCAGGAGGCTGGTGTGCTGGGACAGACTGAGGGGGAGAAGGGGCGGTTAGAGTCATGTTGCTGAACATCCCGATGAGGCCTCTGCTTTTATCCTGAGAAGGGGCACCGCTGGAGGATTCTGAGCAGACACCGAGACTGGGGCGAGGAGGGCTGGAACAGGGAGACGAGTTAGGGGGCAGGGCCAGGGGAGAGCCCACAGGCGGTGGGAACCAGGCGGGGCTCGCTGAGCTGAGCGTGGACTGCCCTGGGGGTGAGGTCTGAGCTTTGATGTCTGATGTTCTGGGGGACTCCCTGCCCCTGCCGCCTGGGGCTCCTATGACCTTCACCAGGAACAGGTGGAGTGCCCCCTGCCGCCTGGGGCTCCTATGACCTTCACCAGGAACAGGTGGAGACAGAACCACGGACAGTGTGCCCAGAGGGCCAGGCACTAGCTCTGGGGAGACAGACAGCCCCTGCCCAGAGTGCCTGGCTCCGTGGCTGAGCATCAACCTAGGAACCAGGAGGTCAGGGTTCCAGCACTTGCCCGGGTGGTAGTGGGCTTGATCCTCAGTGTGGGGCGGGCAGGAGGCAGCCCATCCATGACTCTCCTCATGGATGTTTCTCTCTCCCTCTCCTTCCCCCTCTCCCTTCCTCTCTGACATCAATAAAAATATATTTAAAGCCCTGGCCGGCTTGGCTCAGTGGATAGAGCATTAGCCGGTGGACGGAAGGGTCCCAGGTTCGGTTCTAGCCAAAGGCACATGCCTGGGTTGCAGGTTCGATCCCCAGTAGAGAGTGTGCAGGAGGCAGCTGATCCATGATTCTCTCTCATCATGGATGTTTCTCTCTCTTCTTCTCCCTTCCTCTCTGAAATCAATAAAGAAATACTTTTTTAAAAAAAAGTTAAAAGAAAATGAAAGAAAGACAGGCTGGTTGGAAGGCCACCCTTCCAGGTACTTCCAGGTCGCCTGGCTTGGACCTTGAGCCAGCGGAAGTAAGCGATCTGGGACAGCCCAGAGGGACCGGAGAATTCCAGAGGCGGGGACGGGGCGGTGTGGTGACGGTTGCATTGTCTTTACAGGAAAACAATCGAGGTTCCTGAGACCGTCCCGCCCCGCCCGCCGGGTCCCCTGCCAGCCCCGCCCCAGCCACTGGGCGGGCAGTGCCAGGTGAGTGCTCAGGTATGCGGAGGCGGGCTGGCCCGGCGGGAGGAGGAAGGAGCGGTCCCGGGGCGGCAGGGACAGCAGAGCAGGCCTGGCCTCCACAGGAGCTTGACAGGGCAGGTGAGCAGGGGGACCCCGGCGGGGCTGGGGGCGAGGACACCTGGGGCTGGAGCAGGGAGAGCAGGGTTCTGGACTCAGGAAGGGCTGGGGGGAATCTAGACTCCTGAGCCTTAAAGGGGTGAGGGCTGAACATTGGGCCCTCGTGGCTAGAGGAAGGATAACAGGGCCCTGGGGACTAGGACGTGGGTGAGAGGTCCCACCCAGGAGACCCGGGGTCAAACCTCCTGGTCCTCAGGGATGAGCACCCGGGCCCCTGAGAAGGAAAGGCTGAGAGACTTGGGCCCTGGGAGAGGAGGCAAGTGGGGTCCGCAGAGGTTGGGGAATTGAATGCATGGATTTCTGAAGGATTTGGGGGAAAGAGGACAAGGTATGAAAGAGAAGGGGCTGGGCATCTGGACTCCTGGGTCTGAGGGAGGAGGGGCTGGGGGGCTGGACTCCTGGGTCTGAGGGAGGAGGGGCTGGGGGGCTGGACTCCTGGGTCTGAGGGAGGAGGCTGGGGGCCTGGGCTCCTGGGTCTGAGGGAGGAGGGGCTGGGGCCTGGGCTCCTGGGTCTGAGGGAGGAGGGCTGGGGGGGGGGGACTCTGTACCTGAGAGAGGGAGGAGGGGCTGGGGGCGGGGACTCCAGGGTCTGAGAGAGGAGACTGGGTGGGAATCCTAGGTCCCCAAGGGCAGAGCAGGCCCTCACCTCTTTTCTGGCTCCCAGGGCACCTCCAGGGGCAAGACTGCCCGCTCTGCACCATGAGCACCAGCGTCGGGTAAGTGCCCCGCCCTCAGCCCCTTCTCCGACACAGGCCCCACTGTCCCACCCCACCCACAGGGCACTCACCGAAAGTCCTCTGAGCCGCCTCCCTCCAGCCCGGCCGGTGGGGCCGCAGCTCTGCTGGGAGCAGACAGACCTGGGTTCTAACCCTCAGCCGTGCTATGACCCTGGCCAAAGGGTGTGGCCTCAGAGCCTCTGGCCTGTGCAAAACAGGGGCTTTTGAGAAAATACATATTTTACTGATTTCCTGGAGGAAGGGAGAGGGAGCGAGACAAACATCGATGATGAGAGAGAATCGTGAATCGCTGCCTTCCGCATGCCCCACACTGGGGTTCAGTCCGCAACCCAGGCATGTGCCCTGACTAGGTATGACCATCTGGTTCACAGTTCCAAGGTTAACCACTGAGCCACACTGGCTGGGCGGGACTTCTCTTTAATATTCACCGGAGCACATTTTTTTTTTTTTTTTGAGAGGAGTGTGGGGGGGGGGGCAGGAGGGGGCAGAGAGAGACAGAGAGAAACATCAATCCATTTGCCTCCCCTAGATCCCGATTGGCCATCGAACCTGCTACTTAGGTGCATGCCCGGACTGGGAATCAAGCCCCCCAGTTTTTTGGTGTATGGGACAATGCTCCAACCACCAAGCCACCCAGCTGGGCAACACAGGGGCGATTTTGAGGGCTTGATGGAAAACCTGACTAACAGCTGGGGCTCAACGAGCAGGAACTGATCTTTTTTTTTTTTAATTATATTTTATTGATTTTTTACAGACAGAGAGAGGGATAGAGAGCTAGAAACATTGATGAGAGAGACATCCATCAGCTGCCTCCTGTACGCCCCCCACTGGGAATGTGTCCACAACCCAGGTACATGCCTTTGACCGGATTCGAACCTGGAATCCTTCAGTCCACAGGCTGACGCTCTATCCACTGAGCCACACCGGTTTCATTAGGAACTGCTCTTGCTATTGCTGTTATATTATTATTAAACTAGAGGCCCATTGCTTCTCGGCCTTTTGGCTAACATCAAGTGTAAACTAGAAGACCAGGGCATGAATTCATATACCAGTGGGGTCCCTCGGCCTGGCCTATGGGATCGAGCTGAAATTGGCTCTCGGATATCCCCTGAGAGGTCCTGGATTGGGAGAGGGCATAGGCCAGGCCGAGGGACCCCACCAGTGTACTATTGGGACTGGAGGAGGGACCATAGGAGGGCTCCAGGGTGTGTCTGCACCCCCATCCCCATCAGCGGGATCCCAGCAGGAAGCTAACCTACCAGTCATAGCATCCACCCCCTGGTGGTCAGTGTACATCATAGCAAGCAGTTGAGTGGTCTTAGCATATCATTAGCATGTTGCACTTTGGTTGAATGGACGACCAATTAAAGCACAATATATTAGGCTTTTATTATATAGGATATATAATAAAAGGCTTTTATTATAGACGAACTCCCACGTTCGATTCCGGTCGAGGGCAAGTACCTTGGTTGCCGGCACATCCCCAGTAGGGGGTGTGCAAGAGGCAGTTGATTGATGTTTCTCTCTCATCAATGCTTCTAGCTCTCTATCTCTCTCCCTTCCTCTCTGTAAAAAATCAATTATATATATATATATTTTAAAAAAGGCATTTATTATATAGGATATAGGATATCAACCCCTTGCCCTGGCTGGGTAGCTCAGCTGATTAGAGAGTTGTTTCAGTGTACCAAGGTTTGGGGTCCACAGTCAGGGTACATACCAGAATCAACCAATGAAGGTATAAATAAGTGGGACAATAGATCTCTCTCCCTTCTTCTTTCTCTAAGATCAATAAATAGAAAATATATATATATTTGCTAAGAAGTCAGGGGTGTTTATATAGTGAAGGCTCAGGTCTCCTGGAGTGAGCAAAGACAGACACTTGGGAAGAGCTGCATGAGGGGAGGGAGTGCGAGGTAGTGAGCTTCCCAGCCCAGAGGTAATCAAGTTGTGGCGATGTCTGACAGGAGCAGGGTGAGGCGTGCTGTTGGACTGAAAGGGTTTCCCATTCCTCATCCCTCACCCCATCTGGGCCCCGAACCTGTTATTTCTGTGGAAATGGGGACTCAGGAATTCTTCTTGGGCCAAAACCGGTTTGGCTCAGTGGATAGAGCATCAGCCTGCGGACTTAAAGGTTCCAGGTTCGATTCCGATCAAGGGCATGGACCTTGGTTGTGGGCACATCCCCAGTGGGGGGAGTGCAGGAGGCAGCTGATCGAGCTGATCGATGTTTTTCTCTCATCGATGTTTCTAACTCTCTATCCCTCTCCCTTCCTCTCTGTAAAAAAATCAGTAATATATATATATATGTATATTAATTCTTCTTGGAGGAGGTGGTCTTGAAGAGGTGGTTGAAGGCAGGAGACAGAGAAGGGTTTCGCTGGGTGGAGCCTGGCCCAGGCGGGTAGGAGGGGAAGAAGGTAACTATCTACTCCAAATATTTAAAAAAAAAATAACTTTATTGATTTTAGAGAGGAAGGGAGAGGGAGAGAGAGAACATCAATGATGAGAGAGAATCCATTGGCTGGCTGCCTCCTGCACGCCCCACATGGGATCGAGCCTGCCACCCGGGCATGTGTCCTGACCAGGAATCGAACCGTGACCTTTTGGTTCCTAGGTCAATGCTCAACCACTGAGCCATGCCGGCCGGGCACTGTTCCAAATATTAATGCTATTTTAAAAATTCCCGTTTATTAAGCAACTACTATGTGCTCAGCCCTTAGCATTACAATAATGATAATAATAGTTGTGGAGGCTAAGAATACTTCACCTGCCTCATCTCATTGAACTCACCTGATAGCCTTCCCGGATGGAAGCCATAGGGCAGCCAACCCCTATCTTGCCGGGAGGGAAACTGAGGCAGGAGAGGTGAAGTCTCCTACCCTGGTCTTCTGGCAAGGCAGCATCTGACAGGGGCTTTGAACCCAGGTCTCTGTGACAGTAGAGACCACACTTCCCACGGCTGCCCAGGTCCGTCAGCTCACCTATCTTTCCAAAGCCGAGCTCTGCTCGCTGCTCCTCCGCTCAGAACCTCCCATGGCTCCCCATGCCCTCCCAATGAAGTTGCTGCTCTTCTTGGCACTTAATCCCCATGACCTGTCCCCAGTTCTCAGTGTCCCTCTCACCGCTCTTTTCCTTCTCCAGCCCAGAAGCTGCCCCCAAACCGAGCGCCAAGTCCATTTATGGTAAGTTTATTGCCAAGGGAACCCCCAGCCAAGAGAAACTGGGTCTGAGGGAGGAGGAGCTGAGGACTTGGGAGTCCTGGGTGAGAGGAGGAGGGGCTGGGGGGGGGGGAGCCTGGATTCCAGGGTTTGAGGGAGGAGGGGCTAAGGGCGGGGAGGAGGAGGTACGGGCCTGGACTCCTGGTTCTGAGGAAGGAGGGCTGCGGGGCTGGGAGCCTGGACTCCTGGGTCAGAAGGAGCAGGAGCTTGGGGGCCTGGACTCCTAGGTCAGAAGGAGGAGAGGCTAGGGGCGGGGACTCCTGTGTCAGAAGGAGAAGGGGGGGACCTGGACCCCTGGGTCTCAGGGGGGAGGGGCTAAGGGCGGGGACTCCTGAGTCTGAAGGGGGTGGGGAAGGACCTGGAACCCTGGGTCGGAGGGAAAGGCAACCCAGGTCCCCTGACCCATCTTCCTCGTCCCCCCAGAGCAGAGGAAGCGGTACTCCACCGTGGTGATGGCGGATGTCTCCCAGTATCCCGTCAATGTAAGTGTGGGGTCTGCGCTGCCGCAGGGAGTCTTCCGGGACGAAAGGAGACGGGGTGTGGAAAGCAGGTGGGCTTCGGAGCAGAAAGAACCGGGGAGACTCAGCCTGCTCATCCACAACGCGGGCTTCCTCCGCCTGGCCTCGGACGCGGGTGGGCCCAGCGGAGGAGCTCAGTGCCACGCGGACCTGCCAGCTTTCCCTCTGGGCCAGCTCTTGAGCTGGACGGCCCGGGCGCCAACCAGAGGCAATCCCGGACGAGCAGGGGCAGACCCGGGCCGGAGGAACAGCAAAGGGAGGCAGGCAGAGGTGCTCTGAAGGGACGAGATAGAATCCAGAACATCCCGGGACGTCAAGGAGCCTCCAGTGCGGTGGGCAGACAGGCCCAGGCGGTCGCCATTCTGATGAAAGAGAAACAAAGGACACTCCCTGAGCGGGGGCGCCCCCGGGTGGTGGAGCAAGTGATCGGGGAAGGCGTCCTGGAGGCGGCGCGGTTAGTCACCTGGTTCCAGGGATTCCGAGCCCACCCGGCAGCCCGCTGGGACTCACTGCCCCTCCGCGGCCCCTGCCAGCACTTGGTGACCTTCTGCCTGGGCGAGGAGGATGGCGTGCACACGGTGGAGGACGCCGCGAGGAAGCTGGCCGTCATGGACAGCCAGGGCCGCGTCTGGGCGCAGGAGATGCTGCTGCGCGTGTCTCCCGACCACGTCACGCTGCTCGACCACGTCTCCAAGGTGCCGGGGCCACGTGGGGGGGAGGCACGGCCGGACGGAGAGCAGCCGGGCACGCAGAGCGTGGCCCTGGGGACGCGGAAGCGGGGCGGGGGCGGGGGGTTGGGCGTGAATCTAGGCTTCCGTGCGTCCCTCCTCAGGGAACGTGGGCAAGGAACGCCGCCCCTTCTTGGCGCGCTATTCGTCCCATCTTATTACACGGCTGTCATCGCGGGGGAGGCGGCGCGCCCCTGCGGGCACTGCCGTCTCCACGTGGCAGAGCCCCGGGTTCCGCGCCTCAGTTTACCCGCCGTCCCGCCGCACAGGAGGAGCTGGAGTCGTATCCGCTGAGCGCCATCCTGCGCTGCGACGCGGTGACGCCGCCGGGCCGGAGCCGCTCGCTGCTGCTGCTGGTGTGCCAGGAGCCCGAGCGCGCGCAGCCCGACGTGCACTTCTTCCAGGGCCTGCGACTCGGGGTGAGCGCGAGGGGGCCGGGGCGGGGCGGGGCCCCGGGAGGAAGGGGCGGGGCCCGCGCTTCCCGGGCTGGAGCTGGAAAGGGGCGGGGCCGGGGCCAAGGCGGTATCAGGGCGGCCGAGGGGCGGAGCTTGGAAAGACGACGGGAAGAGAGGGGGCTTTTTTACTTTTTAAAAAATATATATATTTTAGTGATGTTTTACAGAGAGGAAGGGAGAGGGATAGAGAGTTAGAAACATCGATGAGAGAGAGACATCGATCAGCCGCCTCCTGCACGCCCCCCACTGGAGATGTGCCCGCCACCCAGGTACGTGCCCCGACCGGAATCGAACCTGGGACCCTGCCTCCGCAGGCCGACGCTCTACCCACTGAGTCAAACTTGTTAGGCCTTAAATTTTTTAACAAATTATTATTTTTTTAAATATATTTTATTGATTTTTCACAGAGAGGAAGGGAGAGGGACAGAAAGTCAGAAACATCGATGAGAGAGAGACATCCATCAGCCGCCTCCTGCACGCCCCACAGTGGAGATGTGCCCGCCAGCAAGGTACATGCCCCCGACCGGAATCGAACCTGGGACCTTTCAGTCCGCAAGCCGACGCTCTATCCACTGAGCCAAACCGGTCTCAGCAACAAATTATTTTATTTTTATTGATTTTAGAGAGGAAGGGAGAGGGAGAGCTAGAAACATCAATGATGAAAGAGAATCATGGATCGGTTGCCTCCTGCACGCCCCCTACTGGGGATCAAGCCTGCAACCCGGGCATGTGCCCTGGACCGGAAGCGAACCCAGGACCCTTCAGTCTGACGCTCTATCCACTGAACCACACCGGCCAGGGCGGGAGGGGGCTTTGAGTGCAGGTTGGACTCACGGTCAAGGGCTCGGACAGAACCGGGGAGAGGGGGGCTGGAAGACAGCCACAGGGGGGATGAGGGGCGTGATCTAAAAGTGGGGAGCCACCAGAATAGGGCCTCCGTGGGAGGGGGCGTGGCCTCGGTCTAGGTCAGATTTAGGGCGACGGAGGTATGAGTCTAGGGTGTGGCCCTGCGTGGGGCCACATATGTGAACGATGACTGGACGTGGTCTGGGACCGAGCCAAGCAGTCCATCTAGCGCGGCGCGGGGGATGGGGAGGACGGGGCGTGGCCTGACCGCGTGATTGGCAGGCGGAGCTGATGCGGGAGGACATCCAGGGGGCTCTGCACAACTACCGCTCCGGCCACGGGGATCGAAGGGCGGCGGCGCTCAGGTAAGGGGCGGGCTGGGCGCTGCGGAGAAAAGGGGACGGGTGGGTGTGTCTGGGCCTCAGTCTCCCCATCCGAGAATCGGGCTGTCACCACTAGCCTACAGCAGTCTTGCGGTGTACCGCCCAGACAAGCGCGCCCCCTTTTCCTGGTTCTGGTCTTCGTGTTCTTCCCCCTTAGCCCGTCCCCCCCCCCCCGCCCCGAAAGAGGCGCTTCCCCTGCCCTCGCCAATATCTTGGAATTCTCCCTACCGCTCTGAGCCTAGGTTTGACCCATTGTGTCTGTTTTAAGCCCCAAATTTTCCCCCCTCCCAGCCTCAGGAGACCCAGCCTCAGTTTCCCCTTCTTACGCGCAGGGCCACGCAGGAGGAGCTGCAGCGCCGCCCCGCGCCCGCCGCCGAGACCCCGCCCCTGCAGCGCCGCCCGTCGATCCGCGCCGTGATCAGCCCAGCAGAGTCGGCCACGGCCCGCGAGCGCCCCCAAACGGAGCCCATCCCTGAGGAGGAAGCAGCGCCGAGGCCGAACCGGGCGGAGACCCCCAGGAGCGCTGACCCGGCCTCCCCAGACCTGGGCCCCCGCGGCCCGGACCTGGCCGGTCTGCAGGCTGAACGCGACGTGGTGAGCAGGGCGGGGCCAGGCGTACGGAGGCGGGGCTAGACAGCCGGGGGCGGGGCTAGACAGCGGGTGGGAAGGGCGGGGTTGGGGGGCCTGGGGGCTGGGGCGGCTGTGGGCTGAGACCCCGTCAGGAGGTGGGGCCAGGTCTGGAGGCGGAGTCATACATCCGGGAGTGGGACCCGAATGGGGGCGTAGACCAGGCATCAGAAGGTGTGGCCTGGGTTGGGGGTGCGTCTGAGCGCTGCTGGCTGGAGGGCTTTGCCAGGAGTGGTGAGGGTCCGGGATCAGGTCCGCACACGTCTCCCCCTCTCCTCCAGGACATACTGAACCACGTGTTCGACGACGTGGAGAGCTTCGTGTCCAAGCTGCAGAAGTCTGCGGAGGCGGCCCGAGTGCTGGAGCACAGGGAGCGCGGCCGCAGGACCCGGCGCCGGGAGGCCGGGGGTGAGGGGCGTCCGTCCCTGTGTGGGATCCGGGTCACCCCCTCCCCTGGGCACTCCCAGAGGGCCTCCCTGTCCCTAGGGTCTCCCCTCTCTCCCCCTGCCAGTTTGACTCTCCATCCTAATCTCTCTGGGGCGCTCCCTCGCTCTGACGCTGTCACCTTGCCTGCTCCCTCCCAACCACAGAGGGCCTCCTGGCGCTGCGGGCCAAGCCGCCCAGCGAGGCCGAGTACGCCGATGTGCTTCAGAAGATCAAGTACGCCTTCAGCCTCCTGGTGAGGACGCGCTCACGGGGGTTTCAGGGGCGGGGGGAAGCAGGGAGGGGGGGCACGGCGGCTGGCGACCCCGACCTGTCCACGGTCTAATGCCAGCCCCTCATCCCACCCGGCAGGCGCGGCTGCGCGGCAACATCGCGAACCCCTCCTCCCCGGAGCTGCTGCACTTCCTGTTCGGACCCCTGCACGTGGTGAGACCATCCCCCTCGGCCCTCGAGACCCCCCTGCAGCAGGAGGAATCCGGGCTCCTCTTCTAGAGGGTCTGAGGGTGTGCCCATTCCTGCCCCCGCCACTCCGGCAGATCGTGGAGATGTCCGGCGGACCCCAGCTGGCAAGCGGCGTGCGGCGGCCGCACCTCACCTCAGAGGCCGTGGCACTGCTGCGGGAGAATGTCACCCCTAGTGAAAATGCGCTCTGGACCTCGCTGGGGGACTCCTGGACCCGCCCGGGGTGAGGGGCGTGGTGGTGGGGGCGCCGAGCGTGGTGATTGGATGGGGCCGGGAGGCGGAGCGTGGTGACGGAGGGGCGGGGCGGGGAGGCGGGGCGTGGTGGTTGGAGGAGCGAAGGGAGGGTGTGGCCAATGAGGAAAGAGTGGGACCTAGGACTAATGCCAGCACCGATGGAAGGGAAGGCCAGAAATTAGTGTGAAGGAGAGATTTCCAACTACGTACATCAGACAGATAATCGGACAGGAACGAAAGGCGGGGCTTATAGGAAGGGGGCGGGGCTACGGAGCGGAGCCGCCTCGAAGGGGCGGGGCTTAGGCAAGGTTTGGTCTGAGGGTGGGAAAGGGGGCGGAGTCTGTACTCCGAGGCAGAGATGCTCCTGCGGTAGTGGTAGGGGCAGCGCCAGCGAGGAACGCGTGTAGCTAGAAAGCGGTTTGGATTCAGAGGCCGGGGGGACCACTCGCTGGAATCAGTGTATTTAGAAATATAATTTATGTTGGGGACGGGGCTTAGAGGCAGGGCCGGAGCTTGGCAAAAGAGGCCAGGATAGAATAGCTGGGTTAGAGTGAGGTTTGGGGGTAGGAAGACAGGGGACGGGGGAGAAGTGACGGGGCTAAGTCGGGCTGGAACAGGGTCACTGAGCCCTCGGCCCATCTTTGGCTGCAGAGTGGAGTTGCCCCCGGAGGAGGGACCCCCCTATATTCCCGAGTTCTACAGCGGCTGGGAGCCCCCGGCCGCTGACCCGCAGGGCCGCCCCTGGGAGGACCCAGTAGAAAAACAGCTGCAGCACGAGCGGCGGCGCAGGCAGGTAAGGCTCCGATTTGGAGGGGGCAGCAGGCTGCCCCAGGTGCCACAGCAGGGTCAGGATTGGGGGGGCGGGTCCTGGGAGGATGACACCTCCCCTTAGCCCCACCCCGATCCCGCCCTGCCCCTGACCTGCCGCCTTATTTTCTGCAGCAAAGCGCCCCCCAGATCGCTGTCAACGGGTGAGTGTCAGCCCCAGGGCAGGGCAGCTGGGGTCCAGGAGGGGTGCATCCTGGGGGCTCCCCGCGCTGACTCCACCCCTCCCCCTTTTTTTCCTGTCCTTTACCTTTTGTTTTCCCCAACTCTTCTTCGCAGGTGGGTGAGGTGGTGACCAGGCCTGGGGCCCGGGCTGGGAGAGGGGGGAGGGGCAGGGAGGAAGGGGCGGGAGCCCAGATTTCTGGGTCTGAGGGAGGAGGGGGCTGGAGGCCCGGCTTCCAGGGTCTGAGGGAGGAGGGGCTGGGTGTGGGTAAAGTTTTGAGAGGTTGGATCCAGAGTCCCCAAAGGGCTGGGGGAAGGCACTTATGTTTCCCAGGATCTGGGATGCTCCCTGCTCGGGTCCCTACCAGGACAGAACCCTGGGTGTCGGAGGGAAGAGGCTGGGAATGAAACATCTGGGTTGTGAGGAAGAGCTGGGTCTGGTCCTTAGAACCTTGGAGACCAGAGAAGCGGGCTCAGGACTTCAGGGGCGGAGGGGCCAGTCTGGGGGGGCCTCAGGAAGTGGAGAGGGGACAGACGGCTGGGCTCTGCAGCAATTGTCTTGCTCGCTCCTGAGCGTTAGACTGGGGCCCTTTAAGGATGAAAAAGGCCAAGAAACTAAAGCTTAAGACTTGGATTCCTCTCTCTCGGGGAGGAAAGAACTGGGGGTGCAACTTGATGATTCCAACAAGCAGTGAGGGTGCAGACTCTTGGGGCCTGGGGAAGAGAAGCAGGGGGGGTAAAGGGTGTCTGGACAAGTCGGGGCAGCTGGGAGGGAAGCCTCGTAGGATGAGAAGAACCAAGCAGCAAGGCTGGAGGAGCAGAAGGGGGGTCTGGGCATGGGCCCAGGCAGCGGGTCTCGGCAGGGACAGCGAGCTGGGAGCTGCCTGCCCCACACAGGGGGTGCCGCGGCCCTGAAGACCCCCCCTCTCCCTTGCACAGGTAGGCCTAATCCGGGCTGAGGTCCCTCTTATTGGGGGGGTCAGAGGTCAAATCCCACGCCTCTTCCTCCAGCTGCCTGGTCTCGCAGAACCCCCCTCCCTTACCCCCATGCTTCTGAGACTCCCAACTTTTTTAAAAATATGTTTTATTGATTTTTTTTTACAGAGTCGAAGGGAGAGGGATAGAGAGTTAGAAACATCCATCAGCTGCCTCTTGCAAGCCCCCTTCTGGAAATGTGCCCACAACCAAGGTACATGTTCTTGATGGGAATGGAACCTGGGACCTTTCAGTCCGCAGACCGACACTGAGCCACACCAGTTTCTGCTGATACCCCTAACATTTAACTCGCCTTCTCTGTGCCTCAAGTTCTTTGGAGGAAAAAAAAAATACGGGGGTAATAACCCCTTCCTGGAAGGATGAGAAGTCCTTGAGGCTGTAAGGTTTTCTGTTAAGAGCTCAAGGTCATCTGAAAGCAAAATTCCTCAGGACGGGGACTCTGGGGCCCAGGTCCCAGGCTGCTGTGGGACCTTCCCTCAGGGGTTGCCCCACATCCCTGTCCCTCCACTCCCTCACCTGTAGATGGAAATAATCATAGGGTCTCTGGGAGGAGGCAGGGAAAGGGGAGTCCAAATTCATGCTTCTCCCAGGAGTTGTCCTGAGAATCAGCTCAGCTGATCTATGTGCCAAACTCTGAACAGTGCCTGGCATACTATGGCTGTGAGGTACCGTTTTGTAGGAGTCCCATACATAGTGGTGCTCAATAGAGAGCAGCTGCCCTCGCAGGCTTGGCTCAGTGGATAGAGTGTTGGCCTGTAGACCCCAGGGTCCCGGGTTCGATTTCGGTCAAGGGCACGTACATTGGTTGCAGGCTCCTCCCTGGTCCAGGCCCTGGCCACAGGCTTGTACAGGAGGCAACCAATCGGTGTGTTTCTCTCACATGGATGTTTCTGTCTTTCCCTCTCTCTTCATTCCCTCTAAAAACAATGGAAAAATATCCTCAGGTGAGTAAGTAAAATTTTTTTTATATTTTTAAAAATATTTTATTGATTTTTACAGAGAGGAAGGGAAAGGGATAGAGTTAGAAACATTGATCAGCTGCCTCCTGCACACCTCCTACTGGGGATGTGCCCACAACCAAGGTACATGTCCTCGACTGAAATTGAACCTGGGACCCTTTAGTCCACAGGCCAATGCTCTATCCATTGAGCCACACCAGTCAGGGCAAAAAATTTAAATCTTAAATAAATAAATAAATAAATAAATGGCAGCTGTCACAAGCTGTCTGATCCGGGGCATTTTATCATCTTTTTTTTTTTAAAAAAACTTGTATTGGTATTTAGAAGGAGAGAGAGAAAGAGAAACATCCATGTGAGAGGAACATAGATCCATTGCCTCCTGCACGCCCTCTACTGAGGATTGTGCCCCAGACGCCAGCCTGTTCTCTGACCAGGAACAGAACCTGCCACCCTTTGGTGCAGGGGTCTAGGGAATGGAGGTGATGCTGGTACCCATCCAGCATGTTGCAGGCGCATAAAAAGCAACATATAGTCCAGCTGTTTTGCCGATGTTAAGTCTCGATTAACAGTACTAACCTGGCCCCCTGCCTTGTCCCCCGCTTGGCTCTCACCCCAGCTCACACCAACACCCTACAGCCCAGAGCAGTGGGGAGGCTGCCTCCTTTCCCCAACCCGCCCCCTTCTCCTCAGTCACCAGGACCCGGAGTCGGAAGCGGAGCCCCAGCCGGAGCCGGAGCCGGAGCCGGAGCCAGCGGGGAAGTGGGTGCTGTGTAATTATGACTTCCAGGCCCGCAACAGCAGCGAGCTCTCCGTCAAGCATCGGGATGTGTTGGAGGTCAGAGGGGTGGAGGCTGAGGGGCCGCAGGGTACCCACCCCTAACTGCAGACACGGGCTCTGAAACCCTCGCCCTCCCCCGCCTCCTCTGACCTTCCCCAGGTCCTGGATGACAACCGCAAGTGGTGGAAGGTGCGGGACCAGCGGGGGCAGGAGGGATACGTACCCTATAATATCCTGACACCCCACCCGGGGCCCCGCGGGAGCTGCAGCCCGAGCCCTGCCCGCATTCTGGTGAGCCAGGGCGGACCCCAGGTCTTGAGGGAAGAGGCTCTGGGAACCAGGTCCTGGGTCCTGGAACGAGGCGCGGTGTGGGTCGAGTCCAGGGCTCTGGCGGAAGAGGTGCTTGGGGGTTCAGATTTATCTCCATCCAGAGGGGCTGGGACTTGGAGTCCTCCCTCTGATCCGGGTGCTCTCACCTCGGTCCTCTCCAGGAGAACAGCACTCCCCCGCCCCCACCGACCTCGGCCCCAGCCCCAGCCCCAGCCCCAGCTCCCGCCCCTGCTCGGCCCCACTGGGACAGCTGCGACAGCCTCAACAACTTGGACCCCGGCGAGAAGGGTGAGTGGGGCGGGCACCGCGTCAGGGCAGCGGGCCTTGTCCTCCCCGTCCCGGCGGGGAGCCGAGGCTCGGGAAGAGGAGGTTGGCCCTTGGCGCGGACCCTCCTCCCTGATCCGCCCTCCCTCGCTCCCGGTGCCCGTTTGCAGAGAAATTCTGCCAGATGCTCAGTGTCAACGAGGAGCTGCAGGCGCGCCTGGCCCAGGGCCGCTCGGGCCCCAGCCGCACAGCCACGGGGCCCCGCGCCCCGGAGCCGCAGCTGCACCCGCGCTCCGACGCCTCGGAGGTCCGCGCCTGGCTGCAGGCCAAGGGCTTCAGCGCCGGGTGAGTAGAGGGTGCTGGCTCCGGAGGCCTGAGATTCGGGCGCTAGAGGCGAAGTGTTCTCATTGGCCTCGAGGGGAGCGCGTGGCGGACCGCGGGGGACCAGGATTGGTCCAAATCACAATGAATGCAGGTTGTGATTGGACTCTCTCTAGAGAAGTCCCGCCTTCCTCGAAGTAGGGAGCCCCGCCCACCTGTGGCTCGCTGTCATTCTGGAGCCTTCAGCAAAGCCCCTGCTTAGCTAGAGGCTGCTGATTGGACAAACAGCTGGCCGGGCATGAAGTGATTGGTAGCGCTTGGGAGGCTTGCGTTCTGATTGGCCGGCAGGGCTGACCGCGCCCCGCTGCCCTTGCTCAGAACCGTGGAGGCGCTCGGAGTGCTGACGGGCGCGCAGATCTTCTCGCTGCAGAAGGAGGAGTTCCGCGCGGTGAGCCCCGAGGAGGGGGCCCGCGTGTACAGCCAGGTCACAGTGCAGCGCGCGCTGCTGGAGGTGAGCCGGGCCGCCCGTCCTGGGCCGGACTGGGGAGGGCGCCCAGGGCTCGGACGCCAGAGTCTTGATTCCCACCCCGCCCTCCAGGACAAAGAGAACGTGTCCGAGCTGGAGGCCGTGATGAAGAAGCAAAAGAAGAAGGTGGAAGGCGAGATGGAAACAGAGGTCATTTGATTCGTCCTGGACCCTCCGGTAACTGTGTGCGGGCGGCGGGCTTCCCCGCGCCCCGAGGGAGAACGGACTCTGCATGCAGACTCCCCCGCCAAGGGAACTAGACCCCGCGACGGATCGTGGACCTGTTCCGACCCTGCTCTTCCCCAATCCCAGCGGATAAAATGGACCATCCTTGGTGCGCAGTCCTGAGGACTGGCCGGAGCGGGAGGGGCAGGGGAGAAGACCACGTAGGGACTGCGCTCGGGAGCCCTGTTCCTTGTCATGTGCTGCCCAGTCTATAAACAGCCTCCTCTTAACAGGCCCTGCCAACTGCTGTCCCTTCTCCACCCGGCCCCCAGGGGGCTCAGGAGCCTGCCCCTCTTCCCACCTTTCATAAGGGGAAGGAATCCAGGCCCTAGACTCTAGGAGACGCCCCCACCTTCGCTGGTTCCTTTCTCTGAGTCCTCCTCTCCTTACCTAGAGTCCCAAGCTTCCTCCTGACCTCCGGCCCCCAGTTCACTCCAGAGGGCTCTTCTGATCACCCAGTATCCCAGCCCTGCCCTTGCTCTGGCTCCCCACTGCCCTCTTAGCCCCACAGCCTGGTGGTATCCCAGGGCCGGAGTGGTTTGGTCTCTACCCACCTCTGCAACCTCACCTCTTCCTCATTCTCCCACGCGTTGCATTCTGGGCCTGCCCTTCTCCAAATACTCCCGAAACCTCTCCAACCACTGGTTTCTGCTGTTGCGACAGCAAGTCTGCCACCTGGTGAGCTCCCATTCCGCCTTCCAGGACACCCAGTTCTGCGAGGCCTGCTTTCATCTGCCACACCCCCACCCCGCACCCACTCGGTGCTGTCCCACCTCCTGCCAGGGGCCCAGTCACGGAGAGGCGACAGCTCCTGAGGGTGGCAGGCTTCCTGGCCACGCCATCCTGCCAGGTGCCGGCTCACTGGGAGCTTCTGGCTTCCTGGCCAGCAGGCACAGGCTGGTGCTCTGTGGCCCAGCCTCATCCAGACTGGACTCTCCCCAGCCTTGGGAGAAAGGCCGGGTCCTCTTCCTCCCCTGGCTCCTCCCTCTTCCCCAGAGCACCGGGGCCCAGCTCCCTCGGGGCAATTCCTGCCGGCCCCGCCCCATGGAGCTCAGCTCCTACCCGAGCCACCGATGGCCACACTTGGACCCACTGCTCTGTTTCCCTCTTCCTGCCGCCCGGCCCAGTTCCTGCGGTTCCTTCCTTCCTCCTGGGACGACAGCCTTGCCTTCCTGGGTGTCTAAACCTTAAACCTCTGATGTGGGCCCGGACCAGAGATGCAAGTGGATCCCCAAATCTGCTTGCACCCCGCCCCCCCGTTTCCTCTCCTTGAGAACCCCCACTCTGCCACCGAGGCTGCTAACTGGAATGATTCAGGAACATTGGAGGGGCCAGTCTCCAGGGTGACCTGGCAGGTGGGACTGTGCTAGGAATGGAGCATGAAACAGATAACTGACCCACGAGCAAACCGGACTGGTCTCCCCCAGACTGGTCTCCCGCAGCAGCCAGAGGCACCTGCTCAAATGTATGACCCCTCTCAGCTCAAGTCCTTCCTAGGGCCACATCCCTACATGCAGCTTCTCCAGGCCCCTCCCCTACTTCCCTCCAGCCTCGTGGGCTTCTTTGCGCCTCAATATGTCCACTTGCTTCTACCCCAGGGCCTTTGCACAAGTGTTCTCAACACCCAGAAGACTCTTCCCTCAAATACCCACATGGCTCATTCCCTGATGCCTTCAAGTATGTCTGAGCCAGCTTCTCCATGAGGCTGACCCCGGCCACCCTGTATATAGTACACATTTGCAGGCACACGTACACCAGCCCCCGCCCCCTACTTTCCCCCCATAGCACCACCACTGAAATGCATTCCTTTTGTTGTTGGGTGCCTTATGCCTCTCGAAGATGTTTCAGATCGCTGCCTTTCTCATTCACTACTGTATCAGCAACAGTCAGGCCAGGGCCTGGCATGAGGAGTATGACCAGGAATGAATGAATGAATGGGTGGACGAATGCCTGCCCGGCCCCAGAAGAGCGTGGCTCCTCCGCTCCAGCTGTTACCACGCTGTACTGCATGCTCGTGCTCACATTTGAGGCTTCTTACTTTCTCCCGAGAAGTCAAATGCCAGTTTCCTATGTGCATCACCCACATTGTAAATGCTGGCAACTGACTTTCAAAAGTAGTATTTGACAAGGCCCACGCTCCCCAGATACATCTCACCACCGCCTTGCCCACTGACGGGCATGTCAGCGGGCAGAGCCGCTGCTCCACCAGGCTCCCCGAGGCCCCGCCCCACCCGGACAGGGGAGCACTCACCTCCGCCCTCCTCTCCAGCAGGGACCCAGCCTCTGAGTGGCAATGTCACGACCTTTATTTGTGGTGCCTGTGCTATGTCTCGAAAATACCTTCTCCCCCTGCCCCGGACAGCACCGGGGAGGGGGCAGCAAAAATAGAAGACGCCCTCCCTATTGCACATGGACCCTATATACAGGCCCACCCGGCCCAGGCCGGCGGGGCGCTTGGCACATTCTCGGATCCCTGCTCAGGGGCGGGAGGGGTGACTGGTGGCAGCACACGTGAGAGGGGCCCTCCGGGCGGCCGCTCTGGTCCTGGCTACTGGTCCTGGCACTTCCTGGTCCTCGGTTCCTTCCTGGTCCTGCCTGCAGCCCTGGTCCCCTACTTGGCTCAGCTCCGTCTCCATTCTGGCCTCAGAGGGCCCCCCCGGGCTCCTGGGGGGGGCTCTGTCCTCCCCTCCCAGCCTGGAGGTCCCGAGGGGAGGTTATGGCTTCTCAAAGACTCCCCGGCAACCCTGTCACTCGTGTTCACACAGGGGAAGGGGTGCGTGTGGCAGAAGCAGCTGTATAAATGCAGGTGCAGGGGCAAGTCCTCCGGGGTCACTTGGACAGCTTGCTGATGACGCGGATCAGGGCCGCGTTCTCGTCCTTGAGGCGCTGGTTGTCAGCCCGGAGGTTGGACAAGCCCTGTGGGAGGGGACGGGTCAGCTGGAGGCCCCGGCAGGTGAGCCACGGCCCACCGGGCCCCGGGAGTATTCACCTTCAGCTCCTCTTCCAGCTCGGTGGCCTTGCGCTCCAGGGTCCTGCGCTCCTGCAATAAACAGGGGAGAAGGAGAAAGGGTGAGGGAAAGGGAAGGGGGGGGAGGGGAAGGGGGAGGGCCAGAGGGAGGCTGAGAATGGTGGGGGAAAGTCAAAGGGCCAGGTTAGAGGGTCACTGTGTCCCCTCCACGCAGACCTCCATAGGCTGGAAGCTGGGGACATGGCCTGACCCCACCCCGGCTGCCCCACTCACGAATCTCTCCAGCTCCAGGAGGGCCGGCCTCTCTGCAAAGCGCTCCTGCCTCTGATGGGGACAGAGAAAGCGCAGGGGTCAGAGCAACGTCCAAACCGCAATAGCCGGGAACGGGGAACCAGCGGGGAAGGGAAGTCAGGCGAGGATTCTGGCAGAGTCCTCGGCTCATCGCAAACCCCGCCCCTTGTTAACCAGGCCCCGCCTCCAGGATCCTAGCCCCACCCACTGCCGCAGGGCCCGCTCCCTGAAGGCAGAGTTCTGCCCAGAAATCACCCCTCAGTGCTCCAGCTCCTGACCCACAGGCCCCGGCCCCCCCGGGCCCCCAACCCCCTCCCCCGCCCGCACAGCGATGCTAGGGTCACCTGCAGAGCCCAGGCGCCCTCACCTGCGTGGCGCGCTCCAGCTCCACCTTGAACTGCGCCAGCCGCAGCGTGGTCTCGGTCAGGGCCTCACGAAGTCTCTCGTTCTCAACGCGAAGCTCTGCGTAGAGCTGGGGGTATGGGGAAGAGGGACAAGGGGTCAGGCCCGAACTGTGCGTTGGCTGGGCGGGGCTCCCTGCGCACAGGTGAGGTGAAGTGAGGCAGAGAATGTGGGGCCTGGGCAGAGGCCCGGACAGGCAGAGGGCAGATGTGTAAAGGCAGACGGTGGGGTTCGCCAACCTTCCTGAAGCCGCCCTCGGGCTCCTCCGATTCGGGCTGAGGTTCTGGGTTGGGGGCCCGCTGCCTCCGGGGGGAAGAGCTGGCCCTGGGAGTGCTGGGGTGGAGGCAAAGCTCGAGGTCAGGGGCGCACGGCCATCGGACAGCCCCGGCCTTGCCCTGCCCACCCCGTACCTGGATTCTGGGCTGAGGTCCGAGGGCTTCGCCTCCTCCCCCTGTGGGCGGAGCGGGGTTCAGTGGGATGCCCAAAGGGGGGTGTGCCCCTGCTCTCCCACCCCACCGCTGCCAAGGCCCGCCCACCGTTCCAGCTCGCCCCGCCCATCATTCCACCTGGGGGGCCCTCACCTCCGCAGGCCCTCTCCTCTCCTTGCCAGCTCTGCGGCGCTCCCGGGAGGCCTGCGGTCCCTGTCCCTGCCCATCAGGTGCCTCTACTGGGGGAGGGACAAGAGTCAGGACCCCTCTCCGTGGTGTGAGGGTCCCTGGGCCCAAGGCTCCAGGAAGACGGGCAGACTGCAGCGGGAGGGACGGGGTGGGCTCAGGAAATGGCCTCACCTCTCTGGGCGGGGCCATCGGCATTCTCAGCCCCAGGGACTCGGGGCTGCGGGGAAGGGTCCTGTAGGAGAGGCCGGGGGTCAGAGGACCAGGGCTGCTTGGCCACCCCAAACCCCGTCACCTGACCCCCACGGCCTCTCACCACGCTCTGTGGGCATGACTTCTCCGGCTCTGGGGCCTTCCCGGCCACCTTCTCTGCTTCTTTCAGGTCTGTCAGAGTCACACCCTGCAGGCCAGGGGCAGTCAAGGCCTCAGTCCACTCTCCCTCAGACCCAGAGCCCAGCCCCCACCTCCTCCCTCAGACCCAGAGCCCAGCCCCCAGCCTCCCCCCTCACACCCAGGAGTCCAGCCCCCCACACCTGTGTGGACCTCCGAGACTGGCGCATGAGGCGAGAGCGAGCTTTGCGCTGGGATTCTGACTCCTCGTCGCGCACAGGCATCTGGTAGGACCTGCGTGAAGAACCCCTGACCTCAGGTAGGGTTCCTTTTGGGCCTGTCCCGTGACTGACACCGCTGGGGAAGCCAATTCTTGGAGAGGACCTCTCCTCCCCAGAACCTGGGGAGACTCCCGCAGGGGCCTCTTTTACCTCCGGCGGTCCCGCGAGTCCGCTGGGGGCGCTGTGGAGGCGGCAGGGACCGCTGGCTTCCCGGGGAATTCAGGCTGGGGGATCCTGAGGGGGAGTGGAGTTATGAGGGAGGAGGCTTGGCGCTCTCACACCCTCACACCCGCGTGAGTTCACTGGTCCAGCAAACGTTGCTGGAGCTCGCCGTAGGTGGCAGGCGTCAGCCACAGCTTAGTGAGCAAGAGCGCAAATGACCTCTGCCCATGAGCAAGCTGAGGAGAAAGGATGCGAAATCAACCACAGCTGTGAGAAGTCAGTCCATCTCGGCGCACACCCGGAGCGCAGCACGTGGGAAAGACAAACAGCCAGGACGGGAGGCGAGGGCATGCAGGTCCAGGCTCCACTGCAGGTGACCCATGGCCGCAGTGGGCCTCCCGGGGAAGGTGACGGAAAACAGACCAAGCGGGGGAGAGCAGAGCCAAGGTCCTGGGGCCGGGGGGAGGTGTGGGCAAAGGGACAGGCGGGGGCCAAGGGCGAGGCTGCAGGAAGCATATGTCACCGCGAGCTTTCTGGCCAGCAGAAGGGGAACAGGCAGAGCGGGGGGCAGGGGCCGTACTGCAGAGAGCAGTACTTGCTTGGGGTCACCTGAGCAGGGCCCAGCCCTGGGTACTCACGGGGCAGAGGGCTCTGGCACCTTCCGGGAGGGAGTGGGGGTAATTCTGGCAAGATGGGGCTCCTTAGCCTGCAGAGAGAGGGAAGGAGGGGTGCTCTCTCTGACGGGCAGCTTTGCCTAGCAGGGCCCGGCCCCTGCCTCTCGCCCCACTCACCTGAGTGGCGGTCCCTTCCAGCAGCGAGGAGGAAGCTGAGCGCTGCAGCCCAGCCCCAGGGGCACCCTCCGCCCCCTGTCTGTCTGCAGGGCCCAGGGCACCTGAGCTCCCAGTCTTCTGGAGGCCAAAGCGCCTGGAGAAGGGGACCTCCTCAGAGGTCTGGGGTCAGAGAAAGGTCTCAGTGACGGTGAAGGGGTCCCTCTTCCCATACATTTCAAATATTATCCCCCAGGACCACAGCAAACTTCAATTCCCATCAGCCCCTGGAGCAGGTGCAACCAGGAAAAAATAGTCGACTGTACTAGAGGATTCTGTAGTCTTCACCCTATCTACCCAGACGAGAGATGGTACAGGATTCATGGGAGCCTCTCCCCTGCCCTCTGCATGCAGAGCCTCCAGACTCACCGAGGGGCCCTTAGGGCTGGGGGGTGGAGGGGAGGACACTCCATTGAGGGTTCTGGTTTCTGCAGGGGGCGGCTCTGTTGGGTGAGAAAATGAGATCTTAGTAAGAGTATGCCAGCAGCACTGGCCAGGGTGTCTCAATAGTTGAGCATCAACCCATGAGCCAATAAGTCACCAGTTTGACTCCTGGTCAGGGTACCAGTTTGATCCCAGGTTGTGGGCGTGACCCCCCACAGAGGGTGTGAACAGGAAGCAGCCAATCAATGTTTCACTCTCATATCAATGTTTCTCTCTCTCTCCCAACCCCTTTTACTCTCTTTAAAATCAACAAAAACATTTTAAAAATAAAAATAAAAAAGAATATGCCAACTGCCATGAGAACCAGGCCCTCCTCCCCACCCAGGAGTCCAGGCCCCCAGCTGCTCACCTGTGGGGCCTTCCTCTCTCTCGTCGTCGTCATCCTGGATGGGGGGTCCCCCCGTCCCTCCAGGCCGGCGCTCCTTGGACAAGTCCTGGAGGGAGATCTTCTCTCGGCTGCTCAGACGACACACGGAGCTCCTGGTGGGAGGGAGGGTATCAGGGTCCAAGCCCCGGATGCCGCCAGCCCTGCCCCCAGGAGACCCCCCACCCCGTACCTTCGGTGTTTGCTGCTGGAGGGCGCCTGGGGCTCTGGGACCCGGCTCTGTGAGGCCGCCTTCTGGTTCCGCAGCTGCAGAGAGAAGGGGGCTACTGGGAGGGGCAGAACATGGGGGTCCCTCCTGGGTCCCACATCCCCAACATGGATGGCCGCCCGCACAGCTATGGTCACGCCTTCCCAGGGGCTCCCGGGGGGAGCTCAGCTCGGGGGCAGGCAGGGTTGCAGGGGGCCGAGCAGCTGCACCACGGCACCTGGCTCTCATCGCGCATGCGCCATGTGCACCCACAGGCGCCTGTCCCCCCTGGGCCTTCTGCTTCCCGACCTCTGGTCTCCTCCCCAGAAGGGTGTCCCCTGCTCCAGGGGAGACCTGCTCCAGCTCCCCCACCCTCCCAGGACCCAGACGCAGACTCCCACGGAAATCCACCGCAGAGCTGGAGCCGGAGCCAGAGTCCATACCGTTCACTCTGCACTCCCCGTTTTTCCAGAAACAAGGCCCCGCCTGGTGCTAGTCAGAGGGGGCCTGGGAGTAGCAAGGCCTAGCTGCACCCGGCGAGCACCCGGCGAGCACCCGGGGAATACGCATGCGCATTCTCAGGCCCCACCCCCCGCGCCCAACGCAGCCCTCCCCTCCTCGCGCCCTCCCCTGGGGCTCGGTCACCAGGGAGAATGAGCACTGCTCTGAGGGGTCAGGACCAGAGCCCCCCTCAACAGGGGGATGCTGCCAAACCCCACAGGGCAGCTGCGGAGGCCTGACAGGATGGGGGGGCCCGAGACTCACGTCCTCCTGCTTCTGGGCCAGCTCCTCCAACAGGCTTAGCACCTCCTCGTCAGCCAGGTCACAGGGCCGCTGCCCCTGGGGGGAGGGGGAAAGGGAGGAGGGCAGATGAAGATGTGGGGGCCTCTTCACCCCCGCAACCAGTCCCAAAGGGGGGCGGGGCTAGGGCCTCACCGCATGGGTCAGCGAGTCCATGCCCCCACCGTGCTCCGCCAGCAGGCGGCAGGCGTCCTCCACGCCCCAGTGGGCCGCTGCGTGCAGGGGGGTCCAGCCGTCGCCATCCCGGAGCTCGGGGTCATAGCCAGCCTGGAGGAGCAGCCTGGGGGTCAGAGAGGCTGGGGTCAGGGGCTTGGGGTCAAGGACCAGGGCAAAGGCTGTGGCGGCAGCATCCCGGACCCCTCCCACAAGTGACCCCTCTGCCAGCAGCCCTGCCTCTCTCCTGCCTGCAGGTAGCCTCTGGCCCCTGCAGCTGGGGGTGGGCCCGCAATGTCCTGGGACCTCGGAGGACAGCTGGCGGGGTCTGCAGTCGCTCTGGCTGCTACATTGAGGGGCGGGTGCCAGCAGCATCAGGCGTGGGGCCAGGGATGCTGCTAACCCCACAGCGCAGGGGACAGAGGGTGATGCGGTCCAGACGCCACCAGTGCGAAGCCCAGAAACCAAACCCGCCTAGCGTTCTTCTCTGGGAGACAGTCACCCCCTCAGACCACCCAGTTCAGGGGGAGGCGGGACTACAGTTGGGCGATTCTGCACCCCAGCTCGGGGCAGGCACAGCCGCTTCAGAGGGCTGCGTCAGCCAGAAGAGCAGCCAGGAGGCCAACAAGATCGCTGCTAAGGAACCTTGTTAACCAAAGGTGCTCCCCGGCCCTGCTGACCCAGCCTGCCTGCCTGCCTCGAGCGCCCTCCGCTCCAGCCCTGCTAGGTGCTTGCTCTCCCCTGGGTGCCCGCTTCAGTCCTGCCCTGCGGCCCTCTGCCTGCTGCTGTTCTCAGCGCACCCGGTGTTCCACACAGTGTCCCTTCTCAATAGGGCCTGGCTCCGGGCGGGCAGTGCCCACCCAGGCAGCCCTGAGCGTCAGACCCAGGACTTCTGCTGGAGCGGGGATGGGGCAGCTGGACACCAGCCTGGAGCTGAGGAGTCGACTTAAACACCTCACTGGAAAGCCTGCCTGGAGATTCTACAAGGAGGGGAATGGAGAGGAAGGGAGTGGAGGTGTTCCAGAGAGCAAGGGGAACCTGAGGGTCAGAATCGGAACCAGCTACGCCAACAGAGGGGGCAGGGCAGCCGAAATGGACAGGACCGAGGTGAGCGGCAGAAAGGGAGCGTGCATGGTAATAATTTAACCTCCACATGCCCCACACGACCGCGCCTCAAAATCTGTAACAGAAATGGATGGAGGCACAGGAGGAATGTGCAAAATCACAGCAGGGTGTTTTTCTATACCTCTTACGTGGGAGAAATAAACCACTAACGACACAGATTTAAACTGCATTTCTAGGAAGCTGCCCTAGTAACCTACATACAGCCCTGTGCCTGACAGCACAATCCTTCTCCACCTTTCTTACACTAGAGAATAAAATAAAGCAGAACTTCAACAAACTCAAGAAGTCTGGAATCACACAGATCCCCATTCTCTGACCACATTGCCATTAAATCGGGACATGAGTAATAAAACAAAATTCAATATACGTGGAACTTATGAATATACTTCTAAATAAACCATGTGTCAAAGAATAAAAATTACATGTTGGCAAAATGTTTTAACCAGGATGGTGCTGAAAGGTCTATACATGGAGACTTGTGGATGCAGCTAAGGCTGTATTTACAGGCAAATACATAGCCTTAAGTCCATAAATTAAGAAAAAAACGGGAATAGACAAAATTCATAGGAGGGTATAAGACGACAAGAAGGAACAGACACTGGCCCCACAGAAAGAGCAGGGGAAAGGGGGGGGGTCCCTGCAAGCCCCGCTCACCTCATCACCTCGATGTAGCCCTTAGCAGCCGCCACATGCAGGGCGGAGGCCCCGGTGCGGGGGTGCCGGGCCTCAGGCATGGCACCTCCATTCAGCCAGCACCTGGTGTCGTGAAGTAGCAACTCCTCCTCAGCTCGTTTGGCTGCCTCCACATCCACACCTGGGAGAACAGGAAGGGGTGACAGGTGGGACTCACCCCAAAGTCCAGGAAGCGCAGCTCACCCTGTGCCTTCCCCTATCCCTCTCTGTCCGTGTGCTCCTCCGGGACTCGGAGGTTCTGGGCCAGCTCACCCACTTCCCAATCACGTTCTGCCAGCTCAACGTGCCACTAAGCGTCTCTGAGTCTCTGCGGGGGGTGGAGGGGAGGAAGGGGCTGGGAGAATGGAAATCACAAGCGTTTTCTCACTTCAACCCAAGAATCCCCTTGACCATTCTTTTTAAGGATCGCACCTAAAGTTTACTGAGCAAACACAGCGTTTGACGGTTTTTAACTCTTCCTGTCATTACGGATACAATCCTTAGCCCACCACCTGCAGGCATTTTGCCAACAATATCACTCTGATAACACTTTAGGACAGACCAGGCAAAAAGCCCCTAAACACAGTGTCCATATAGGGGTCAGGGGCCATCACTTCTTCCCTCCTCGGCACTGTTCCCTGTGGTGCTACACCCAGAGCAATCTAGTCTCCTTGCTAGTCACTGCATCCAATCAGGAAGTTGTGCTGCATTGACGGGTACAAAAGGCCAGGTCTGACTTCATCCTGTACACCCAAAGGTGGCAGGCTCCATTCCTGGTCAGAGCATACGTCCAAGTTGTGGGTTTGATCCCCGGTCAGACCACATAAAGGAGAAAACCGATTGATGCTTCTCTCTCTCTCTCTCCCTCTCCCCCCCTTCTTCTCTTCAAAAATCAATAAAAAGATGCCCTAGCTGGCTTGGCTCAGTGGATACAGTGTCAGCCTGCGGACTGAAGGGTCCCAGGTTTGATTCTGGCCAAGGGCACCTGCCTGGGTTGCGGGCTCGATCCCCATTGGGGTCGTGCAGCAGGCAGCCAATGATTTTCTCTCATCATTGATATTCCCATCTCTCTCTCCTTATCCCCTCCTCTCTGAAATCAATAAAGAAATATATTTTAAAATAAATAAATAAAATCAACAAAAAAATAATGGAGTGTAAATGAAAAACACATGAATTCTGAAGTAACTCACAAAATGTGTAGTAACTCATAAGTAGTTTTCTTTATATTGATGACACGTTGAAATGATATTTTGGATGTATTGGATTAAAAAACATATTCCTGCCAAGACCGGTTTGGTTCAGTGGATAGAGCATCGGCCTGCGGACTGAAAGGTCCCAGGTTCAATTCTGGTTGGGGCATGTACCTTGCTTGCAGGCACAACTCCAGTAGGGGGCGTGCAGGAGGTGGCTGATAGATGTCTCTCTCTCTCATCGATGTTTCTGACTTTCTATCCCTCTCCCTTCCTCTCTGTAAAAAATCAATAAAATATATTTTTTAAAAAACAACAACAAAAAAAAACCATATTCCTGCCCAACTGGCATGGCTAAGTGGTGGAGCGTCAACCTATGAACCAGAAGGTCAGGGTTCGGTTCCCAGTCAGGGCACATGCCTGGGTTGCAGGCTTGGTCCCCATTGGGAGGGCGTGCAGGAGGCAGGCGATCCATAATTCTCTCTCATCATTGATGTTTCTGTCTCTTTCCCTGTCTCTTCCTCTTTGAAATCAATAAATATATTTTTAAAAATATTACTAAACTTAGTTTCACCTGCTTCATTTTACTTCTACATCTTTAAATATGTTCTTGTTGATTTTTAGATAAAGGGGGAGAGGGAGACAGAAATGTCAATGAGAGAGAAACGCCGATGGGCTGCCTCCTGCACTCCTCCTGTGGGGGACTGGCCCACAGCCCAGGCGGCATGCCCTGGCTTGAACGGAACAGTGACCTTTCAGTGTGTGCACGCAACTAAGTGTGAGCCGCCCGCCAGGACGCTCCTGACTTCCTGAAAATGCACCTCCCTTCGGGAGATCTGCAATGACTCCGTGGCTCACACCGGTTTTCCAATGGACAGCATGGGAAAGGACCCCCACGTATCACCACTCGGCTTAAAATCAGAACGACACACAGAAGCCCGCGTGCCCCTCCCTGACTCACCCACTCCCGCCACCCTGGGTTAGCTGCCGGGAGTGTGTGTTCCGTTGTGTCCGGCTACACACACTGCAAACCCGGGCCCTGTGCACACACTTCGCAGACACTACACCCCTGGCTGGGGGGCCAAACCACCCAAGCCCGGGCTCCCCGTTGGCACTACCTGGTGGCACTGGGCCTAAGGCCCACCAGACACCTGGGGCTGCTATGCCAGGAATGTCTGCTCGGTCAGGACCATCCCCGGGTGGGCGGGCGGGCGGTCTGGGTGGAGAGAGGGAGTGTGCTGGTGTCTGGGGACCCGCCTGCTCCCTTGCCCTCACCCTCTGCCACTTCCTTAAAGGGAATCACCTCCGCCCAATTCCCGGGCAGCGGGGTGTGCCAGGCTGCGGGAGGCAGGGCAGCCGCAGGGAGGACTGCGTTCCTTCACTCGTTCTTGCTCATCCTTCTCAGGTTGGCTTTGCCCGGAGGCCTGCCTGTGTCTGTTGACAGACAGCAGCCGGGAGGTTGGGCCACCGGGTTTTTTAAGCGGGTTTTTCTTGGGTGGTGGTAAAACAGCAACTTTACTGATGCTGCTTTTTTAAAATGCCCAATCGAGTGGCATTCAGCACACCTGCCATGCTGTGCGAACCAACTGTCCAGCTCCAGCATCCCATCCCCAGGGAGCAGTGGCTCCCTGCGCCTCCCTTCCCCAGCGCCTACGCCCACCAATCCACTTCCTGTCCCTGTGGGTTTGCCTGTTTGTAAATAAAGTTTTATTGGAACACCGCCAGGCTCACACCCTTACTATGGTGCCTGGCCCCCTTCCCCATGGCAGCAGCAGGGAGGCAGACTGTGTGCCCTCCCTGCCACCCAGCCCCAGAACTGCCCTCATCTCTCCTTTAAAGTATGAGTGTTTTAAAAAATATGTATTCTTTATTGATTTCAGAAGGGAGACGGGGGTGGGGGGTTGGGGGGAGAGAATCACGGGTCAGCTGCCTTCTGCACACTGGGGAGTGAGCCCACAACCCGGGCATGTGTCATGACCGGGAATCCAACCATGATCTCCTGAGTCCACACTCAACCATTGAGCAACCCCAGCCGGGCTAAACATGGCGTTTTAAACACTGATTTGCGAGACAGAGAAACATCGATGTGAGAGAATCGACCAGCTGTCTCCTGCACACCCCACAGTGGGGAGGGAGCCCACGACCCAGGCACTTGCCCCAACCGGGAATCGAATCAAGGCCTCTTGGTGCGAAGGATGACACTGAACCGACCGAGCCGTGTGGCCCAGGACCAGAACCCTCTGTGGTTGACAACAAGGACACCGGGTCCCCATTCACCGAGAGCCTGCCCTGCGACCGCCACCATCCTGCTGTCTGTGAGTCTGACTTCCGGGTGCGTCACGAACCCAGACTCATCCCATCTTCTGGTGACAGCTTACCACACTCAGCGGGTGGTCCCTAAGGACCACCCACATTGACGTGTGTCAGGATTTCGTTCCTTTTCGGCTTCACGATTGCCCGTGTGGCCAGGCCGCATGGTGCTGGCCCTCGCCCTCGCCCTCGCCCTCACCGTCGCCTGGTTCACCGCCCTGGGGGCCACTTCCAATTCCAACAGCCCAGAGGCCAGCGCGCCAGGCAGAACCAGTGCTCCGGACCAGGCTGGCAAACAGACCTCAGTGACCAGCAGCCTCAGGGAGGACAGACGTGCTCCAGACAGATGTATACACCTTCGAACATGGTTTGATCCCAGGTCGGGGCACACGTCCAGGCTGTGGGCTCAGTCCCCGGTGTGTGCCATGCAGGAGGCAGCCAATCGACGATTCTCTTGTTATTACCAATATTTCTCTCTCCCTCTCCCTTCCTCTCAGAAATCAATAAAAAAAAATTTTTTTTAAAGAAAGACGCAGTGGTCAAGCTCTCAACAGCATCCACACTGCTGGCACACCTTCCTGCCCGGAGCGTCCAGCTCTGACCACCTCTGGCACCAGGCCTGGCCCTGCTGGGCGAGGCTGCCAGGTGACAGTGGGGGCGCAGTATGCTTGGAGGTTCCCCACCATCCTTCCTGCCACTGGGGTGCAGCCTAGGATCCGGGTTCTGCTTAGGCAGCAGCGACCCACCCCCAGCAGCCAGCCGAGGCCCCTCCAGCAGCACCGCTGACATCTGTCCTATAAGCCATCTTCCCGGCCTTCTCCTCGCCACACAGCAGGGAGCCTGGGCCCCTGGATTCCTCCGGAGAAAACCCTAATGGCCACTCTCGCCCCAGGGCCTGGGGCTCCAGATGGAAACCCAGGCATTGCCCGCAGACCACTGCGTCCCATGGAGGGGGGGCCTCCAGGGCACGGCCACCTGCTGGCTCCCAGGACAAGTTCAAGCGAACGTCCCAGTATCCAGGCGGACAGCCAGGACCTGTCTCCCAGAGCGCCGAGGGTCCCGCCCCACAGATGGCAGCGGCCTCACGCCGTCCGCTGCTCGGAGAGCAAGGATGTTCAGCCCACGGCTCCCCGGTCCTGTGGGGGCCACCGTGCCAGAAACATGTCCTCAAAACGGTTCGGGAGAGAGGAAGAACGCCAGGGAAGGAGGGCGGGAAGGGAAAAGGCGGATTTCTGTGTGGGCGGGGGAGGAGGAGGGAACCCACGAGATGCACCCAAAAGTTACAAAACGGACGAACTTCTACTTTCACCTGGACCAAGCCGAGCCCCCGTGGCTCGGGGGCTGAGCATCACCCTAGGAACCAGGTCAGGGTTCGATGCCCGGTCAGGGCACAGGCCCGGGTTGTGGGCTGGATCCCCAGTGGGGGGCCTGCAGGAGACAGCCAATCTGTGATTCTCTCTCATCATTGGTGTTTCTCTCTCTCTCTCTCCTTCTCCCTTCCTCTCTGAAGTCAATAAACATATATTAACCAGAAAAAAAATTCAAGGCTATTTTTGAAAAAGTCATCTGAACCGATGCGGTGATGGGCGCCCAGCGCGGTGGGGCTGTGATCCCCATAAACCTGCTATGACCCGGGGAGCCCCAGCGAAGGTCACGACCGCTCGGAGCTGGAAGTTTCTAATGAGAAGCCGAAGGCCAGGAGGGAGCCCCAGCTCCGCCTTGGCCGCCCTCACTCCCCCCTGAACCCCGCAGGGAGGCCAGGCCCATGTGCCCCATGGGTCTCTCTCTCTTTCTTGCAGGCGCTCACCTGCCCAAGGCCAGGCCAACAGCGAGGCATCTGGCACCCCATGGAGCCCTGCCTCCCGTGGTGCTGCCGCCTCCCGCCAGGCACGGATGCTGACCCAAGACGCTGGGGGCCGCGGCAGCCACACTCGGCCCAGGGCTTTTGCAGGCCCCGCGGGCATCACAAGCCCCCGAGACCGCGCTGTTCCTGCCCCAGCCCACCTGCCCCCCTCCTCCACCTGTCCCGGCTGCCCTCACGTCCACACGTCCCAGGCGGCTATTTTTAGGTGTCTCTGGGAGTGGTCACCAGCCCTGCTGAGAACCTGCTACAAGGGAAGCACTCTCTCCTTAAAATAATAAACAGGCCAGGCACATGGGGGGTCCTGGACCCCACGTGAAGGACCCCTGGGGTTCGGTGAGCATGGGGAACCCGTCCGCAGGGCGCCTACATTCTACTCCCTTCAGCAAACTTTCCTGAGAACACCTCCAGGGGGGGCCCCCCATCCCTCCTCGGAGACCCCTGCATTAATTGCCCCGGCTGCACCACGGTCTCTGCTACTCGGAGGGTAAATGCCGTTCGGGTCAAGGTCAGCTTGAGTGACGCTTCTGTGCCCAGGGTTGGCACAAGCACTTCCACGTCCACTCATGTAAGGTGCCAAGCAGCCGGGGGACGAGGAGCTGACACCCCCACCTCACAGGTAAGGACACTGAGGCACAGAAGGAGTCCGAGTCCTGACTCCCAGGCTCTGCACCCCGGGGCCCACCTCGGTGGGCGATCTCCGCCTTCAGGAGCCCCTCCATGGCGTCCGACTCGGCCAGGTCCAGCGGCAGGTCCCCGTCGCTGTTGACGGCGGCGATGTTGGCCCCATGGCTCAGGAGGTACCTGGGGGCGGGAGGCGGTCAGGGCTGAGGGTCCGAGCCCCGGCCCCTCCGCCAGGCCCCGCCCCCCGCCCTCCGCCTCACCTGGCGATGTCCAGGTACCCACAGGAGGCGGCCACGTGCAGGGGTGTCCAGCCCTCGTTGTCCGCCTGGTTCACCGTGGCGCCCTGCTCCACCAGGAAGCGCACCACCTCCAGGTTCTCGTCGATACAGGCCTGGGGCGGGGGGTGGGGGGCAGAACAGGCAGTCAGCCCTCCACTCCTCCAGACCCTAGTCCGGCTGGCCATGCAGGACGCCTGCAGGGGCCTTGGGACAGCTCCAGGCGCCAAGTGGTCATGCAGTTCGAGGAGGAGGCCTGATGACCCTAAAGGGCATCACCACCGAGGGCACCACCCTGTGGCCACTCAGCTGTTTGCGACATCCCGGCATCCGGGGGCTCAGTGAGAGCAGGAGGGGCTCCCAGCTCCCTGCGCATCAGAGCTGGATGGAGCCGAGGCCGGTGTGGCTCAGTGGATAGAGCGTCGGCCTGCGCACTGAAGGAACCCAGGTTCAATTCCGGTCAAGGACATGTACCTTGGTTGCGGGCACATCCCCAGAGTGGGGCGTGCAGGAGGCAGCTGATCGGTGTTTCTAACTCTCTCTCCCCCTTCCTCTCTGTAAAATAATCAATAAAACATTAAAAAAAAAAAAAAAACTGGATGGAGAAGGAGCCCCTAACTCCCGGCCAGAACCCTGGCTAGTGCCTATCTTCAGCCAGGACCTTTCCCCAGTTTCCACCCTCCCATCACTGACAGGACGGGGGTACAGGGAGGGCCCGAGGGAAGAGGCCCGGGGCCCCCAGCCACAGGCCTCCCCGGCAACCCCTGCTGCTGCAGGTCCCTGAGGTGCAGGGCAGAGGGGGGGCCAGGGCAGGACTGCGAGGTGGGAGAGGCGTCAGCGTGAGCTGGGCCTGGGCCGAGGTCTGCAGCTCACGAGCACCGAAGGCGTCACTGCACCGGGCGCCGACTCCTGCTTTTGTGTGTGTGTTTTTTATACATATATATATTGATTTTTTACAGAGAGGAGGGAGAGATAGAAAGTCAGAAACATCAATGAGAGATATTGATCAGCTGCCTCCTGCACGCCCCACAGTGGAGATGTGCCTGCAAGCAAGGTACATGCCCCCGACCAGAATCGAACCTGGGACCTTTCAGTCTGCAAGCCGACGCTCTATCCACTAAGCCAAACTGGTCTCGTGTGTGTGTGTGTCTGTGTTTTAATATATTTTTATTGATCTCAAAGAGGAAGGGAGAGGGAGAGAGACAGAAGCATCAATAATGAGAGGGAATCATGGATCGGCTGCCTTCTGCACGCACCCCCATTGGGGATCGAGCCTGCAACCAGGGCATGTGCCCTTGACCTCCAGGTTCCTAGGATTGCCACTCAACCCCTGAGCCACGCCGGCCGGGCAGGGCCCTGTTTTATGAAGAATCGAAGCTCCGCAGACCCAAGCCCTCGGCACCCGCAGACACTGGGTGGGCCTAAGGAAGCCTGAGGGAGCCATGGACCGGACTCGCCGGGCCTCAGGGTGAGTTAAGCCCCCAGGCCCCTCACCTCTCCCAGGCTGCCGTCGGGAGAGCGGGGAGGAAGCGGCAAGGCCAAGAGCATGAAGTCATGGAAACTCAGGCCGTGCGAGGGGGGCCGCACGTGCCCTGGGAACGGGATGAACTCTGGGCTCCGTTTATTTCCACCCGGTTGTCCTGGCGACGGCGGAGGGGGGGCGAGGAGGCAGATGGGCCTTTCCCTTTCAAGGGCCTGGCGGGCACAGGCACCCCGTGTGAAAGATGCCTGAGGCCTGGGCACCAGGAACCCAAGAATCCAGGCCCCGGCCCCACCCCCCACGGGCCCGGGGGAACGGTTCCCCTCACCTCCCCGCTCTGAGCACAGAGTCCTGGCTCCCAGTCCCTGCGACCCACCCAGACCCCCAGCCAGGGACTCACGAGGCCATGTCTGTCGGGGCAGAGGAGAGTGGGCACCAGGCTGGGTCCCCCCAGCCCAGCCCCAGGCCGGAGGCACACCCAGCTCTCCGTGGCAGGGCCTGACATCTGACAGGGGACCTGCTCCTCCCTGAACCTGGGGTGCCCCCACCCGCAGCGTCCTCAGGGCCCAGGCAGAGTCCATCCAGCGGGGGGCCAGGCCACGGGGTGGCTGGGCATCGGGGCATGGCCTGAAGAGCAGGGCCAGGAGCCCCTCAGGGAAGGCCCAGGGCACCCTGAAGCCCCACCACCCTCTTCCCGGCTGGCCCTACGTGGCCGCAGGGAAGTGGACCCCCCGCTGGCGGGAGAACATGTCCCAGGTGGCACTAGGGCCTCTGCAGGGGACAAGCCTGGGGATGGGGGGAGAAATGCGGAGAGTAAGCCCTTAGACCGACAGCGATTCCCCGCTGACCGTCTAGGCTGCTTCCCAAAGGGAGTCCACACACACACACACACACACACACACAGCCTCCCTCCTTCCCCGGCCCTGCCAGGGAGGGCTTCACGACTGGCCCCATTTTACAGAGAACACAATCAAGGCACACAGAGAAAAGACACAGGGGTCTCCACTGTGAGGAGCTGAGGCTGGGACTCGGGGCTACCCTATGACCCTGAACGGCCCCCTTCCTGAGAAGCAGACCTGTGCACGCACTGTCCCCCTCGCTGCCTGCCAACCTTTCCCTCTGCTCGGCTCCATCCTTCCACCCTAGCCAAACCCCAGGGGCTCTGGCAGGGAGGAGAGGCTGGGACGGGGTCAGATCATTAGGAGACCAGGAGGCAGAAGGCTTCAGGGGGAGGGGACGGAGGCTCGCCTGTGGCCAATCTTGTCCCTGGTGGTCCCACTGTGCGTGGGCGGGGGTGGGGGAGGGGATGAAATTACCCAGAAGCAGGGAGAGAACCCTGGGGCATAAGTGGCAACCAGGGTGTCTCGGAAAAGCCCCCGGGCCTGGCCAGGTGGCTCAGTGGTTGAGCGTCGACCTAGGAACCAGGAGGTCACGGTTTGATTCCCCGTCAGGTAACAGGCCGGGTGGTGGGCTAGGTCCTCAGTGTTGGGGGGGGAGGGGGAGTTTGCAGGAGGCAGCCGATCAACCAGCGATTCTCCCTCATCATGGATGTCTCCATCTCTCCTTCCTCTCTGAAATCAATAAAAGTAGGTTAAAAAGAAAAAAGCAAGCACCCGGGCCCAGGTTGTGCAGGGAGAGGACTCACAGGGAGGGGACAGGACAGAAGGCCAGGAGAAGGCACAGCCTGTGGGAGGGAGAAGCTGGCCGACCCACAGAAGCAGAGGGTGTCTGGGCAGAGAAAGCAAAATCACCAGAGGGAGGGAGGGGTGGCCAGAGCCAGGAAGGGGAGGGGGTGCTGAGAGGGTGCCCAGAAAAGTAAAGGTGACGGTGCAGACCCCGCCTGGGCGCAGCAAGGGGAAGGGGGAGATGCGGAGGTGCCTGCAGGAGCACCATCCCGGGAGAAGGCGGCCGGCGGGGCGGCGGGAGGCAGGAGGCCGCACGGGGCCAGAAGGGGAGGAGGAGAGCGTGCGAGTGGAGGGTGTGGGAGTGGAGGGCCCCCAGGTGACCCAGACCAGGGAGGCACCCTGCGCGGCGGTGGGAGCATTGGGGAAAGCGCATCCTCAGACAGCAACAGATGGGGGGCCACCCCAGGGGGAGCCGGGGTGGGAAGCGGGGGGACCTGAAAGGCATGGAGGGGCCTGGCTCCAGGCACAGAGGCGCCCGGGCAGGGCCGGCGGAGGAGGAGGAAGCAGAGGCCCGGAGAGAGGACGCTCCTGGGTGACAGCAGGGCCTGCCTGGAAGGGGGCGACCCGGCCGCGGGCTACCGGTGAGGCAGGAAGAGGTGGCACCGACTCAGGAAAGCGTGGCTGCATTAGACGGCAGAGTGAGGTGGCTCCGGAGGGCTGGCCCAGCACAGATGCGCTGGTAAAGGGCGCTCAGGGCCGGCGAGGTCAGCGCCAAGTGACAAGACGGAGGCCATCGGCCACGGGGGGGGGGGGGCGGGGGGAGGGCAGCACGGGGGCGCAAAGACCAAGGCCGGCCCAAGCGGCTCGGGCTGGGCCGGGAGCTCGAGGTGCGTGAGCGGGGAAGGGGGCTCGGGCAGCGGGCCCGGCGTGAGCGGGGAAGGGGGCTCGGGCAGCGGGCCCGGCCAGGACGGAAGGGCCGGGCCGGCATCGCCGGCGCAGACCCGCGCGTGGAGGGAGGTGGCGGGGCGAGGGCGGGCGCTGACCTGGTGCAGGGCGCTGATGCCGTCGGCGTTGGTGGAGTCGAGCACGGCGCGGGCGGGCGGCGGGGCGGCGGGGTCGAGCTCGGCGCCGGGGCCGGGGTCGGCCGCGCGCAGCATCAGGCGAGCCTCGTCCAGGTCGCCGCCCGCGCAGGCCGCCAGGAACTCGGCGGCGCGCTCGAAGCGCACGGTGCGGACGCGCCGCTCCCCCGGGCCCGGCTCGGCGCCCGCCCGCGCCCCCCACTGCCGCAGCTGCTCCCGCCGCCGCTCGCGGGCCGCCGCCGCCGCCGCCCCCGGGCACGCCCCGTCCTCGCCCGACATCGCGTCGCCCGCCCGCTCCGTGAGCGAGCGAGCGAGCGCCCAGCCTCAGCCGCCGCCGCCGCCGCCGCCCGCCCCAGGGCCGCCGGGAACTGCCGCTGCTGTTGCGCCGCCCGCCGGAGGCGCTGCCGGCCCCGCCCGGCGCGCGACGTCACCACGCCGGCCCGGGGATCGCTGGGAAATGCAGTCCACGGGTCACAGAGAACCGCCAGGAGCGCTGGGAAGTGGAATCTCTAGCAAGAGGAGGTAGCTAATGGCAACATTCCAGCCTCTCTCTGCCCCCAGGCACACTGGAAATCCGCTAGTCTCTGGGGTCAAATGTAAATCTAATTGAGGGGATGCATCGAGCGACCCTGGGAAATGGAGTTTCTAAGTCGGAGGTGTGCCCCCCACGGCATGCTGGGAAATGTAGTTGACTACCTCAGGGATAGGACCTGGTAGGAAAAGGGACTCTACAGCCCGGAAGTCCTAAAAGATAGATAATTTTTCCTTATCAGCTTTCCTCATTCCATCGAATTGATGTATTATGGGCTGTCTGCTCCCTTCAACCAGAAATAAGCTACAGGAGGACAGCGAACTTACTTGTCTTCTGCGTGCACTCCTTGTTCCCAGAGCCCAGAACCAAGCCTAATAGTAATTGAAAATAGTTTTTGAATGAATGAATAAGGGGATTCCCTAGATTGTAGAAAAACTTCAGGGCACCATGGGAAATTGAGTCCGCAACCCCTAAATCATTAAAGGCAACGCATGTCCAAGCCTCCCTGGCTGGCTGTCCACAGCATGCTGGGAAATTCATTTTTTTGGTACGAAGTTCACAGCAATCGGCCAACAGCCTAGAGGCCTGCTGGGAAATGTAGTCCCGTGGCCAAGCCTCTAAAAGCTCAGTTGGTTTTAAGCCGATTCCGAAACCACTCCAAGAAATCAGACTCATTGGCAAGAGAAGTCCAAAGTCCCTGATGATAACTCCTGGATCATATGGGGAAAGGATCCCAAGAGGAGGGATCCACAATGAGCACCCACAGAACCTATTGGCTCTTGGTCTCACTCTGGGTCGTGAATCACGCTGGGAAATGTAGTCCACGGGGGTCCACACCCCTGCAAGCCATGCTCGGATTTGTAGTTCAGGGCGAGTGTTCTCATGCAAAGCACTATGAAGCAAAAAAATAATCTTCACCTGAAGTATCCTGCACCTAAGTCCCAATTGAAAGAGATGCAGTCGCTCTGAAACCAGAATAAAGACACATAGAAAGGGGCTGAAATCTGGACAGAAGCAACCGACTCTACCCACTCTGAATGCAAAGAAATAAACTACGAATCCCATGAGGCTTTGGGCGGACCAGCCATAGATACAAAGGGCATACCAGTCTCGATGTCTCCTGGGATAGGTAGTCCTCAACCTCATTCTTCTAATGCACCTACCCATCAACCTCCTTAGGCAGTGCATCATCCGTAGATTGCTAGATGTGTCTCCATGCCTGTGCATATGGTAACACATAATCGTGTGCATTTGCCATTGTGTCTGTGGCTGGGTGGGTGCTGTTTATAGGGGTGCTTCTGCTTATGGTGCCTATAAGCTTTGCTGTGAAATCCGTCTGCATTTTTCTGTGAATGTGGTCGTTTGTGTGCAGGAGACACAATTTGATGTGTCTGCTCAATGCACAAAAGGATCTACAGGGCACACTCCCACCATAAGCTCTCTTGGCAATTTTTCATTGACTTTAACTTCTATTTAAAAAAAAAAAATATATATATATATATATATATATAATTGATTTTTCACAGAGAGGAAGGGAGAGGGATAGACAGTCAGAAACATCGATGAGAGAGAGACATCGATTAGCCACCTCTTGCACGCCCCCTACTGGAGATGTGCCAGTAACCAATGTACGTGCCCTTGACCGGAATCGAACCTGGGACCCCTCAGTCTGCAGGCCAATGCTCTATCCACTGAGCCAAACCGGTTTCGGCTAACTTCTATTTTTGAAATTCTGTTCCATCATCGTCTTGGTTAAGAATTCCAGCTGTGTCGCCGAAACCGGTTTGGCTCAGTGGATAGAGCATCAACCTGCAGACTGAAAGTCCCAGGTTCAATTCCCGTCAAGGGCATGTATCTTGGTTGCAAGGCATCCCCAGTAGGGGGCAGGCAAGAGGCGGCTGTTTGGTGTTTTTCTCTCATGGATGTTTCTAACTCTTCCTCTCCCTTCCTCTCTGTAAAAAATCAATAAAATATATTAAAAAATGAATTCCAGCTGTGGCTTAGGCAGTCCTGAGTTTGAACCTGGTCTGGGGCCTGCCCAGTCTCTCCATCTCTGGGGCTGTTGAGACAGCGGGCGTAAAGTATCTGCTAGGGTGCAAGATGTTGGCTGTGTACAGGCATTTTCAGATTCCAGTCATTAAAGCTCTCTTCTGCCCTCAGTCCTGTTTTCTCAGTGCTAACCCTGGAGGATCGATATTGGACTTTGGCGCGTGAAAATAACCTCAATGGTTTCAAATAACAAAGATGTTCCCCCTCGGCTGTTGTGACTCCGTGTCTGAGCGTCAGCCCATAAACCAGGAGCACCCGGATTCAATTTCCAGTCAGGTCACAGGCCCGGGTTGCAGGCTCGATTCCCAGTGTGGGGTGTGCAAGAGGCAGCCGATCAATGAATCTCTATCATTGATGTTTCTATCTCTCTCTCCCTTCCCTTCTGAAGTCAATAAAAATATATTAAAAAAAACAACCCTACTCTCCCCATGGGGCTCTACTCTCAGGACCTCCTCTCATCCTAATCACCTCCCAGGGGCCCCACCTTCCACACTCTTCCATGGCTGCCGGGTAGGGCTTCAACATATGGATTTGGGGGAGGAGGGGGCACAAAGCTTTAGTCCATAGCACTGACCTTTGGACAAACGCAACCCCCCTAGAAATGTAGCCTCAAAAATGAAGGAGCTAGCCTGGCTGCATGGCCCCGTTGGTTGGAGCGTCACCTCCTACCCCAAAGGGTTGTGGGTTCAATTCCAGGTCAGGGCATACACCCAAGTTGCAGGTCCAATCCCCAGTCAAGGCGACAATAGGAGGCAAACCGGTCCATGTTTCTCTCCCACCTCTCCCTGGCTAGCTCGCTCGCTTGCTCTCTCCCTCTCTTTCTCTAAAAATCAATAAGAAAGAAAGAAATGAAGGGGCCTGACAGCTTCAGGGAACAGAGCCTCCCATCTCAATTCAGACTCTTACACGCAAGGGAGATCTGCGATCTTGCTGGAGCCCAGTTATTTGGGATTTGGGGGGCTGGGCCCCGGACCCACCTGCTCCCCTTCTGAAAGCCACCCAGGTGGAGCGGCCATGCAGGGGAGCGTTTGCCACTCAGCGGCTCTTCCCAGGGGCACCTCCGTAACATATTTTTTATTAGGCTTTGGTTTTGCATTTCTTTTTTTTTCATTTTTAAAATTAATATATTACATGTGTACATTTCTTCCCATTGCCCTCCCCCCCTTTTTTAAAATATATTTTATTTATTTTTTTGCAGAGAGGAAGAGAGAGGGAGAGTTAGAAACATTGATGAGAGAGAAACATCCATCAGCTGCCTCCCCTACACTCCCTACTGAGGATGTGCCTGCAATCAAGGTCCATGCCCTTGACCGGAATCAAACCTGGGACCTTTGAGTCCGCAGGCCGACACTCTCTCCACTGAGCAAAACCGGTCAGGGGCTGCATTTTGTTTTTAAAAAACTCCTTTTTACATTGATTTTTGGGGAAACACCGATGTGCTTTTTCACGTATTGACGTGCTCATTGGTTGATTCTTATATGTGCCCTGACCTAGGATCAGACCCGCAACCTTAGTGTGTGGGAACGATGTTCCTACTGACTGAGCCACCCAGCCAGGCCTGGTTTCATTCCTACATTCAGATAGGACAAAATGCAAAAGTCGTGTAAGCCCAGCCTGCAAGGAATGCTGACCTATGACGCAGGAGGTCAGAATTCCGTTCCTGGTCAGGGCACATGCCCGGGTTGTGGGCTCAATCCCCAGTATGGGCAGCTGATCCATGATTCGCTTCCATCATTGATGTTCTATCTCCCCCTCTCTCCCCTTCCTCTCTGAATCAATAAACATATCCTATCTAATAAAAGGGTAATATGCAGATTGACCATCACTCCAACACACAAGATGCCTGCCCCCATGTGGCCAAAGATCCTGCCCCCATGTGGATACAAGACGGCCACCACAAGATGGCCAGCAGGGGAGGTTAGTTAGGGGTGACTAGACCTGCAGGGGAGAGCAGTTGGGGGAGACCAGGACTGCAGGGGAGGGCAGTTAGGGGTGACTAGGCCTGCAGGGGGGCAGTTAGGGGCAAACAGGCTGGCAGGGGAGCAGTCAGACATCAATTAGGCTGGCAAGGGAGGTGTTAGAGGGTGATCAGGCTGGCAGGCAGAAGCAGTTCGGGGCAATTAGGAAGGCAGAGGAGCAGTCAGGCATCAATCAGGCTGGCAGGGGAGTGGTTGGGGGTGATCAGGCTGGCAGGCAGAAGCGGTGAGGGGCAATCAGGAAGGCAGGCAGGTGAGGAATTGGGAGCCAGCAGTCCTGGATTGTGAGAGGGGTTCCAGACTGGAGAGGGTGCAGGCTGGGCTGAAGGACACTCCTCCCTCCCCCCATGTACGAATTTCGTGCACCAGGCCTGTAGTTTAAAATAATAATAACAATGACCTCAGCAGGTGCCCACGGGCGGAGCATTTATTTCAGGACACAGAGGACAACGGGACAAACACTCCCAGGGCTCTGGCGCCTCTGGTGGCCCCGCCCCATCCTCACTTCCAGCGGCCTCCAAGGCGGCCCTTCGCTGCCCCCTTCCGGCTGCAGGAGAAGGAGCGGGTGTCAGGAGGGAGGGATCCTCAGACCTCTGAGATGGGAACCCCAAGATACCCACTCTCCATGCCCAGAGGAAGAGGCAGGCAAGTGCATTCTCATTGGGGTTCACTGGCTGGGGCGGTGGGGGTCAGGGTCAAAGAACCCAGAATCATGTGGAGTGGGTGTCTGTGCTGAGTCAAGGTGTTGAGGGGGATGCTGCTGGGGGGTGACATCCATGACGGGGGGTGGGGTGGGGGGGAGCGGGTTCTCTGCTCTGGGGTGCTGTCCTGGGTCCTGGAGGGTGCTGAGCAGCCTCTGTCCCCCACTCCCCACCCAACAGGGAGGACAGCTAGAAGCGTGCCGGCCTTTGCCCAGCCTCCCCTGGGGGCAAGATCACCCCCCATTCTTGAGGACTGGTGACTTAGAGGGACATGGCCCTGGCTGGTGTTGTTCAGTGGGTAGAGCGTTGACCTGTGGACTAAAGGGTCCTGGGTTTGATTCCAGTCAAGGGCACAGGCTTGGGTTGCAAGCTCAATCCTCAGTGGAGGACATGCAGGAGGCAGCCGGTCCATGCTTCTCTCTCATCACTGATGTTTCTATCTCTCCATCCCTCTCTTCTCTCAAACATCAATTTAAAAATAAAATAGAGCCCTAACCGGCTTGGCTCAGTGGATACAGCATCGGCCTGTTGACTGAAAGGTCCCAGGTTCAATTCCGGTCAAGGGCATGTACCTTGGTTGTGGGCACATCCCCAGTAGGGGGCGTGCAAGAGACAGCTGATGGATGTTTCTACCTCTCTCTCCCTCTCCCTTCCTCTCTGTAAAAAAATCAATAAAATATATATTTTTAAAAAGAATAATAAAAACAAAGTAGAGGGATGTGGCGATGGTGATGGAGGCCCCAGAAGAGACAAGAGGTCAGAGAGAAGGGACAGGGAATGGGGGACAAAGCCAGAGGAAGGGGCACAGGGCAAGAGAGAGTGGGGCGTGGGGCTCAGTCACACTTACAATTTCTGGGCGTGGCTGATGCGATTGTAGAGCAGGTTGATCTGCGGAGGGGGGGGAGTGGTGCTGGGACACCCAGCCCGGGGCCAGACCGCCCCACCCGCCAGGCCCTGCCCCAGCCCAGCCCAGCCCAGCCCAGGGGGCCTCGGCCAGGTGGGGTCTCACCTCATACTTCTGCTGCTTCATCTTCTCCATCAGGTCGAACTTCTCCGACTCCAGCTGGTGGATCCAGTCAGACAGCTCCTGGGCCTTGGCCCTGGCGGGGCAGACGGGTGGGCGGTCAGGACCCGGGCCTGGCCACAACCCGGCTCAGAGAGGGTGAGGGGATGGTCCAAAGCCACACAGCGTGGCTCTGAAGCGGGTGTCTGTTTGGCCATCGCGTGAATATTTGAGGGGGGAGATGTTCCACCTGAACAGAAGCCAAGGGTGTGGCCGTCTCTGCCCGCTCTCTCCCACCACAGAATGGAGACTCACATTCCCCTAACGCAGAATAGGAAGTTAGAAACATCGATGAGAGAGAAACATCGATCAGCTGCCTCTTGAACGCCCCCTATTGGGAATGTGCCAGCAACCAAGGTAAGTGCCCTTGACCGGAATTGAACTCGGGACCCCTCAGTCCACAGGCTGAAGCTCTATCCACTGAGCCACACCTGTTTCGGCCCAATGTATTCTTAACTGATAAAAGTCTGCTGAATGGAGCTGCTGGAGGGTGAGATAATGGATGTAAAATGTCATCTTGCCAACCTCCACTCATGGGTCCCGGCACCCACAAAGAGTGGGCACTCTATCAGTGACGTGTTTTACAGAGGAGGCTACAGGGGTCCAGAGAGGGGGAGACACTGGCCCAAAGCCACACAGCACCATGGCCGGGATCCAGCGGAGGGCCCCCAGCTCCCTGCCTCCCACCCAGGCCTCCCACCTGCTCCCCACCCACCGGAGCTGCTCCTCGCCCATGTGGTCGATGTTCAGAGGCTTCTTCCGCTCGGACAGGATGCGAAGCTTCATCTCCCGCCCCGTCTGGCGCTTCCCCCGCTTCTGTTCTGCCTGAACATTGGGAGGGGACGCCTGGAGTTGGGGTCCAGGTCCCTCCCTTCCTCCCTCAGACCCAGGAGCCCAGCCCCCAACCTCCTCCCTCAGACCCAGGAGCCCAGCCCCAACCTCCTCCCTCAGACCCAGGAGCCCAGCCCCAACCTCCTCCCTCAGACCCAGGAGCCCAGGCCCAACCTCCTCCCTCAGACCCAGGAGCCCAGGCCCCCAGCCCTCCTCCCTCAGTCGCCTCCTCCCTGGGTACCTAGCCCGCAGCCCTGGCACTGAGCTCACCTTGACCAGGTAGCCCCCGAAATGGGCCCCCATGTTGGACAGGACCTTCTTCTTTTTGGCGTCATCCTCAGCCCGCTTCTTGGCCTCCTCCTCTTCCTTCCGCATCTTCTCCTCCTGCGGGAAAAGGGGTTCAACCCCAAGGCCAGACCTTCCCCAGATTCCAGGGGTTGCCTGCATCCCTTTACTCCTGGCCCCATCCTCCCTCTTCAAACATCCCCGACCCCGTTTTTTAAAATACATTTTTTTCATTGATTTTTTTACAGAGAAGAAGGGAGAGGGATAGAGTTAAAAACGTCGATGAGAGAGAGAGACATCGATCAGCTGCCTCCTGCATGCCCCCCACTGGGGCTTGCCCGAAATCAAGGTCCATGCCCTTGATGGGAATCAAATCCGGGACCCTTCGGTCCGCAGGTGGATGCTCTATCCACTGAGCCACACCGGGTAGGGGTCCCCAACCCTTCTGACTCCCTCCCACCAGCCCGCTCGTGATTGATGGCACAGAGCCCACCTGGATCATCCGAGACCATTTCCCTGACTCCAGATCCTTAGCCATACCTGTAAAGTGCCTTTTCCCGTGGAAGGTCCCCAGAACCAGGCTGCGAGCATTGTGGGGACACCCTTTTTCTGCCCACCACACCGCCCTGCTCCCGTCCCTTAAAAGTGGTCGAGGCAGGCGTTTCCAAGGCCTGAAGCCATGGCACATTATCAACCTGTTCACCAGTTACGGACCAGGGACAACTCCAGTTTGCGTGGGACAGACGGGATGCAGGATTATCAGGGCTCAGAGCAGGAAAGCCTGCGGCAAGCAGCAATGAATTGGTCTCCCAGACATCCCCAGAAAGATGGGCCAAGCGACGGGGAAAAGAAACTCCGGGTCTTGGGGATAGTCTGTGTTTGAGCTGCTTGATCCAGCCATGCCTGAAGCAGGATCGCCCTAGACTTTTGTGTGACCGGAGCCAATAAAACTTTCTTCCTGCTGAGTCAGGCAGGCCTGGGTTGGCGTTCCTATTCCTTCCATAGGAAAAATCCCGGAATAACACAGCGCGAGGACCTTTGGGGAGGGGAGGGACCTCGCAGAGTATCCTGAATGGAAACTAGAAAGCCCAGCGCAAGAAGAAATGTTGGGGCTCCCCCAGGAGGCACCCACCGCCAGCCGGGCCTGCCGCTCCCGCTCCTTCTCGGTTCTGAAGCGCTGCTGTTGCGCTCTTTCCGCCCGGCGGCGCTCCTGGGGGGCGGGGAGGGACGGAGAAGAATGAAGGGGTGCAGGCACCACTGCCCACCTGCGACGCCCCGCCCCCAGATGAAGGAGTGGGTCCGTTTCCGAACCTTTGGGCCTCAGGACTGTATTGGACAGCACCTGTGCTCCGTTATCCCCCCAAAACTAGAGGACGGTACAGGGGGAGGGGGACAGGACTGGGGGAGGCCCCCCACCCCGACTCACAATGCGGTCTTTCAGCGCAATGAGCTCCTCTTCCTCCTTCTTGCGCTGCTCGAAGTGCACGTCGATGAGCGTCTGCAGCTCCAACAGGTCTTTCTCCATGCGCTTCCGGTGGATGTCCTGCGGGACGCGGCGAGGGCGCCCCATCACTCCGGGCGGCAGCGCCCCTGAGGCCTCAGGAGGGAAGCGCACCCCCGCCCCCGCCCATCCGCGCCTGAATCGGTGGCGTGGACAGTTCAGTCAATGTCCAGCAGGGGGCAGCAGAGCACTGTGTTCGGGCCCTACTTGGCTTTTGGGGAGTTAATCCCCAAAGGAGGCAGCTGCTGGGGCGGGGAGTGGGGGGGCGTTACTTACATCGAAGTCCACACGTTCCCCTTCCGGGATCTTTGGGGGGATCAGTGGAGGTACCACGGGGCGGCTGAGGGGGACGGGAAAGAAGAGGAAGACAGGGAGGGTTCAAGGTCCCTGATCCTCCACACACCTGACTTCCAGAACTTGCTACAAAATTTATGTTAATTACACGTTGCCATGGTGAAATTTCCGATTACAAGTTGTGTCCATAGGATACTAAGGTTAGCCTGGCCCTGGCCGCTGTGGCTCCGAGGATAGATCATAGGCTTTGGCGGACTGAAAGGTCCCAGGTTCGATTCCTGGTCAAGGGCACCTGCCTGGGCTCCATCTCCAGTGGGGAGTTGGGGGGTGCAGGAGGCAGCCGATCCATGATTCCCTCTCATCATTGATGTTTCTATCTCTCTCTCCCCCTCTCCCTTCCTCTGAAATCAATAAAAATATATTTAAACAAATAAAAAAAGATTAGTGTGGCTCCGTGGTTGAGCATCCACCTATGAACCAGGAGGTCCCAGGTTCGATTCCTGGTCAGGGCACAGGCCCAGACAGCATGCAGGCTCGATCCCCAGTGTGGGGCATGCAGGAGGCAGCTGATGCATGATTCTCTCTCATCATTAATGTCTCTTGCTCCCTCCTCTCTGAAATTAATAACAATACAATATTTTGGGAGGAGGAAATAGATCAGTTCTATGTGTTTTGTCTCTATAAAAGGCGGCTAGCCCTAACCGTTTGGCTCAATGGATTAAGCGTCGGCCTACAGACTGAAGGGTCCCAGGTTCCATTCCGGTCAAGGGCATGTACCTTGATGGTGGGCACATCCCTAGTGGGGGGCATACAGGAGGCGGCTGATGGATGTTTCTCTCTCATTGATGTTTCTAACTCTCCTCCCTTCCTCTCTGTAAAAAATCAATAAAATATATTAAAAAAATAAGGCGGCTAGTAAAAATAATTTTAAATACATTAAAGACATTTTTATTGATTTCAGAGAGAGAGGGAGAGAGAGAAACATCAATAATGAGAGCAAATCATGGATTGGCTGCCTCCTGCATGCCCCCCACTGGGGATCAGTCCACAACCCAGGCATGTGCTCAGGATGAGAACGGAACCTAGGACCTTTCAGTCTGCAGGCCAACACTCTATCCACTGGGCCAAACCGTCTAGGGTGTGATTAATAAAAAATTTAAAGTTATGTGCAGAGCTTGCATTATATTTGTTTTGTGCAGGCTGCATGGGGTGTGGTCAGCCCTCCCTCCTCTCTTTCTTTCTCTCTCTCTTTCTGCCCCCCCCACCCTATCTCTGGAGGAGGGCAGTATACTCAGGAGGATGGAATTGAGAGACACACACACCCCGCTAGGTCTCACCTTGGTCTGGGGCGCTCCTCCTCTGGTGAAAAGATGCAAAGAGAGAATTAGCCAGAGCTTCTGAGGGGCTGAGGAGGGAACCCCCAAGCCTTGCCCCCCCTCCCCCGGAGCCCAGTTCCCTCCTCCAGACGCTGGGGGGAGGGGGGGTCGGGAAGGGAAATCAGGGTGGCCGCAAAGGAAAAAAGAGGGTCACACGCATCATATATACATTCAGAACTGGCATGGGGACCCCGCCCACTTTTCTGGGGACCCGGGAGGCCAAACCCCAGACCCCAGACTCCAGGTCCTCCCGCTTCGACATACCCAGAGCTCCTGCCCTCCTCCATCCGGACCTAGCAGTGCAGGGCCCCCCATCCCTCTCTGCATTCGGTGTTCCCAGCCAGCCCCCAGTCCCTGGGGGACACGGGCACCCAGATTCCGGGCACCTGACCCTGCTGCAACCCAGGCCCCGAACTTCGAATGTATATGGAGGAGAAACAGGACAGATGGGGTCGGGGGTGAAGGTGTTCCCCGCAAACACCCAACTCTTCTCTGAGCTTCCCTCCAGGCGGGGAGGGGGCGGAGAGAAGGCTTGGGTGTCGGTCCCTTTAAGGAGCAAGGGAGCGGGTTAAAGTCGCTGCGGAGCGACTCCCTTCCTGACCGCCAGAGGGAGCGCGCGCTCTCGCGGCTTAAAGGACCGCGTCTGGGGCGGGGCGGGGCGTGGAGGCTGCGGGAGCGTCCCCGGGGGCTCTGGTTCCCGAGGACATCGGGGTGGGGGGAGCCCCGGAATCATTATCGGGAAGCGAAGCAGCCGCGGTTACCTCGCTCTACCACTGGCTCCGGCTCCTCGGGGGCTGGGGAGGCGCAGGGGAGAAGCGAGGACGGGGGAGGGAGGTGCGGGAAGGGGAGCGGCCACGAAGGGGTGCGGGGTGCGGGAGGGGAGAGAGGGGAGAGGCTGTTAGAGGAACTGAAACCCAGGCCATCGGGAGCCCCACCCCAGCTGCCACCGGGGGACAGAGGTCCCCCTCCCCTCCCACGCCCTCTCCTCCTCCCCGGCCCCGCATCCTGTGCCAGCCTGCGGGGTCGGGGCTCACCTTCCTCCTCCTCCTCCTCCTCGGCAGCCTCCTCCTCTGGAAGGGGCGGGGGCAAAGGGGAAAGGCCGTTAGGAGCCCGGGAGCGGGGTCGGGGCGGCGGGCAGAGACCCCGGTTGGAGTCACGCTGGCAGTGGGGCCGGGGGGGCAGTGAACCCCGCCGGCCTGGCTCTGTGGTTGAGCCTCGACCTACGAACCAGGAGGACCCGGGTTCGATTCCCGGTCGGGGCACAGGCTCCAGCCGCAGCGGGGGGGGGGGGGTGCAGGAGGCAGCCCATCCTTGAGTCTCTCTCACCATGGATGTCTCTCTCTCTCTCCCTCTCCCTTCCTCTCTGAGATCAATAAAAATACATTAAAAAGAAAATAAACAAGAAAACGTTCCGGAAACCGGGAGGGTGGACTCGCCCGCCTCTCGGCACCGCCCCTCCTCGGAGGCCCGCCTGGTCCCCGCCGCCAAGGCCCGGGCCCTCGCACTCACCTTCCGGCTGCTCCCTGCGGAGGGGGACCCGGGGAAAGAGGGAGGGAGAGAGTTAGAGGCGAGGGAGGAGAGAGCGGGTCCCCACTTCCCCAGGCCCCCAGCCTGCAGCCACACCACTCACTCCTCATATTCCTGCTCCTCGGTGTCCGACATCCTGGTGCGACCTGGGGACCACGGAGGAGGAGGGGAGTCAGAGGGAGTCCCCAAGGAGGGGCGGGGCCTGGGTCTGAGGGCGGAGGTGGGGCTGGGGGCCTGGGTCTGAGGGAGGAGGTGGGGCTGGGCTCTGGGTGTGAGGGAGGAGGTGGGGCTGGGCTCTGGGTCTGAGGGAGGAGGTTGGGGGCTGGGGGCCTGGGTCTGAGGGAGGAGGTTGGGGCTGGGGGCCTGGGTCTGAGGGAGGAGGTTGGGGGCTGGGCTCCTGGGTCTGAGGGAGAAGGTTGGAGTCTGGGGGTTGCCTCCTAAGCGGAGTGAGGACAGAGTTTGGGAGGTGCGGTGGGCCCAGCCCCAGCACTGCAGCTCCTCCCCCCACCCCCTGCCGCACACAGCTGTCCTCTTTTGTCTGATGACAGGGCCCCGGAATGGGATAGGAGGGGATTAGGAGCGGCATTTGGGAGGGCGGGGGCCTGAAGACAATAGCTGCCCCACCCCCAGGGCTATTTCGGGGGGATGCCCTAGGCAGGAAGACAGGGGACATCTCCTAAAAAGGGTCTCGAGTGTGTGTGAGGGGGGGAGCCTGGGAGAATGAGTCACACCCGTTCCCCTCTCCCACCCCTGATCCCACTCCTCCCGTCTGGCTGGGGTCTCCCCCCTCTGCCTCCTTCACCTTCACCCACAGTCTGGCAGGAGGCTGGATGCCCTCAGACCAGCAGGCAGGCCTCACCCTCACCCCTAAGTAGAGCCCCCCAATCTCTGGCATCCCCCCAAGGTGCCTAAACCCCAGTGCCCACAGAGCCTGAAACCCCAATCCATGGCTCACTGGTCCCGGGCCCGCATTCAGAGACCCCGATTTCTGACACCTCACGATAGTGAGACCCCCCCCCAAACCGGTGCCAGACTTAGAGCCCCAATTCCTGATGCCCGTGATGATGACACGAGAAGTTCTGCCCTCTCCAAGCACCAGGGCACAGACCTTGAACCCTCAACTCCTAGAACCCCAGTGCGGACCCCCCTATTCCTGACATTCAGACTCTTGGGCTGCCATCCCAGCCCAGACACCCCCAAGTTCTGGGATTCCCTGACTCAGACTTCCGAGGGCCTGAGTTTTATTTTCTGGGACACTTCAATCCAGGCACCCCCAGATTCTGTGTCCCCCCCAAAATGCTCACCTCCAGGCCCCTCCGCCGTACACCCAGATCCCAGGAAGCCTTACCTAAAGCCGGCTCTGCAGAGGCACCAACATGAGGGGCAGCTGCAGCACCCCATTTATACTGAGCTCAGCCCCGCCCCCAGGGGAGGGAGGGAAGAACTCCTTTCCCCAAACACTCGTCCTCACCCCCCTCCCCCGCCCAGCATCCCCTGCAGAGGCTGCCCGCCCCGCTCAGCTCCAGGCCAATGATCTGGCCTCTGCTGGCTGCGGGCCCTTCTCCCCCCATCAGTGCCTCCTGGGAGCTCAGGGCTGGGCCAGGCCACCCCCTGCTCCCCACCCCCCACCCAAGCTGGGGCACTACACGGGGTGGCACTCTCTGCTTTGAAGCCCCTGGGCTGAGCACACGGAGGTCCTTGGAGAATGCGTTTTCTTTTTTTAGACTTTATTGATTTTTTTTACAGAGAAGGGAGAGATAGAGAGTTAGAAACATTGATGAGAGAGAAACATCCATCAGCTGCCTCCTGCACGCCCCCTGCCCGAAACCAAGGTACATGCCCTTGACTTGAATCGAGCCCGGGACCCTTCAGTCCGCAGGCCGACGGTCTACCCACTGAGCCACACTGGCCAGGGGGACAATGCCTATGGATGGCGGGTGGGCAGACGGTTCCCTTTCCCAGGCTCCTCCTGCCCCCCCCCACCCCTGTTCTGTCTGTCTCTCTGTCTTTCCTTCGTCGCTGGTTCTCTTTGCTGTGTGTGTCTCTCTGTCCATCTTTGTCTCCCCTCTCCCCGCCCCCACCCTTTGTCTGCCACCGGGATTCCACCCCAGTGACAACAGGCGCTAAAGCAGGGAAGCAGGTGTGCGTGGGGGAGGGAGGGGTGTCAGGCCCACAGGGCCTTATTCACCCCCTCACCCTCCCTCCATCTGACAGGGACCTTTTTTGGTATCTCCCTCCTCCTTCCCTGCCAAGCCACGACCTTGACCTCCAGGGGAGCCAGCCCTGGCCAGCGAGCACCTCACCCCTCTCCCCTCCGGGCCTGTGGGTGTCTCCCTTCGGTTCCTGTCGCCCTGTCTGCAACCCAGTCTCCCTTCTACGCATTTCTCCATTTCTCTCCATGGCCTGTCTCTGTGTTCCTCACTCGCACGTCCATCCGAGTGTTCTTTGTTCATCCGCATTTAAGGATATTTTTCTTTTTTAAAAAATATATTTTATTGATTTTTTTACAGAGAGGAAGAGTTAGAAACATCCATGAGAGAGACATCGATCAGCTGCCTCCTGCACGCCCCCCACTGGGGATGTGCCTGCCACCCAGGTACATGCCCTTGACCGGAATCGAACCTGGGACCTTTCAGTCCGCAGCCTCTGTCCACTGAGCCACACCGGTTTCGGCATGAGGATATTTTTTCCAATGACATTATAGAGAGTGGGAGAGAGGAGGAACACAGAGAGAGAAACATTGATGAGAGAGACGCACGGACTGCTTGCCTTCTGCTCGCACCCCAACTGGGGCTGGGGTGGAAGCTGCAGAGGGGCCGGTGGCCCTTGGCCAGGAATCAAACCCGAGAGCCGCAGGGCTCGGGCCAGAGCTCTGACCACTGGGCCCACCTGCCGCAGGTCTCTGCAGCTGAGGGTGCCCGTGTGTCTGGCTCTTTGGCTCTGGGTCCCTGCAGTTACCCTCCCCTCCTCTGGGGAGCCCTCATTTCTATCTCCGCTCTCTCGTCTCCCCGCCTGGGTCTCTCTCCCCAGTTCCCGGTTCTCTGCACGCGTTCCCACGGATCTGGCTTCCCTGCTCCCTTCCATTCTCGCTGCCTCTCTGCGGGCCTGGCTCTCAGCTTCCCCGAGCCCTCCGCCCAGAGCAGAGGATGAACGCCTCCCTTTGGAGACGCCGCTCTGCCCCTGACGTGCCTGTGGCTCCCGGGAGTCTGGCCCTCCCTTCTCCCGACTCCCACCCGCGCCCCAGGAAGCACACACACAGCGCCGCCCAGCTCAGACACAACTTTATTCCGCAGCGCTGTGGGCGGCCAGCTCAGCCCTCAAACTTCTTCTTGCGGCCCTCCATGCCACTCAGCAGATCGATGTTCTTGCGCCAGTCTCCCACCTCCCGGTTTTCCTGAGGAAACGGGGTCAGAGGTTAGAATGTCTTCCTCTCAAATATCCTCCAACTGCCCTCCAGCCTGCTGGGCCACTCTGCACGTCTGACCAAGGATCTGGTTCTGGAGCACTCCTTGCCCCTCACTATCCCCTCCACTGTGATCCATGCACTTCCGGTCTCCCTCCCGCACTTCCTGTTCGTTTCTCTCAAGCACTCCCTGCCTCCCTCCCGCACTTCCTGCCTCCCTCCCGCACTTCCTGTCTCCCTCCCGCACTTCCTGCCTCCCTCCCGCACTTCCTGCCTCCCTC
>JAAGEH010000431.1:1230317-1254986 GCA_011751065.1 Lasiurus cinereus
CTCCCGCACTTCCTGTTTCCCTCCTGCACTTCCTGTCTCTTTTCTCTCAAGCACTTCCTGTAACTCCTATTCCCATTCTGAGTCCATGCTACTTCCCTTCTCCGAATACACTTCTAGTCTCCCCCTTCTACTTCCTGGCTTCCTGTTGCACTTCCTGGCCCCTCCTATACTCCCTGTTGAAGATTCCTCACGGAATTCTTCTCCCCCAAATTCCAAAAGTCCGAGGCCTGGCCCTGGCCCTGTGGCCCCACACCCTCTCCGCTAGGCCCCCTTTCCAGGCCCAGCCACACTCACCTTCTCCGTGTCCTCCTTCTTCACCTGCTTGAGGTGGGCCCGCAGGTCCAAGGACTCCTTAGCCCTGGTCCCCAGCAGCGCCTGCATCATGGCGTCCGCGGAGATGCGCACCCGCCGCAGGGTGGGTCGCTTGAACTTGCCCCGGAGGTCAAAGATCTTCTGGGTCAGATCTGCGATCTGGGGGTTGGGGATGGGGGGACAAAGCCAATGAATAGAGACCTCTCTCTTCACTTCCCCCCTCTTCCCCTCCCCAGCCCAGGCTGCCCCTGCCTCTGGGGTAAAATCCCCGCTCCTCATCCCGAGCTGGAAACCCTCCCAGATCCGCCCCAGCCGTGTCTCCCTGAGAACCAGTGACACATCCCCACCCAGCCACCAGCATCTCAGGGTTCCCTGTCCACGCCTCAGCTCCTTTACCAACGCTGGGCGCTCCTCCTCCCCTGCCTGGAACAGCCTTGCCTGGCCATATTGTGGCCAGCCTTCTGCCCGCTCCCTGCCAGACACACGGAGCTGACCTGGGACCCCGGGTATCCTCCACCACAAGGGGCGGGGCACTGCCTCAAACCCTGACAGGACCCCCCATGCCCGTGCCTCCCACCTCCGCAATGTTCTTGGTAACTTTTGCCTCCACATCATATCTCTCCTCGTCCACTTTGTCCAAGCGGGCATGGAGCTGTCGGCACAAGTCCTGGCAAAGAAAGGTGGCATGTGTGGTGGGGGAGGGCTGGGGACCTGGATTCCTGGGTCTGAGGGAGGAGGGGCTGGGGGCCTGGACCCCTGGGTCTGAGGGAGGAGGGTTGTGAAGCAGATGGAAGCTGATTTCTGGGAAACTTCGAACAAAGCCGAACTTCAGAGCCAGTGAGAATCTACAGAATTAGAGGCAGAGGAACTGACCTCTGGGATTTGAGACTGTAGGCAGCTTGCAGGTCATACATATGTCTGAACTCGTGAGGGTAAAAATTGGGAGCTTGGGCTCCAAGGTCCTGAGGGGAAGGATAGCGACTATACCCGAGCCCCAAGATGCAAGACTGGACAGAGGAGCCCAGGACCTGGGGCTGGACCGGGGACCCTGCTTAGAGCCTGTACCTGCAGCTCGTGGAAACTCAGCCCTGCCAACTCCAGGGGCTGGCACCGCGTGCTCAGAGCGCGCCCCTTCTCTCCGCGCCGATCCTCAGCCTCGCGCTCCAGCTCCTGCTTCGCTATCTGCAGCATCAGGGTCTGGGGAGGGGAGGCCGCACCTCAACCCACGTGGGGGGGGGGCGTGAAGGAGACCCCCAGGAAGGCTGCTTCTGCCCCAGTCCTCCAATCCCAGCTCTAGGCTGGGGTCTTTCAGATTTCAGAGTCCCGCCCCCTCAAGGTCCAGCACTCCAAGGCCCGCGGTTGCAGAGAGTGTATCCCGGCCGCAAAGCCACGCCCCCAAACCCAACTCTCCAAGCCCCACCCACTCACATGCGAAGCCTCAAACTCCGCCCCCCAAGAACGCCTAGGCTTCCTCTCCAGGCCGGCTCTCACCTTCAGCTGCAGTTTTCTCGAGGCGGAGATCTTGGATTTTTTCTGCGGGGATGAGAGGGAGAGAGACAGGAGCAGGGGGGGAACGCAAAGGTAGGCAGTGGGAGGGGCTTAAGAACCCGCCCCCTCAAGCCCGGCCCAGATTTGAGACCGCCTCCAATTCCAGCACTTGGGAGTACGAGAGGCCACGCCCCTCAGCCCAATCCACCAATCTGGGCCTCTGACTCTGGCCAGGCACCGCCCACCACCTCGTAAGCAATCGCAGTTCCCACGAGCAGCGGAACTCCGCCCCTAGGCAGCGCTCACCAATCCGAGCTCGGTCCGGTGATAAACTCCACCTCTCACGCTCTCGTCATACGCCTGGGCTCCGCCCAAGGCCCAAACCCCGCCTCTATTAAGGCCATGGTCCCGCCCCTTTCCCTCCAGGTGCGGGGTAAACTAAGCCACGGAATGCAGGCCCGCCCACCGCGTGGGCCCGGCTCACCTTGGCGTGCGGCTCGGTGGCATAGGCGCGGTAGTTGGCGGAAGAGCGGCGTCGCACGGGAGTGGGTGCGGGTTCCCTAGCCTGGGGTCAGGGCGCGGAGCCGCGTCACCACCGGACCCTCAGCCCGGCTCCCTGCCCTCCGTTAGGGCTGCAGCCTCCCGTCCCGCCCTGCGATCCAGCCCTGCCCGCTCTTACCGCTTCGCCGCTCCTGGGGGGAGAGAAAGCAGGAAAGGGGGTTCATGTTGGGCCTGTGGTCTGTCCCGTCCGTCTCCAAAGGGACCCCAGAAGCCCCTCCGACCAAGAGGTCCTGCCACCAGCTTCCCCCGTCTCGGGTCCAAGGACTCTGATTCCCAAACTCTTCAAGCATTCCGATCCCCAGGAGCTCTGATCCCCGCCCCGTCCCCGCTCCATTCTCAGACCAGCGGTCCAGCCTCGCAGGCCTCACCCCTGCAGGAGATCGCCCCACTTCCCCCTGCCCCGGGCTCAGGAGACCGGCTGCACTCACTCGTCCGCCATGCTGAGACTGCGGCCGGAAGCTGGAGGGGCAGAGAAGGGATAAGAGGCCCTTGGAGAGTCAGCGAGGGGGCGTCCGGGGTGACCTTGAAGGCCCCAGGGACTTCAGTCTCCTGGGCTGCTCAAGCCTCACTGAGGACACACTGATAAAGGGCGAGGGCAGAGACTAAATATACGGCTCCCCCTCCCCCTGCCCAGGATGTGAGATAACGGGGCGCGTGAGGGGTGGGGCGGGCGATGCTCCAGCTGGATCTTCCCTACACAGAGATGCCCAGGAATCCGGCCCCTTCACACTGACTAGGAGCCCAGGTCTCTAACCCCCTCCTCCCTCAGACCCAGGAGCCCAGGGCCACCTCCTCCCTCAGACCCAGGAGCCCAGGGCCCCAGCCTCCTCCCTCAGACCCAGAGCCCAGGGCCCCAGCCTCCTCCCTCAGACCCAGAGCCCAGCCCCCACCTCCTCCCTCAGACCCAGGAGCCCAGCCCCACCTCCTCCCTCAGACCCAGAGCCCAGGCCCCCCCAGCCCCTCCCTAAACTGCCACCTCCATGAGGGCAGGGACTTGTCTGTCCTTCCATCACCTGATGTTGTCAGTGCTGAAGCCCATTGTCAAGCCATTTATTTTGATGACTTATTTGAGGACCCACGTGTGTGGTGGGGGCACTCAGCCACAGCACTGGGAAAGCCCGCCCCCTCAAGCCACTCCCACTCCCCTTGGAAAACCAGGAATCGGGTCTGGCTGTCCTCTCCTGACCTCTCCTGACCCCTCCCCACTCCCAGCCCTGGAGCCGGAAAGATGGAGGATGGACACAGGGACACACAGAGAAGGCTCGGCTGTCTTTATTGGAGTCAGTGGGCGCTGAACACCCGCTTCGGCCTGGGACACCTGGGGTCCCCGCAGAGCACCGGAGGCCCAGGGCCGGCTCTCTGGGCTGCGATTTGAGTGTCAGGAGTGGCGTGTGGAACTCTGAGAGAACCATCTGAAATTCTAGGGGCAGAATATCGGATCTCAGAACTGGAATCTGAAATTCGGCAATGCGTCTGGGGGCTGGGCGAGCATGTGGAGGGTGCAACTGGGAGTTCCAGAGGCGGGTCCAACTCCAGGGCCTGACTTTGGAAGTGCGAGGTGAGGAGGGGGCGTCTCTGAGGGTCCCCTCAGACTCTCTGGCTTGGGGGAGTCTGACTCCCTGTGGGCGGAGCCGAAGCCTCGAGTGAAGAAGCCTCTGAGGGCAGTTGGAGGGGTTCAGGGGGGGGTTGACCTTGGAGGGGCTGGGTCAGGCCCTCCGAGGGCTGGTTTGTCCTCTCGGGGGGCGGAGCCAGGACATCAGGAGGCGAAGCCCAGGCTTCAGGGGGCGGAGTCCCGGCTTCCACCGCCCCGCTTCCGGGAGCTGAGTCCCCGGACTTGCAGAAGCGGGCGAAGGCCTCGGAGGGCCCGGCTCCGGCTGCGGGCTGTGGGGAGAACCCAGCTGCCTGAGCCAGTTCCCCGACCCGCTCGGAGAATCCCTGCAGCTGCTCCGGCCGCACGTCCACCAGGTACCTGAGATGGACAAGCCGTGGGTAGGGGACCCGGCTCTTGGTCCCCAGCCCGGTGCCCTGCCCTGCGCTCCAGGGACTCACCGGGCTAATTCCACAACCAGGCGTCCCCCAGGGGTCACGCAGGCCCCGAGCTCAGGGCTGAGAAGATGCACCATCCTTCAGAGAGAACACAGGAGGTCCGAGGTCCTGAGGGAGGAGGGGCTGGGGCCTGGGCTCCTGGGTCTGAGGGAGGAGGTGGGGCTGGGCTCTGGGTCTGAGGGAGGAGGGCTGAGAGGGAAACCGGGGACCCCCAGGCCCTCTTACCCACAGGCCACGTAGAGGAGCTGGAACCGACCGTTGTAGCAGCTCTTGTGGTGGAGGGTTTGGGCGGAGCTGAGGGGCAGGAAGTGGATGGTGAAGGATGCTGGGCCAGGGGCTGCGGGGGGAGCAGCACAGTTAGTGGGGGGCACACAAAGCTGGCGGATGGCACGCTTGGACCCCTGGAAGCCCTTTCTCCACCTGTCTCTCCGGTGGATTCCTGGTAGGCAGAACCCATTTTATAGACCAGGCAACTGAGACTTGAGAGGGAGAGAGAGTGGTCCATGGCCGGACAGCCCGGACAGGACGGTTGCGAATGGTTAGAAGGAAGCATGGTCAGATGTGGGGAGAGGGGTGTCTCTCCAAAAGTGGCCTAAGATCCAGCAGGTGTTAGGATGTTCTTAGCCTCTTAGCCTTAGGCTCTGCAGGCAGGGTCAGAGTTCTGGCGCTGGGATTGGGAGTGCTAAGGTCAGGGAGAGATCTAGAAGGGGGAGAGGGAGGGAGGGACAGGCAGTCAGGAAGGCGGCAGGCCCCCTGGGGCCAGGCACCGGGAACTGGGTCCATTCGCAGGTACTCGAAACCCCTGGAGCCCCAAGCCCGGGGTGGGATCTGGATCCCATCGCCCCACAATGACATGCCCCCTTTGTCACCCGAGCCCACGGCCCACCTCAAGGGGGAGAGCTGAGTCCCCCGCCTACCAGGCTCTCGGGTTCCATTCGCGTTGCCTGGCACCTCCTGGGGGTCTCCCTGGGCGGCGCTCGGGGGCCCCCAGGCGGCCAGTGTGCGGAACAGCTCCGTCACATTGTGCTGCGTGATGTCGCCCGCAGTCTGTCGGGGGCGGAGGGGCGTGGCCAGACGTGGGTTAAGCCGGGGCCTGGAGTTCATCACCCCTCCCACCCCCGAGTCCCCAGAGCTACCCTGTTTCCCCCAAAGTAAGACATCTCCTGAAAATAAGACCTACTTCCAGTTTTGCCTCTCACTGTCATATCAGGCATCCCCAGAAAATAAGACGTCCCGGATCAGAAGGCCTCCCCCGATCATAAGGCCTCCCCGGAATAGAAGGCACCCCGCAAAGCTACCGTCAGGCGTCTGACCCCTGATGTAAAGAGGCCTCGCCCTGCCCGAACAGCTCCGGCTGCGCTGCGGCCCCTCCGTGAGCTGGCTGGTGATGACAACGACTACCGTCCGGTAGACAGGTCATCCATTTCCTTGTTATTGTTGTTGTTCAACAATACATGTGTACCGTGTTCTTCTTCATGGAAAAATAAGACATCCCCTGAAAACAAGACCTCGCGCCTCTTTGGGAGCAAAAATTAATATAAGACACTGTCTTATTTTTGAGGAAACAGGGCAGCATCTGAGCGGAGAGCTCCGATTCCAGGGACCGGGTTTAGGAAATAGGGTGGAACCTAGACGTGGAGGCGGAGCCCAGGACTGTGGGGGCGGGGCCTGTCGTGCAGGGGGCGGGGCTTGGCTGCCCCTCCTGGTGCCGCCCACCTTGACCGGCTGCCCGTTGTTGGTCTGCAGGAGGCTCGGGTCGTCCGTTTCGATGCCGAAGGCCACGAAGGGCCCCGTGGAGATGTCCCCCCAGTACCCTCGCGCGGCCACGCGCTCCCCGCGCTGGGAAAGCAGGGAGAGAGGAGGTGGGCGGGCCGGTGCTGGGGACCTGGGCTCCTGCGTTTCCCCCACCCCACCCCACCCTGAAGGAGCGGGCCAGGGCCGGGGAGGGGGCACGCACGTGGGTCAGAAGGCGGCCGGACGCCAGAGTCCGGTTGGGCACCTGGTAGGCGCTGGCGTCTCTGAGCTCAAAGGCGACGCCCGTGTCCCTCCAGCGCCTGAACTCGCTGGTGTGGATGACGCGAGCCTGCGGGGGGCGGGGGCCGGAGGGGAGGGGACGCGGTGAGCCCTGTAGGGGGGCCCAGCCCGCGCTCCTTCGCCGCCCCCGCCCGGGGACCGGTCCGGCGCCTCTCTCACCCCGCGGTCGTGCAGCTTCATGTGGAGGTCCCAGTCGCTGACCCCGCGCCGGGCGTCGTAGCGGGAGCCCAGGTAGTGGCGCAGCCGCAGGTCCCAGAGGCGGCCCATGGGGAAGGCCTCGGGCCCCTGCTCCCCGCCGGCCCAGAAGCGGAACACGGCCTCCAGGGCGTCGCGCTCACGGAACTGCGCATCGGGGCGGGGGGGGGCGGGAGAGCGATCTGGGGGCTGCAGGGAGAGCCGCCGCCTTCCCCTTCCGCCCGGGGGTGTGGGCACGAGTCTCCCTTTGCTCTGCCCTGGCGGGTGGGCTCAGTGGCTAGAGCGTCGACCCGCACACGGAAGGGTCGCCGGTTCGATTCCCAGTCAGGGCACCTACGCGGGTGGCAGGTTTGAGCCCGAGGCGTGTGCGGGAGGCAACCAATGGACGTATCTCCCTCACATCCACGTTTCTCTCTCTGTCCCCCGCCCCCTTCCCTCCCTTCCACTCTAAAAACCGCGTGGCTCAGTGGCTGAGCGTGGACCTGTGAACCAGGTGGTCACGGTTTGATGCCCGAGTTGCGGGCTCCACCCCCAGTGGGGAGGAGCGGGGGGGGAGGGACAGGGGGCAGCCGATCCATGATTATCTCCCCTTATTGATGTTTTAGCTCTCTTTCTCCCTCTGCCTTCCTCTCTGAAGTCAATTAAATTATATATATATATATATATATATATAATAAAAAATAACCCGAGCCAGTTTGGCTCAATGGATAGAGCGTTTGGCCTGTGGGCTGAAGGTCCAGGGCGCATGCCTGGGTTGCGGGCTCGATCCCCAGTAGGGGGCGTGCAGGAGGCAGTCGATCCATGATTCTCTCTCATCATGGATGTTTCTAGCTCTCCCTCTCCCTTCCTCTCTGAAATCAAAAAGATAATTTTTAATAAATAAATAAATATTAAGAAGAGTAAAAAAAAAAAGGCAAAATTATATATATATCAATGGGGAAAAAATATCCTCAGGTGAGGGTTAGCGCAAAGGAAAAAAAAGAAAGAAAGAAACGGAGGCTCTCAAAACAGAAGCCACCCCCGCCCCCAGACTCAATCCCACCGTGGGAGCTGGGCAGCTGGGGTTAGACTCCCGGGACCCCAGCTCACGCCACCCGCGCACGATGCTCTGGTGGGCCGCCCATTCCACTGCCCCGCGCCCGCCCCGCGCCCGCCCCGCGCCCGCCCCGCGCCCGGAGGCACCTTCAGGGCGCGCAGGCTCAGCCAGGGCAGCTGCTCCGCCAGGCGGTCGGGCTCCGGGACCAGGCGCGCCAGGCGGTCGGCCTGGGCGCGCACGAAGGCGGCCACCGGGGGGCGCAGCAGCGCGTTGCCCCACACCTCCAGGAAGGCCTCGCTCCTCTCTGTGGGGAGCGGGAGAGAGGGAATGGGGGAGGGGGGGAGCCGGGGAGGGAGCCCGGAAATGAGAGCCGCGTCTCATAACCGTTTGTAGAATGACGCCGCCTTCTTTACAGAATCTCATCAGGAGTCTGAACAAGCGCCACAGACCCCGCCAACTGCCCGCCCGCCCCGCCGCCATAGCTGAAGGGCAAGGACTTACACTCCCCTAGCTACCCTGGCCTAGCCCTCTGCCCCTCCCGGAAACCCCAATCCCCAATGTCATGTTTATATTCCCTTTGCCTTAAAAAAATAAATAAAGGTTAGTCTTAACCGGTGTGGCTCAGTGGATAGAGCATCTGCCTGCGAACGGAAGGGTCCCAGGTTCCATTCCGGTCAAGGGCATGTGCCTTGGTGGCGGGCACATGCGGGGTAGGGGGTGTGCAGGAGGCAGCTGATGGCTGTTTCTCTCTCATCGATGTTTCTCTCTGTCCCTCTCCCTTCCTCTCTGTAAAAAATCAATAAAAGATATTAAAAAAAAAAAGTAAAGGTTATACCAGGAGGTCATGGTTCATTTCCCATCAGGGCTCCATCCCCGGTAGGAGGGGTGCAGGAGGCAGTTGATGGATGTTTCTCTCTCATCGATGTTTCTAACTCTTTATCCCTCTCCCTTCCTCTCTGTAAAAAAAAATCAATAAAATATATTTTTTAAAAATCAGTAGAATATATATTTTAAAAAATTAATTGTTTCACGAAGGATCCTACAAGAGAAAATGATATAGCTTTAGCTGTATGCACATATATCTATGTCAATCTACCTATCTAAAGGGGTTCATCCTAGTTGTTTAACCAGCTTAGAGAGAGAACTCTGCACCTTCAGTAGCTGGATGAAGGTTAAGTGAGTTGGGTTCTTGTTGGCCAAGAGCTTTATGCAGAGTGTGCTGCAGGTTGTGTGTCCTGTGTGAGGAATGCCCTTGGCTCTGCCTGACAGCTACCAGCCATGCCAATAACAATCATCACTAAGACGTACTCCTTTTGTACCAGAAGCCAGGAGCTCGGCTGTGCGGGCGTGTGTGCGTACGTGTGTGAATCCTCAAAAGTACTCTGTGGAAGCAGATGATAAAAATATTTAGAATATGCTGCCGAAACCTGTTTGGCTCAGCAGATAGAGCGTCAGCCTGCGGACTGAAGGGTCCCAGGTTCGATTTCAGTCGGGGGCATGTACCTTGGTTGCAGGCACATTCCAAGTAAGGGGTGTGCAGGAGGCAGCTGATCGATGTTTCTCTCTCATCAATGTTTCTAACTCTCTATCTTTCTCCCTTTCCCTTCCTCTCTGTGAAAAATCAATAAAAATAAATATATATATATATATATATATATATATATATATATATATATTCAGAATATGCCAAAACCGGTGTGGCTCAGTGGACAGAGCATCGGCCTACAGACTGCGAGGTCCCAGGTTCGATTCTGATCAGGGGCATGTATCTTGGTTGAGGGCACATCCCCAGTAGGAGGTGTGCAGGAGGCAGCTGATGGATGTCTCTCTTTCATCAATGTTTCTAACTCTCTATCCCTCTCCCTTCCTCTCTGTAAAAAAGCAATAAAATACATATTAAAAAAATATTTAGAATAGCCTGGCTGGTGCGGCTCAGTGGTTGTGTGAGCCCAAGAACCAAAAGGTCACTGGTTTGATTCCAGGTCAGAACACGTGCCCAGCTTGTGGGTTCGATCCCCAGTGGGGGTGCGTGCAGGAGGCAGCCGATCCATGATGTTTCTCATCGATGTTTCTCTCTCTCTCTAAAAATCAATAACCATATTTAAAAAAAATTATTTAGAATGATTTTTTTTGTTGTTAAAGTGCTCCGTGGAGCAGATCCAGAATCTGAGCACAGCTTGTCTGAATCCAGCTTGCGCTCTAGGTGCTAAGCTGACATTGTTACTGAGAAACAATCACGTTCTGCCTCCCTCCTCCTCCTCCTGTTCCCCCTTCTTTCAGTCTCACGTCAGAGGCTGCCTCCTCCAGGCTGGCTCCCCAGGATGCACACCTCTCCCTGGGGGAGGCTTGGGGTGGGCCTGAGCTCAGCTGAGCCAAAGCCTCCTCACACCTGCAGACTCACTAGCTCTGGCTCCGGAAGTGCCCTGACCGCTTTTGGGCTTCTCCCGCTGTAGGAGGTTTGGAACACAGAGAGGGTGCCGTGCACTGTTCTGGATTTAATTCATGTCAGAGAGGCAGGAAGAGGGGGAGTTTTGTGTGGGTTTTTCTCTTGGAATTCTTTCCAGTAAATGAGCAAATGATGAAATCGGGAGCAATGTCCAAGTTTTAAATTACACCGTGGGGAAGTCGGACTCCCTGCAGGGATGCGGACGGGGCCAGGGGCCCTTCCACCCTGGTCCCTGCAACTGACCTTGCAGACCCATCTTCTCGGGGTCTTCCAGGGCCAGGCTGAAGAACAGCATGTGTCGGGCCACAGCTTCCAGATTGTTCTCCAGCACGTAGAACTGGGAAGATGGGGCAGGGCAGGGCAGTTCCGAAATCTGTGTCTCTGACTCCTAGGAGACTTGGGGGAGTGGGAGACCAGGGGGCCCTCCTTCTACAGGACCAATGCCGCCCCCCCTTCAAACACCAGGGTCTGTGCTCTCAGGACCCTCCTCCCCAGCAGGACTCAGGAGACCCCGTGCTGAGGCCTCTTTCTCCCACTTGAACCCAGGAATCCCCAACTTATTTCCCCAGGACGCAGGCCTCCACCTCCCTCAGACCTAGGAGTCCAGGCCTCCAGCTTCCCTCTTCCCCAGGGTCTTGGGAATTGAACTCTCTCTCTCTCTCTCTCTCTCTCTCTCTCTCTCTCTTTTAAAATCTTTATTGTTCAGATTATTACAGATGTTCCTCTCCCCACCACCATAGCTACCCTCCACCCAGTTCCCACCCCACTCCAGGCTTCCCCACCTCCCCACTGACCTAGTCCATAGGTGTAAGCTCTCTGTCCAATCTCTTCCCGCACCCAGACATCCCCTTCACCCTGAAAATTGTCAGTCTGCTCCCTTTCCATGCCCCTGATTCTATTACATTCACCAGTTTGTTTTGTTCATAAGGCTTTTTATTCATTTGATTTTTAGATTCACTTGTTGATAGGGGATTCCAAACTCTTATTAAAAAGTTTTTAATTAATTTCAGAGAGGAAATGAGAGGGAGAGAGAGAGAAACATCAATATGATGAGAATCATTGATCGGCTGCCACCTGCACACCCTACACTAAGGATCGAGCCCACAACCCGGGCGTGTGCCCTGACCGGAATCGAACCATGACCTCCCTAGATCGATGCTCAACTACTGTGCTGGATGGAGCCACACCGACGGGGCGGGACTCTGATCTTCACCCTCCTCCTTTCTTACCCAGAATCCCAACTCACGTGAAACCTCCTGCGAGGCCAGCGCGCCACCCGGGCCAGGGTTTGAAGTAGGTGGCGCCCATCCACCGAACCTAGCAGCAGCACATCTAGCTCGGGGGTCCTGTGCTCTGGATTGGCCTGCGAGTCCGGGTCCACAGGAGGACCTAGCAAGGCGACATCGGGCTAGGTTTGGTAGCCTGAAGAGCGCCATCTGCAGCCTCCCTTTGCACGATGACTACAACTCCCAGCAGAATTTGCACAACTCCAGCTTAGGTTTTAAAAGGAGCTGTGCCTCTAAGCATTCTGGGACTTGTAGTCCTCAGAGGGAGACCACCTGTAGCTGCCCACTCAGGGGCGCTCCAGCCTTTGGAATCTCGGAGGACGTTACTGCACGATCTGGGACGGCGGCCCAGGTGGCAGATGTGGTCCTGGGGGTGGGGGGGAGGGCGGGACGGGACTTACTCTCAGCCTGCAGGTCCAGTGCCGGGGACAGGCCCCACCAGGACACGGAGCCGAAGCCCGTGCCTGAGCCCGCCGGGGTGGTCATCGCCCTGCGGGCATCCAGGGAACCCCCAAACATCGTCTCTGCGTCGCCACCCATCCCCCTCTCACCGCCCCTGATTTCTCGCCCTTTCTGCCAGGTGAGACCCCCGCCTCCCCTCACCTTTATCTTTTCAAATACAGTATCCCAGGACTTCTCCTCCCTCTCTCTTAGGGGCAGCCCTGCGGTCCCACAACTGCTGCCCATAGCCCCGCCCCTTTGACCAATCAACCAATGGGAATATTCATGTTGGCACCGCCCCTATCAATTCACCAATGCGAACGAGTGGGACCGCCCACTTCAAACTTTGCACCAATAGGAGCGTGACTGACTCCGCTCTCATTTCAAGCCTGAAAAGAAAGCGTGAAGACGCGGTTGTCATGACGACGGTGCTGGATACGGCTGCAGCGGAGCCTGCGGAAGTCCAAACTTCTGGTCAGGATGAAGCCTAGTCTGATTCAAAATTTGAGTGAACTGAACGGAATCTTGATTAATTCAAACTCAACGGAGGTGCCCTCGGCCTTATACTACAGACATGTGTGTCCCCTTTCCCCTCACACCCTGACGTCCACACCCGGCTTCTCACCTGGCAGGAAGCACCACTCAGGGTCGCCGCCAGCCAGCACTGGCCCTGATTTACATTTTCTTTTCTTTCTGTTTTAAATATATTTTATTGAAATTTTTTACAGAGAAGAAGGGAGAGGGAGAGAAGAGTTAGAAACATGGATGAGGGAAAAACATCCATCAGCTGCCTCCTGCTGAGAGGCCGTGGCCGAGTGTTACCTTTATTTTAATATAATGTATTTAATTGAAATTTAACTTTTAGTAATTCAGTAAAAACAATTTTAGTAATCACGAAGTGTGATACCCAGGTCACAGAATTCCTGAAAATGCACAACCAGGCACTAGCCGGTGTGACTCAGTGGATAGAGCATCGGCCTGTGGACTCAAGGGTCCCAGGTTCGATTCTGGTCAAGGGCATGCACCTTGGTTTCGGGCACATCCCCAGTAGGAGGTGTGCAGAGGCAGCTGATTGATGTTTTTCCCTCATGGATGTTTCTAGCTCTCTATCCCTCTCCCTTCCTCTCTGTGGAAAATCAATAAAATATATTTAAAAAATAAAGAATCATGGATTGCCAAAATCGATTTGGCTCAGTGGATAGAGCATTGGCCTGTGGACTGAAGAATCCCAGGTTATATTCTGGTCAGGAGCATGTACCTTGATTGCAGGCACATCCCCAGTGGGGGGCTTGCAGGAAACAGCTAATTGATGTCTCTCTCTCATCAATGTTTCTAACTCTCTATCCCTCTCCCTTCCTCTCCATAAAAAATCAATAAGATATATATATTTTTTAAAAGAATCATGGGTTGGCTGCCTCCTGCAGGCCTCCTACTGGGGATTGAGCACCCGACCTGGGCATGTGCCCTGATTAGTGACCTCTAACTGTGACCTCTTTGTTCATAGGTTGACACTCAACCACTGAGTCACGGCAACTGGGCTTAAAGTTTTTATATTTCATCCATTGTGTACTTCTTTCTTTCCATTACATTTTAAAATACTGCATTAAGCTGAAACTGGTTTGGCTCAGTGGAGAGAGCATTGGCCTGCGGACTGAAAGGTCCCAGGTTCGATTCCCATCAAGGGCATGTACATTGGTTGGGGGCGCATCCCCAGTAGGGGGCGTGCAGAAGGCAGCTGATTGATGTCTCTCTCTCATGAATGTTTCTAACTTTCTATCCCTCTCCCTTCCTCTCTGTGAAACATCAATAAAATATATTTTAAAAAATAAATAAAATAAAATACTGCATTAAAATACTCTTTATCTTAACTACTGAGCATTTTGTTCTGGGGGTGCTATTTGTTGGGCTTTGCCTTAAATTTGGGGATCCTTGTCCTGACCACGGGAAATATTTCATGCTGGCTGGCCAGCTAGCAGAAATCTCAACTCCATATTCAATGACCTCACACTGGGGGCTTGAAGCCAGCCACCGCAGGAGTACTGACACCAGGGGAATGGGTGCACAGCACACTCAAGGCTTCAGAAAGCTGGTAACAGCACATCATGGGAAGCACCCACACCCTCCAGGGCTGTATTCCTGGCTGACAGCCTCCCTCCTCCTCCCCCTGGAAAAATCCAGCTCATCCCTTCGGCCCCAGCTGGGCATCATCCTCCCTGTTCTTCTGCTCCTGCCTTCCCTGCAGAATGTCCACTGCAGTCCCTGCTGGGACTCCCACGACCTTATTTCGTTAAATGTGCTTTTATTGACTTCAGAGAGAGGAAAGAGAGCAAGGGAGAGGGAGAGAGGGAGACCTTGGTGGGCTGAAAGCTGCACACCCTCTCCTGGGGATTGAGCCCATAACCCTGGCAGGTGCCCTGACCAGGAATCTCACCGGCGACCCACTGGTGCATGGGACAATGGGCCACCAGCTGGGTCACACAGGCCAGGGCTCCCTCTGCTTCCCATTCTAGGGACCAGACAGCAGGATGCTGGGCCATGTGGCTCTGCGATCAGAGCTGCCGGGGTTGCCCTGTTGTCTGTCCTGTTACTTGTGGCCGACAGGCCGGGGCCGCGTGAGAAGCTGCCAGTGAGATGCACAAGGTCTGAGCATCGAGGGAGACACGTCCCCAAGGCAGCCCCAACACCCAGCGCAGGGGGCAGCGGCCAGGGGCTCGGGCGCTCTGCCTCCTCTCCTCACCCTGCAGCGTGACCTTAGACAAGTCACGATCAATTCCGGAATAAGGAGGTACATTCTCATCAGCTCCCCACAGCACTCGGGCGAGTGAATGGATAAAAGCAGGAATGGATGGATGGATGGATGGATGGGTGAGCAGGTTGGGGGGTGAGTTCCCCTCAGCTCCTTCTGAGGAGGGACAGCCCTCGGGCCCCCCTTGTGTGATCCTATCCCTGGAGGTGAGATTTCATCCTGGGCCCCAGCCTGGCCCCTGCCCACCCCCAACAAGGAGCACCCAGTCAGGCTGCCACGTTGCTGAGTATTTATTTGGCCCGAGGAGCAGTGCAGGAAGGGGACTGGGGACAGGAGGGCTGAACCTGTGAAGGGGACCGTCCAGTGGGATCACTGATTGTCAAAGCAGAGCAGAGGGGGACCCTGGGTGGATTGGGGGAAGGCCAAACTGCTCCCCTCCCCAAGGGGTCCCTGGGGCTTGTGGGTATGTGGGGTGGGGAGTTGGCAAGTTATGGAGATTGGCATAATGGGAGCGAGAAGGCAGGAATGGGCCGGGTGGTTGGGTTGAGGGGTGGGCTGGGGTGGGGGTTAGTGCCCAGAGAAGGCGTAAAGGTGGGCCTGGGCGGGGCTTTGGCCAGGAGTCCAGGGTCAGGGGTGTTCAGGTAGGGTCAGGGGTGTTCAGGTGGGGTCAGGGCACAGGCAGAGGCCTCACGCGGTCGGGGGGCCGCAGCGAGTGCCACTGGGCGATGGGGCGCCGGGGGTTGGCCAGCATGTCCGCCCAGTGCTGGAGGCCGGCTCCGCCCGCCGCAGCCCCCACGGCCACCCTCCCGATGGTCTCGTTCTTGCACAGCTTGTCGTAGTCCAGCACCGTCAGCTCCACCTGCACCTTCTGGGGTGGGCAAAGGGGGAGAGGAGGCAAGACAAGGGAGGAAAGAACGTTGGGGAACCAGCTGGAACTGTAAGAAATGTGGGTCCCATCCTGTTACCCGCCATTGCTTTGTTTCTGGCTAAAGAAGCCACATCCTGCCCTAGCCGGCCTGGCTCAGTGGATAGAGCGTCCTGATTCCGGCCAAGGGCACAGGCCTGGGTTGCGGGCTCGATCCCCAGTGGGGGTCGTGCAGGAGGCAGCCAATCAATGATTCTCTCTCATCATTGATATTTCTTTCTTTCTTTTTAAAGATATTTTATTGATTTTTTTACAGAGAGGAAGGGAGAAGGATAGAGAGTTACAAACATCAATCAGCTGCCTCCTGCACACCCCCTACTGGGGATGTGCCTCCAACCAAGGTACATGCCCTTGACTGGAATCGAACCTGGGACCCTTCAGTCCGCAGTCCGACACTCTATCCAGGGCACATCACTGATGTTTCTATCTCTCTCTCCTTCTCCCTTCCACTCTGAAGTCAATAAAGAAATTTACAAGAAGAAGGAGAAAGAGGAGGGGAGGGGGAAGAGAGGAAGAAGGAGGGAAGGGGACAGAGAGGGGGGGAAGGAGGGGGGGAGGCACATCCTCACTGGGCTGGGAGGTGCACAGGGGACCTGGGAGCTCACCTGGAGATGCAGCCCCTCCCCCCATCAGAGAGCTGCCTAATTCTCATGGGCAGATGAAGGACCTTGTTGCAGAGACCAGAGCCAGAAACCGGAAGGGCCAGCCCTTTGAAGCCCCCACTAGCCCTCTGCTTACCTATGAACTGCCCATGTGGCCTACCTTTTGGTTATGTCCCCATGTCACCTTCATCCTCCTGCCCGGTACAAGCAGCCACTTATGGAGGGGCAGAGCGGATGTCTGTGTCTGACCTGCTGCTCTTCCCGCTGCCGCAGAGTCACCCCTGTCTCTGCCAAATTGACTCATGGAGTGGACAGGCAGCGCGGACCCATCATTTGTCCCGTTACAACAGGAGAGCGCAGGTGGGGGGGCGGGGGTTGGAGGGACCAGGAGGGACTCCCTCAAAGAGTCCTGGGGGGGTCCTTGTGAAAACCCTGGGTTAAAACCCAACTGGAGCTCGGGCTGGGGGAAGGGGATGGGATGTGAGGGGGGAGAGCCCTCCCGTTGGAGGGGGGCCCTGCCGTCCTTCTTCTTGCAAGATCAGCTGCCACAGGGGAGTGAGCCTCAGGGCCTCCTTGCTGAGGGATTGTTAGGGGTCTCCTTAGGGAGCTGCCTCCTAAGAGAAGGCAAACCTCCAGGAGTCTTCAATATATACTTATTATTATTGTTGTTGTTATTATTATTATTATTTCAGAGAGGAAAGAAGAGGGAGGGAGAGAGAGCTAGAAACATCAATGATGAGAGAGAATCATGGATCGGCTGCCTCCAGCACACCCCACACTGGGGATTGAGCCCATAACCCGGGCATCTGCCCTGACAGGGAATCTAACCCTGACCCCCTGATTCATAGATCAATGCTCAACCACTGAGCCACGCCGGGCCAGGCTACCTCCCAGGACTCTTAAATGAGTGGAGAGGCCTGTCTCCAAAGGGTGGTGGAGAAATCTTTTTCTCAGTAACCTTGGCTCCTGAGGAGGCGGGGCATCCCGGTCTTAGCCTAGGGGGGTGGGGTACCCCGCTCCTCCTAGGAGGACATTGGGGACACAACCTGGGACCCCCCGGATTTCTGGAGGTAGCTCAAGAGTCTCCTTCCTCTAGCAGCGGGGTTTCTAAGGGCCTGGGGCTGCTCTGCGGGCTCTGGGGCAGGCCTGGCTCACCTGGACCTGGTCACAGGGCACCTCGAAGCTGAAGGCCTCGTTGTAATAGGGGTTCAGCGTGTTCTTCTTGATGGTCGTCTTCTTTTTCCGCATCTTTTTGCCGCCCTGCAGCAGGTGAACCTTGACGTACGGATCTGGGGAGAGAAGGGAGGGGTGTTAGAGCCTCCCTCCTCCCCCCCTGCTTAGTGGAGGGATCCGATCGAGGGGCACGCGTGAGACTGCTTTGGAACAGCATAGAGGTGCCCCATGCACCCCTCAGGTCTCCTCTGTCTGTGCCCAAATCTAATCTATATCCTCCCAAGGCAGCCTGGACCTTCCTCTCCCCAGGAGACGCTCGGACCCTTGGCCAGAGGGCTCCTCCTGCACCGCTCCCTCCTCCCAGCACCCCCCCCCCCCCGTTTCCTGGCTTCCCACACACCTGACAGCCCTCCCACGTCCATCTTCTTCAGGTTTTTAGCCTCCAGCACGATGACGGTGAGCTTCCCGGCAGTGGGGACGTAGCGGAGGGAGAAGCAGATATCCCCCAATTTCTCCTGCTACAGGTCGGAGGGGGACCCGTCACCGGAGGGCCCCCGGCACATCCGCGCCCTCTGCGACCATTCTCCATCCCTCGCCCCCGCCCGCCTCGGAGTGGATCGGTCCAGAGTGAACACCCGGAGGTAGTCCTCTGCCGCAGGTGCAGGCGCTGGCGCCCGGGGCGGAGCCTGGGATCTGATTGGCCCGGGGCTGCAGTGGGGCGGGCCCAGCCGCGGGGGCGTGGCCACGCGCGCTCACCTCCTCCCGCGGAGCCGCCTGCAGCTCCCGCCAGGCCAGCACGGGTCTCCCCAAGTCCATGGAGCTCATGGGGACCCGCACCTCCCCGATGGCATCGTTGCGGGAGAAGCGGTCGAAGTCGTACACCGCCATGACCAGGACCTTGCCTCCCAGCTCCACGTAGGGGACCTAGGTGGGGAGCGCAGAGAGGGGTAGAGTAGGAAGGCAGAAAGGAAGTGGGCGGCACCCCCCATCAGGGTGGGAAGCGACAAGTGGGGCCGCGAGGGGCGCAGGGAACAGGGGAGGAGGGTCCATGGAACCCAAATGGGAACAGCCCAGGCGTCAGTGGAATGAAGAGTCTCCAGAGCTGTTAGCGGCCAGCTGAGCCTCCAGAAAAAGCTGAAGGAGGCCGGCCGGCGTGGCTCAGTGGTTGAGCATCGACCTATGAACCAGAAGGTCACAGTTCGATTCCCTGTTAGGGCACCTGCCCAGGTTATGCGTTCGAGTCCTGGTGTGGGGCGTGCAGGAGACACCAATCAATGATTCTCTCTCATCATTGATGTTTCTATCTCTCCCTTCCTCTCTGAAATCAATTTTAAAAAGTTTTTTTTAAGGAAAGAAAAAGTTGAAAACGTTGGTCCCCACTGTTTCAGGGACTGGGGGCAGGCTGCCCAGCGTGGGGCCCCGAGGCCTGGTGCTCACCTTGAAGGCAAAGGTCTCCCCAAAGTGTGGATTCAGCGTCTGCCGATGCACCTTGGTCTCATGCCGCCTTCGCTTGTCTGGCAGCAGGTAAACCCGCACGTAGGGGTCCGAAGAGCCACCCAGATCCAAGGCTGCCAACCCCTCGGCTTGCAGGATGCCCACCAGCAGCTGCACAGTGAGGAGGATCCCTGGTCTGAGCTTCCCTTCTGGCCCCTCCTGGGGCCCTCTTCTCCAAAGCCTCCCCCTCCTCCACGCCCACCTGGCCACTCTGGAAATCATAATCCAGGGAGTACTGCAGTCGTCCTAGCTCGTGCTTCTCTGCCACCTGCTGCCCGGGCCCGGGTAGTGCTGGCTCCAGCTCTTCCACTTCTGGTTGCACCTTTTGGGGAGCCAAGGGCAAAGGCAGGTAAATTCTTCTCCTGAGAGTGTGGTCCTCCAGGCCCAGAAGCCAAGGGAGACTCACACACCTCTAGGGTATGTCTGAGCACTTTTGGGCTAAGCGGAGTCAGTGTTTGATTAGTGATGTCTGCCACTGGGGAGGGAATAGCCATAGCGACACCTGGTGTAGTGTTTGATTAGTGATGTCTGGTATAGTTGGGTCTAGCCCAGCGGTTCTCAACCTGTGGGTCGCGACCCCTTTGGGGGTCAAACGACCCTTTCACAGGGGTCGCCTAAGACTATTGGAAAACACCTATTTCCCATAGTCTTAGGAACCAACACACGGCTCCTCGGTGTAGCAAAATGTAGCAATCCACGATTCAAGACAAAATTTCATTTATTTGTAATTAGAAATAAATATTTCACAATATATAATTACATATTGTTTTTGTGATTCATCACTATGCTTTAATTATGTTCAATTTGTAACAATGAAAATACATCCTGCATATCAGATATTTACATTACAGTTCATAACAGTAGCAAAATTACAGTTATGAAGTAGCAACGGAAATAATTTTATGGTTGGAGGTCACCACCACATGAGGAGCTGTCTTAAAGGGTCACGGCATTAGGAAGGTTGAGAACCACTGGTCTAGCCAGTGTGAAATAGGCACCATGGTAGCCTAGAAAAATAAATGTAGCCCTAGCCGGTTTGGCTCACAGGACAGAGCATCGGCCTGTGGACCAAAGGGTCCCAGGTTCTGTTCTGGCCAAGGGCACATGCCTGGGATTGCAGGCTCCCAGTAGGGGGCAAGCAGGAGGCAGCTGATCAATGATTCTACAAGTGTAATAGTGTTTCCCTGACTTCAGGAAGAAGGCAGGAGATTTCACTACATATGAATGTATTGGGGTTATGCAAATCGCTCCATGGTTTAGACAAGGCAAAATATGGGTATGAAATGACTTATTTACTGTGTACTTGCCATTCTAAACTAGAACAGCAAGACCAGAAAACTTCTCCTAAACCTGAGGCCACCCATTCTCAAAATCCAACTCGAATCAGAATTCCCCCGATTAGTGTGGCAGAATGCCTCACTTCAGAGATTCTGACTGAGCGGGTCGGGTGCGAGATCCAGAATTTGCCTTTCAACGACAATGGGGTGATTCAGATGCCGTGGTCTCTGGAAGCCATTGGCTTAAGGCAGTAGTCGGCAAACTCTTTAGTCAACAGAGCCAAATGTCTTTGGAGAGCCAAATTTTTTAAACTGAAACTTCTCCTAATGCCACCGCTTCAAAATAGACTCGCCCAGGCCGTGGTACTTTGTGGAAGAGTCCCACTCAAGGGGCCAAAGAGCCGCATGTGACTCCAGAGCCGCAGTTTACCGACCACGGGCTTAAGGGATAGGGATAGAAAGTGGATACCAGAACCCTAAATAGCATCACTATGAGTAAGAACCGTATCCAATCCTTTTGAGAAGAGAAGAGGGGAAATATGAGTGATGGACCATAAACCTGAGGCTCAGAGAGGGACAGTGAATCCTCCAAGGCCACACAGCCAGTGGGAAACGCCGGGTGCTCTGGCTCCCAGGTGAGCATCATTGCATTTTGCTCTTAGAGACCCGATGCTCGAGTCCTTGTCCCTGTAGCCTTTCAGTTCCCACTGCAATGGCTTCTTCCAACTCATGGCTCCTCCCTCCTCCCTGGTCCCCATCCCCTGTGTCTGTCCTCCACATGGATCCCTAACGTCCACCTGCCCCTGCTCCTGTCCTTCTCAAAGCCTCCATGGCTCCCAATCACCTTCCTCCCCATCCTGTGGACACTGCTGGCTCTCTAGCCGCCACCCCGCCTGCAGCTAAAGTGACTCGTTGTTTTTGTTCCCCAAACATCCCTGAGAACCTGGATCCCAGGCCCCAGCATAGGCGCTTGGGGCTGGAATGTCCTTCCCTCTGCGCTCAGTGAACTCTGGGGTCCCCTGAATCCCAGCACAAAAGCCTTCAGGAACCTTCCAGGCTGCCAGGACCCCAGACGCCAGGGGCCGCCTCTGATGGGGCACATACCACCATGCATTGTGAGCCTGTGAGGGTCTGACTTCCCCGCCAAACTGACAGGTCCTTGTGACCAGTGACCAGGTCCGGGCCACCTCCAGTTCCCCAGGGTCTGGTTTTGGGCAGGAACCACCAAGGAGGAGATGGGCAAATGAGGTAGGCATAAGAGGGAAAGGGCAGGGCAGGGCAGCTGGCGGCGGGAGGGTGGGAAAGGGAGCAGGAGGTGGGGAGGGGTCTGGGCCAGGCCACACCTTGTTTATGTAACTCCGGCCCAGCTCCTTCACCTCCTGAAGGTGGACCTGGGCTTGGGCTTGGCTCTTCTTGCCCATCCGCCTCCCGCAGCGCTTCCAGTACAGACAGAAACAGCAGCTGAAGACGAGGAGGCCTGGGACCAGCACACCTGTGGCCAGGGCCCAGGGCGGCACTGCGGAGGGCAAGGGCACAAGAGACACTGAGGCCTTGGGAAGCACACGGGTGGTTCAGTTGGTGTGAACTCACCTGTAAAGCCATGGGAGGCCTTAACCCAGGCTGACACCGTCGATTTTTTTTTTTTTTTGCTGACCTCTTCCACCCCCGTTCTAATTTTTCCGCTCGACTCCTGATGCTTTTGAAAGCCTGAACTCTCACCCCCAGCTTGTTTGCCTATCTTTAAAAAGAAGAGCTCAGGGGGTGTGGCTCAGTGGTAGGGCATGAACACCTATGAGCCAGGAGGTCATGGTTCAATTCCCGGTCAGGACACATGCCCCAGTTGTGGGCTCATCCCCAGTAGGGGGCGTGTGAGAGGCAGCCCATCAATGATACTCTCATCATTGATGTCTCTATCTCTCTCTCCCTCTCCCTTCTTCTCTGAAATATATATATATATCTTTAAAAAAGAAAGAAAAGCCGAGACTGGTTTGGCTCAGTGGATAGAGCGTCGGCTTGCGGACTGAAGGGTCCCAGGTTCGATTCCGGTCAGGGGCATGTACTTTGCTTGCGGGCACATCTCCACTGTGGGGCGTGCAGAAGGCGGCTGATCGATGTCTCTCTCTCATCAATGTTTCTGACTTTCTATCTCGCTCCCTTTCTCTCTGTAAAAAATCAATAAAATATATTTAAAAAAATAAAAGAAGGGACAGGTGGACCCTCTAATTCACCAATGCAAGAGCCCATTCCATTCCATGCCTCTTGACCTGGTTCTCATAGTGGGTTTTTTTATTTTTTTATTTTTTGTAGCAAATCTGTTCTTTTTCCATTCCATTGACATTCCAGCCCAGGATTCTGACCACGATCCCATCCATCCGGACTTGCCACCCGCCAAGCACACCCGTCCGAATCCCGCCCCAGTAAATCCTGGCCCCACTTTCCCTCTGCTCCAATCCCGGATCTGGCTCACCAGGGCCGTGGCTGATGCGACTTGAGTCCGGAGACGTATCGGACGCTGGAGACCCCGGGGTTGGGGGCTCCGGAAACATGGCGGCGGGGTCCTACGATTCTTTCTGCGGAGGCACCCAAGCGCCCTAGCCTCCCACGCCCACCCGTGAAACCATTTGAGTCCTCCGAACAACAAAGAACTACAACTCCCATGGGCACCCTGGGCGACCGGCCGCACAACAGTTGGCCAGCCGCCGCAAGGCATGTTGGGGGCTGTAGTTTTAGCCTCCCCGAGAAGAAGGGAGTGCGCTGGGGGGTGCGTTCCAGGACTTAGTTCCATTCCCGAGGGACGCCTTCTCGGTCCCAGGTTCCCGCAGGAATCCCGCTGACTTGTCCCCTTTCTTTGCGCCTTTCCGGGACCTGAATCGGAAGTGGGCGAAGGCGAGCGTGGGAAACAGCGCACCCAGTTGCCCAGAGCAACGCCTGACTCCGCTTGGGCCGGGGTGGGAGTCACCCTGGTTGCCTCGGTAACGGCCTGTTGCCACGTCAACGGGCGGGGCTCCACTTACTAAAGACAAGTCCTGGGCGGGGGGGTATGGGAGGGACCTTCCGCTGGCTCAGTTCGCTGTTGGGCCTGGGACCCCAGATCTGGATCCTGGGACCCCAGATCTGGATCCTGGGACCAGCGAAGGTGGGAGGGACGGACTGGCCCGTCAGTCCAGGCACCCACAGCTGGCCCCTCCTCCACATCTGGCCCCGCCTCCACGGCTGGCCATGGAGGCGGAGACTCAGTCTCTTCCTCTCCCACTCTTCCGGGGAGTGAGGGGGTCGGGGGTGCTGCCCTGCTGCTTCTGCTGGGCTCCCACGCCCTCCTCGGCCCGTTCGTGACTCCCGCGCATCCTGAGCTTTTCTTCACACCTGTCCCCGTGACCGGCGCGGCGTCCACCCTCCTTCTGTCTGTTCCCCCAGGACCCCTCGCCGCTGCCCCCCGTGTCTCCCCTGCCCTCCGCCGCCGGTGGTCTGGCCTCTCTCTCCTGGGATCTCTCACTCTTTCCCGGGGCCTGCTCCTGTCTGCCTCTCCCTCCCCTCGGGCCCTTTGTCCCCACACCTGTCTCCCCCTTCAGGCTCCAGCCCTCCCACGCCTTCTGTTGGTCCCTCTCGGGGTACCCCCATGTCCCCCCACATCCTGTCCCTCTAGGGATGGGAATGAGGCGGCGGCTGAGGGAGGGGATCCCCGCAGCTCCTTACCTGCTCAGCAGCTGGACAGGACCCTCCCCTGGAGACACCCGGGCGCCGGCCGGGACTGACGCAGGCGGGCGGCGCTGTCCTCGGTGCTGATAGTGGAGAGCGGTGGGCGGGGGCGCGGCTGGGCGGGGACGGGCCGTGTGTGGAGACCGTGTGCGTGTGCGTGTGTGTGTGCATGTGTGTGGTTGCGCCAGCGCGTGCGTGTTCAGTCTGAGTAGGTGGCGAACCCCGTCCCGCCCCCAGCCAGGAGCCCCCAGTGATATTCAGCTTGGTCCCCACATTTCCTGCCTTTAGCCCAGCCAGCTGGCATCCAGCCGCCCCTCTCCCCCTAGTATTCAGATACCCAGACGCCAGACTCACTGTGAAAGTGTCCCGCAGGCGTCACCCTCCCTCCCCCACCCACGGGGTGCCCCTGTCTCCAGACTCAGGGCATAAGCCCCAGGCAACCCGTCCACATGGTGGTGGATGTGGAGTTCTGGGCCTGCAGCCTTCTCGGCCATCCACACCTGCTTTTTCAGGTGCAAACCTGTGGGTCCCCTCTAGCTACCTCCCTAGGATGTATGCCTCAGGGCCTGAAAATCTCATCCCCAGGACCCTACCCCCAGATAATTTCCAGACCCAGAAACCCACTGGGGCCAGTATTTCTGCAGAGACTAGTGATTTAATAAGTTATGGGATGGAGGAGGGAAATATGTACAGGGAGGGGGTGCTGGGAAACCTGAGATCCTAGGAGATTTGGTTCTGGAGTAAAAAGTAGGATCCTGTCTACCTTATTCCTTGGGTGGCCAGAACCGGGCCCTCATCCTCATCTCTTCCTTCCTCCCTCCTTCCCTCCCTTCCTTCCTTCCTCCCTTCCTTCCTCCCTTCTTTCCTCTCTCCCTCCCTCCCTCCCTTCCTTCCTTCCTTCCTTCCTTCCT
>JAAGEH010000431.1:1255086-1269783 GCA_011751065.1 Lasiurus cinereus
CCTTCCTTCCTTCCTTCCTTCCTTCCTCCCTCCCTCCCTCCCTCCCTCCCTTCCTTCTTTCCTTCCTTCCTTCCTCCCTCCCTCTCTTCTTCCCTCTCTCCCTCCCTCGCTTCCTTCCTTCCTTCCTCAGAATCAGCTTGTTTCTGGGAGACTCCGCAGCCCAAGGGGGCCCTGGTCTCCTCCTCCCACCAAGAACTAGGACATCCTAGCCCCCACCCCTCCCCTTCTTCCTGGAACCAGGGTCCTGGCTCCCACCAGACTGCTGTCCCTCAGGGCTGCTAGCCCCCCTCCTCCAGGGCCCAGGAGTCTGGGATCCCAGCCCCTTGCTGTCTCAGGGGACCAGTCACGTGGGCTGAGTGTGAATCTGGCTGGGGTGGGGTCTCCGGGCCCCAAAGCTCAGCTTCCCCTAAACATCAAGGGATGCATCGTTCTCGAAGAGCAGATTCTCATATACGGCCCCGTTCTTCTGGGCTGGCGGCAGGGCTGACTGCTGCAGAAACCGGAGGATGCACTGGTGCAGGAAGACATACTGGGCCTGGCGGGGGGGCAGGGAGGGATGGTGAGGGATGCCCCCCCCCCCCGAGCTGTGGCCTGCTTGACTCCGGGATTCCACCTCCACCCGCCGTCCCATTCCCCCAAGGACCCCAGTCACCTCGGTCTGCACCATCAGGGGGCGACTCTCCCGCATCTTCTTCACGAAACTGAAGGGCCCCACCACCCCTTCGCACTCCAGCTGCCGCAGCAGGACGTCCAGGGCGATGAGGGTGCCGGTCCGGCCCACACCGGCGCTGGGAAGGGACAGAGAGGGTAAGGTCAGGGAGGGATTTTTGAGACAGAGGGCAAGGGCGTCTGACTTTGTTTTTTTGTGTAATATGTGTATTGATCTCAGAGAGTACGGGAGATGGGGAGAGAGAGAGAAACATCCATGATGATGACAGAGAATCATGGATTGGCTGCCTCCTGCACGCCCCCTACTGGGGATCAAGCCCACAACCTGGGCATGTGCCCTTGACTGAAATTGAACCTGGGACCCATCTGTCCCCAGGCTGATGCTCAATCCACTGAGCCAAACCAGCAAGGGCCAATAAAAAAATTTTTTTTAAACCCTGGCCAGTGCTGCTCAGTAATTGAGCATCATCCCACACACCAAAGGTCGCTGGTTCAATTCCAGGTCAGGACACGGTCTGGATGGTGGGCTGGATCCTCAGTAGGGGGCGTGCAGGAGGCAGCCGATCGATGGGGAAGATGTTTCTCTTGCGCGCGGATGTTGCTCTTTCTCTCCTCCCTCCCTCTCTCTAAAATCAATACAAACGTGTTTTTAAAAGATTTACACATAAAATTCACCACTTTAAAAATATTTTTTACTGATTTTTTTACAGAGAGGAAGGGAGAGGGATAGAGTTAAAAACATCACATGGATGAGAGAGAAACATCGATCAGCTGCCTCCTGCACGCCCCTTACTGGGGATGCACCCGCAACCAAGGTACATGCCCTTGACCGGAATCGAACCTGGGACCCTTCAGTCCGCAGGCTGATGCACTATCCGCTGAAACACACCGGTTTCGGCTAAAATTCGCCACTTTAAACAACGCAGGGCAAGCAGGACCCCTGTCCAGTTTCCCTGGAAGTTCACTGCCCACGCTCCTGGCCTCCAGCCCTTGCCAACCGCCAGCGTGTTCCGGGGCGCACTGGACAGCCCTGCGCATTGCATGGAAACAGGGTCGCCCGCGGTGACCCGGAGTCTGGCTTTTCTCCCTCGGCCTGCCGCTCCCAAGGACGCCCGGCATCTCCTCAACCATCGCTGCCTGCCTTTTTAGGGCTCTGGAGTCCACGCTCTGAAGAGCCAGGCTCCACCCCTCTGCACTGGGGGGAAGGGACGGCAGTCCGCGGAGGCGCCGCCAGAGGGCGCTCTGCCGGGAGCAGGCAGGGGTGAGCGCACCATCTGGCAGACAGACAGATGAAGCGCCCCCCCTAGCTGGTGTGGCCTAGTGAATGGAGCAGAGGCCTGAGGACTGAAGGGTCCTGGGTTCAATTCCTGTCAAGGGCACATGCTTGGGTTGCAGGCTCGGTCCTCAGGAGCGGGTGTGCAGGAGGCAGCTGATCAAATGATTCTCATCATTGATGTTTCTCTCTCTCTCTCCCTCTCCCTTCCTCTCTGAAAATCAATAAAAAAAAAAAGAGGTGGGAGGTACTTTGCTGCCCTTTGTAGTGTCCTCGAATAATCTGAATTTCATTATCCATTTGGATGGTCATGAATCAAACATTGTACTTCTGCCTCAGCTCTTTGGAAATAGAAGACATAATCTCCCTATGAATGTGGGAAGGTGCATTGAAAGGCCTTTTCTGGTTCTCGCTTGAGTCAGAAGTCACAAAGGGATTGGACTTCATTTTACTGCTGGCACTTCAAAAAGGGAAAAGAGTCACATCTTTGTTTGTTCTCATTTGTTAACAAGTTATGTCTTTTAGTCCTAATTAATTTAATGAACAGATTTATGTTTAAAAAAAAAAAAAGCCAAAGAAGCATGATCTTGGGCACCAAAAGGTCGCTGGTTTGATTCCCGGTCAGGGCACATGCTTGAGTTTTAGGCTCAATTCCCAGTGGGAGGTGTGCAGGAGGCAGGAAATATTTCTCTCTCTCTCTCTCTCTCTCCCTCTCCCTTCTCTCTCTCTCTAAAATCAATACAAAAAAATTTTAAAAATATATTTTATTGATTTTTTAACAGAGAGGAAGGCAGCAGGATAGAGAGTTAGAAACATTGATGAGAGAGAAACATCGATCAGCTGCCTCCTGCACACCCCCCACTGGGGATGTGCCGGAAACCAAGGTACACGCCCTTGACCGGAATCGAACCCGAGACCTTTCAGTCCGCAGGCCGACGCTCTATCCACTGAGCCACACCGGCTTTGGCAATCAATACACATTTTCAAAAGAGAGAGCCCCAAGCAGAGGCTGGCTGCCCTCAGAAGCACCCTTTCTGCATCCTCCTCGGATAGACATTCCATGAAATGTTACCGGCGGGGACGGGGGCGGGGAATGGGACTCCAGCATAAAGAGGAACTGGATGGAGAGCTGAGGCTGGCCCAGGAGCCCCAAGGAGGAGTTTGAAATGCTTCTCCCAGCCCTCCGTGGCTTCTCCTTCCCGTTCTCCACTGTCCTCCCTGCTCCTCCTCCTCCTCACTCAGGCCTTCTCCTCCTTTACCTTCTCGTTTTCTTTCCCATCTTCCCATGGGGACCCTGGTCCTCACACTGCCTCCCTTACCTTTGTCTCCATCACCTTCTCTCTCCTCCACCAGTTCCCTTGGGCCACCTCTCCCAAGGAATGCTCACATTTCCCCTGGGAGAGGATGCTGGGGTCAGGGCACAGAGGCCCAAGGACAGGGTCGGGCTGGTCCTCACCTGCAGTGGACAATGGGGGGACCTCCACCGGGGTCGTTGTCCAGCCACTGCCTGAGCACCTTCCAGAAGGCCAGCAAGGGGTCTGGGGAGTGGGGGACGCCGTGGTCCGGCCAGGCCATATAGTGGAACTGTCGCACGGACAGAGTCTTCTGCTCCTGCGTCTAGACCGAGAGTGGGTGGGGGGTCTGAGTGCTCAGAACGGGGGAGAGGGTTCTAGCTGCAGACTGGGCTGGCGGGGGGTGGGGGGATCCCTGGGGCCCCCTGGGGTCCCGGGGATTTGGGGGGAGGGGACTTCCCAGACGTCCTGGGGGAGGCATTGAGGTGGCGGGTGTGAGGAACTCACATGTCGCAGCTTCAGGTCTCGGACTGTCCAGTTCTCCATCACCTTCTCCCCCTCCAGGGTCACCTGCAGGTGCCCATGAGTGCAGGGCTGGGCGTCCAGAGGCCAGTAATGCTCACACTTCACCTGGGGGAGGACCACAGGGTCAGGGCACGAGGGTGGGGGGTGGAGGTGGGGCAGGGAACTTGCCTATGCCCCTTCCCATGGCGGCTCTGTATGCAGGTCCTCCCTGGTCAGGAGGAGCCTGCCGGAAGCCAATTCCAGCATGTCACAATTACAAGCACTTTATCAAAAGGTTGATGAAGCTTAAGGGCTCAACAAGGGCTGAGTCCTTGTTGGATGGCTGAAAGGCACTTCCCCCAAACCTGAATAGGATGAGTATTTGCTGCCAGACAGCTTAGGGCTTCTCCATCTACTTGTTATAGCCTCCTGTTGGCCAAACACCTGAACAGCTGTAGGCTATTCCTCAATCTGACAATGCTTCTGTATCCTACCCTTTGAGGTGTATTATCTCCAACTTGCCTTAGGAAAAAATTGTTAATAAAAAGCAAGGGGTCCTGAGTCAAGGAGAGTCTTTAGCTCCTTTAGCTGAACCTCCTCTGACTCCCGATGCCTTTCAAAACTATCTTTTGTCTTTGGACTTCTGGTTGATCTACACAGAGTCTTTCTCCAGATCGCTGAACCCCCTTTTTTTTTTCTCCCCCATTTGTTCATTTTCTCTTTAGCTTTCATTGCCCTATGAACCCCTTCTTTTTTTAAAAATATTTTTTAAAATACATTTTATTGATTTTTTACAGAGAGGAAGCAAGAGGAATAGAAAGTTAGAAACATTGATGAGAGAGAGACATCCATCAGCCACCTCCTGCACGCCCCCTACTGGAGATGTGCCCGCAACCAAGGTACATGCCCTTGACTGGAATTGAACTTGGGACCTTTCAGTCTGCAGGCCAACGCTCTATATCCACTGAGCCAAACCGGTTTTGGCTATGAACCCCTTCTTAATGATGGGACAAGAACCCAGGCAGGAGCTATCAGTCCCAAGGTCATTGTGATTGGCTTCACCCCACAGGTGGACACGGAATGGGCTGGGGGCAATGGGGTCCCACGGGAGGGAATTGTGGGGTATGAGTCAGGGTCCACAATGGGGGGTGAGGGGGACCACAGATGGAGCTTGGGGGTCAGTACCCCGGGTCCCTGCCAACATCTGCTCACCCGGCCCAACTCCACGCAGTTGGTCAGCATGATCAGGGTGTGGCTTTGCTGCTCCCACACCAGGCGCCAGAAGTCGCCCACCGTCTGGGGCAGGGGGCCCTGGGTCGCAATGAACTCCCGGGGGCTCCAGAGACCCTGTGGGAGGGACACGGGCAGTGGTGACCCCTCTGGCCCTGAACTTCCGAGGTCCCCTCACCCCCTCCCTGCTCCCAGCGGAACCTACGGGCATGAAGCTGGCGTTGATGTAGTCGGAGCCCAGGGCCCCTCCGAGGGAGCGCAGGGGCACGCGGGACCAGTCGTCTGGGGATGAGGAGCATGGCGGGCAGAGAGGGAGACAGGAGTCACGCTGAGGGGCGGACAGACCCCTGGAGCTCGCAGGGGGCGGAGCCCACATGTCCCAGGGGGTGAGGGACGGGCCAGGGCCAGGGTGCTGGCAAAGTTATGCCTGGGGACACAGCCAGCAGTAGCTCCAGACTCACAGGTGGCTCTGTGGTGGAACGTCGACCTATGAACCCGGAGGTCAGGGTTCGATTCCTGGTCAAGGGCACAGGCCCAGGTTGCAGGCTCCGTCCCCAGTGTGGGGCGAGCAAGAGGCAGCCGATCGGTGATTCTCTCATCTTGGATGTTTCTCTCTCCCTCCCTCTCTGAAACCAATAGAAACGTGTTAAAAACACCGACTCACAGGGCAGCACGTTCCGGTAGCGGTTCTTGGAGCTGTTTTCCGGAGCTGAGGCCACCGTCTGGGACTGGCCGGGGTCCTCCAGGGCCAGGCACTGGGGCGCAGGCAGAGGAGGGGTGCATGGTGTAAGGGTTCCTCCAGCTTCCCCGAAGGACACCCCCCTGGGTCCCTTGCCCCGCCCCCATTTATGCCTCTGCCCTGGATCTGTGGCCCCCAGGAACGGGACGTGTGTGCACTGGGGTGATTGAGGAGACGGCGGGGGCAGGAGGGCCACCTAGAGAGGGGGTGTCAGGGAAATCCAACCTGTGTCTCCAGGGCTGACACCAGGCTCCGCACACAGAGCCACTGCCCCATCCCACCCCCCACCTGCTGCTCCCCTGCCCACCCCACCCCCACACACCTGCTGCTCCTCTCCCCACCCCCCACCCACCTGGTGGTCCCTGCCCACCATACCCACCTGGTACTCCTCAGCAAAGCCACAGTTGCTGTCCTTCTCGTTTTTGCGGACGTGCTCAGCAAAGTCAGCCGCAGGGATATCCCTTGGGAAGCTGGGACTGCGGGGGCGGGGGGACCACAGGTTTTAGCTGCCTCAGCCCGTGCTGTCGGGCTGGAGGAAAGATGCTTTTACTGCAGTAACACTGCAGTGCACAGGGGAGTTCGTCTAGCTTTCCAACAGAGTGGTTTTCTTTCCTCCAGACAAATCCCCAAAGTGGAATTGCAGACTAAAGTAAAAAAATAATAATAATAACAATAATAATGTGATTTTCATTCATCAGTTCCACTCCCGGATATATACCAGAGAGAATGGAAAGCAACGTCTCGAAAAGATATGTGAACCCTGGCCGGATAGAGCGCCGGCCTGCGAACTGAAGGGTCCTGGGTTTGATTCCGGTCAGGGGCATGTACCTTGGTGGCGGGCACATCCCCAGTGGGGGGCGTGCAGGAGGCAGCTGATCGATGTTTCTCTCTCATCAATGTTTCCAACTCTCTATCCCTCTCCCTTCCTCTCTGTAAAAAAATCAATAAAGTATATTAAAAAAAAGAAGAAGAAGAAGCCACTCACAAAAGGACAAACGCTCTATGGTTTTACCGAAATAATTTCTTCCTTTTCTCTCAGCGAGTGGAAAAGAGGGGAGAGAGAGAGAGAGAGAGAGAGAGAGAGACATGGATTGGCTGGTGAGGTCTGTGCCCGGGACTGGAATTGAAATCCAGACCCTTCTGTCCGCAGTCTGATACTCTATCCATGGAGCCACACTGGCCAGGGCCGCCATTAATTTAAAACATTTTAAAATTGATTCTTAGAGCCAAGACCGGTTAGGCTCAGTGGATAGAGCATCGGCTTGTGGACTGAAAGGTCCCGGATTCGATTCTGGTTGGGGGCATGTACCTTGCTTGCGGGCACATCTCCACTGTGGGGCGTGCAGGAGGAGGCTGATCGATGTCTCTCTCTCATTGATGTTTCTGTCTTTCTGTCTCTCTCCCTTCCTCTCTGTAAAAAATCAATAAAATATATATTTTTAAAAATTGATTCTTAGAGAGAGAGGAAGCGAGAGGGAGAGAAACGTCATAGCGATAGGCTGCCTCCTGCACGCCCCACCCCCCGCTACCTTTCCCAGGGATCCTGACCAGGAGTTGCAAACAAACAGTGGAGCCACACTGGCCACGGCTCATTTTTTAATTCTTTCAAAAAGAAAAAAGTGGCTGAAACTGGTGTGGCTCAGTAGATAGAGCGGCCTGCAGACTGAAGGGTCCCAGGTTCGATTCCGGTTGGGGGCATGTGTCTTGGTTGCAGGCACATCCCCAGTGGGGGCGTGCGGGAGGTGGCTGATCGATGTCTCTCTCTCTCATCGATGTTTCTGGCTCTCTGCCCCTCTCCTTTCCTCTCTGTAAAAACCAATAAAATATTTAAAAAAGAAAAAAAAAGAAAGAAAAAAGTGCATCTCTCCCCTCCCCGGGCTCCAACCCCTGCCTTGCCTTTCTCTTTGGGACCCTCTCCTCTTTCCCGTGAGCCTGTAACATGTGAATTTCCCTCATGACACAGAAGTCTTCTGACCCCACAAAACGGCAACCCCAGCTCTTTCTTGCTCCCTTCCTTGTAAGAGAGTCTTATAAACGCTGTCTTTTCCTTTTTCTTAACATATTTTTATTGCTCTAGCTGGTGTGGCACAGTGGATAGAGCGCTGGCCTGGGGAAGGAAGGGTCCCGGGTTCAACTCCTGTCCAGGGCACAGGCCCGGATTGCAGGCTCCATCCCTAGTAGGGGGAGTGCAGGAGGCAGCCCATTAATGAATTCTCTCCCATCATGGATGTTTCCATCTCTCTCTCTCCCTTCCTCTCTAAAATCAATCTATACAAAAAAAGGGTCATATGCTAATTAGACCGGGAGACCTTCGGAAGTCCTTCTGGACAAAGCCATGGTGGTAGGGTTGAGGCAGAGGCGATTAAGGGTGATCAGGCCAGGAGGGGAGAACAGTTGGGGGCAAGCAGACCAGCAGGGGGTGGCAGTTGGGGGTGAGCAGGCCATCACCCAGAGTGGTTAAGGGCAATCAGGCAGGCAGGCAGGTAAGCAGTTAGGAAAATTTTTCCTAAGGCAGGTGAGCATGGTCCCCACCTCCCTGCTGGCCTGTTCACCCCCAACTGCCCCCACCTGCCAGCCTGCTTGCCTTCAACTGCCCTCCCCTCCTGGCCTGACCACCTCTAACCGCCTCTGCCTCAGCCCTGCCTGCTACCATGGCTTTGTCCGGAAGGACTTCCTGATGGTCTCCCAGTCTAATTAGCATATGACCCTTTTTTCCTATAGATTGATTTTAGAGAGGAAGGGAGTGTGAGAGAGATGGAAACATCCATGATGAGAGAGAATCATTAATGGGCTGATTTGCAAAAGTAAGGATGTCTGGACTAAACCGGCAGTCGGACATCCCCTAAGGGGTTCCAGATTGAAGAGGGTGCAGGTCGGACTGAGTGTACCCTGCCACCCCCCACCTTGTGCACGAATTTCATGCACCAGGCCACTAGTAAAAGTATATAAAAATATATAAAAATATTTTTAAAGAAAGGGCTGTGACCCCTGTCACAGAGGGCATGAGACTTCTGAGACTAGCATGTGTGGGAGGCGTGTTTCTGGTCCTGCCCTCTGACCCACGCAGTGCCCAGTAAACACCCCTCGATTTGACCTTGCAGAGGTCCTTTTGGAGGCTCCCCCAACCGCCGCTCACCTGCATGCTGGCTCCTTCCGGCCCTTTTTATACCTGGGGAAAGGGTGTTGGGGGGAAAGACTCAGGAGGTGAGGTGGGAACCAGTGGGCCTGATCCCTCAGCCCCCGCCTTCGGGTGCTCCGTCAGCCCTGCGTGGAGCCTCACCTCTGCAGGAAGAAGATCAGCAGGCCCACCAGGATGAGGAACAGCAGGACCCCAACAATGGCCCCGGCGATGACCCCTGGGGGAGGAGGCATGGGGAGCTGTGAGGGCCCAGGTCTAGCTCCTGACACCCCCTCTCTCCTGCCTCCATCTTTTTTATTTATTTATTTTTTTAATTTATTTTTTACAGAGAGGAAGAGAGATAGAAACATCGAGGAGAGAGAAACACTGATCAGCTGCCTCCTGCACACCCTCCACGGGGGATGTGCCCATAACCAAGGTACATGCCCCCGACCAGAATCGAACCCGGGATCCTCAGGTCCGCAGGCCGACGCTCCATCCACTGAGCCAAACTGATTTCTGCTGCCTCCACCATTTTATTTTTAAATATGTTTTTATTGATTTTAGAGAGGAAGGGAGAGGGAGGGAGAGGGAGAGAGAAACATACATGATGAGAGAGAATCATGGTTTGGCTGCCTCCTGCACACCTCCCAAAGGGGATTGAGCCCACAACCCGGGTATGTGCCCTTGACTGAAATCGAACCTGGGACCCTTCAGTCGCAGGCCGACGCTCTATCCAGGGCTCATTGTACCATTTATTTATTTATTTATTTATTTATTTATTTATTTATTTTAATATATTTTATTGATTTTTTTTTACAGAGAGGAAGGGAGAGGGATAGAAAGTCAGAAACATCGATGAGAGACATTGATCAGCTGCCTCCTGCACGCCTCCCACTGGAGTTGTGCCCGCAAGCAAGGTACATGCCCCCAACCGAATCGAACCTGGGACCCTTCAGTCCGCAAGCCGACGCTCTATCCACTGAGCCAAACCGGTCTCGGCTATTTATTTTTTTAAAAATATATTTTTTATTGCCGAAACCGGTTTGGCTCAGTGGATAAAGCGTCGTCCTGCGGACTGAGGGGTCTCGGGTTCGATTCCCATCAAGGGCATGGATCCTGGTTGCAGGCACGTCCCCAGTAGGGGGCGTGCAGGAGGCAGCTGATCCATGTCTCTCTCTCATCAATATTTCTAACTCTCTATCCCTCTCCCTTGATTTTTTTATAGAGAGGAAGGGAGAGGGATAGAGAGTTAGAAACATCGATGAGAGAGAGACATCCATCAGCCGCCTCCTGCACGGCCCCCACCGAGGATGTGCCCGCAGCCAAGGTACATGCCCCAGACTGGAATCAAACCAGCAACCCTTCGGTCTGCAGGCCGATGCTCTATCCACTGAGCCAAACCGGTTCGGCTCATTGTACCCTTTAAATGGGTGAGGCATGCCCTAGCCGGTTTGGCTCAGTGGATAGAGGATCAGCCTGTGGACTGAAGGGTCCCAGGTTCAATTCCAGTCGAGGGCACATGCCCGTGTTGTATGGGCTCAGTCCCTAGTGGGGGTGTGTGTGGGAGGCGGCTGATCGGTGATTCTCTCTCTGGGCATTGATGTTTCTCTGTCTCTCCCTCTACCTTCCTCTCTGAAATCAATAAAAACGTATTATAAAGGATTAAATAAATAGCCAAAACTGGTTTGGCTCAGTGGATAGAGCGGATAGAGCATTAGCTTGGGGACTGAAAGGTCCCAGGTTTGATTTCTGTCAAGGGCATGTACCTTGATTGCAGGCACATCCCAGTAGGAGGTGTGCAGTAGGCGGCTGATCCATGTTTCTAACTATCCCTCTCCCTTCCTCTCTGTAAGAGATTAATAAAAGATATTTTTTAAAAAAGAATTAAATAAATAAATAGGTGAGTTCTGTTATGTGACTTATATCTCAATAGAACTGCTTTAAAGAAAGCAGGAAACATGCCAAAACCGGTTTGGCTCAGCGGATAGAGCGTCAGCCTATGGACTGAAGGGTCCCAGGTTCAATTCCGGTCAAGGACATGTACTTTGGTGGCGGGCACATCCTCCGTAGGGGGTGTGCAGGAGGCAGCTGATAGATGTTTCTCTCTCATCGATGTTTCTAGCTCTCTGTTCCTCTCCCTTCCTCTCTGTAAAAAGTCAACAAAATATATTTAAAATAAAGAAAGAAAGCCGAAAAGAACACACAAACGAGCAGGGGAGAACTCCTGAGTTGGTAAGACCCCGGTGTGAAGACCACCAGGCCTGGGGGTCTGGAGAGACTGCCTGTCCCCCCGGGCTGTGCTCACCTGCACTCTCCGTGTGGCAGGTCACGGAGGCAGCGGGGGCCCGCAGTCCGTCCCAGAGGGTCCTGACGGTGGCGGCATAAGACTGAGCGGGCTGGAGGTCCCACACGGACACGTCCCTCCCGCAGCAGGCTCTGTCCCAGGAGCCCTGCTGCCCGCCCACCTGCAGCTCAAAGGCCTCGTAGCCGCCTGGGGGGCAGGTCCAGGCCAGGGTAAGCCCATAGCCACCAGAGGTGCTCGTGCAGGAGGTGATGGTGACGGGATCCGGGGCTGGAAGGAGGGGGCGAGAGGAGTCAGTAGGTGCCAGACAAGGTGGTGCTCCATTCCCCCCCTTCCCTCTTCACCGCCAGTAATGCCCATTCCGTGACAAAGGCCATGAGCCCATCCTTCCCTTCCCCAAACCCAAATCCTTCTTCATCTCTCGCTTTCTAAACTCCCCAATGGACTCACAACAGGTCCCCACAAACCAGAACTCCCATGAGCCTTTGGACTGTCTGGATCACTACAGCTTATACAGTCAGGGCCCCATGGCCTGATGGGTTTTGTAGTCCATTCACTTCTCATGGTCCACAAACTTTCCCCTTCTCTTCCCCAAACAGGGAAAAGGGGGCCCATCTCACCTGTGGATGCGCGGAGGCTCTGAGTGGAACTGGCTACACTGCTCCTCTCTGCCCACACGCTGAAGATGTATGGAGTCCCGGGTTCCAAAGCCTCTACCACATACCAAGAATCATTGGTCCTGGCTTGCTGGTCGACCTTGTGTCCTTGTGGGTCTGCCTCTCTCTGGGGATCTTCCCTGCTGACCCATTGGACACAGTACGTGTAGAGCTGAGAGTGGGGGTCTGCAGGGGCCTCCCACTGCAGGGCGATGGAGTTGTTGGTCTGAGTTTTCTTCTGCAGAGCTGTGACCTTGTTGGGAGCTGGGAATTGAGAGAGACAACTGAAGGGACAGATCCCCAAGGCCCCTCATGCCCCCTTCCCTGCAGAGCTGAGGTGCCCCACCCATCGGATTAGCCTACTTCCCAAGGAGGGTGAGCCAAAGAAAAGAGGTGGGAACCATGCCGGGGCTCTCGTTCCAGCATCTAGAAGGGTTCAGCGATCTGGAGAAAGGCTGTGCATAGATTAACTAAGAGTCCAAAGACGAAAGATAATTTTGAAAGGCATTGGGAGTCAGAGGAGCTTCAGCTAAAGGAGCTAAAGTTCTCCTTTTCTCAGGATCCCTTGCTTTTTATTAACACAATTTGTCCTAATGCAAGGTGGAGAGAATACACTTCAAAGGGTAGGGTACAGAAGCATTGTCAGATTGAGGAATAACCTACAGCTGTTCAGGTGATTGCCCAACAGGAGGCAATAACATGTAGATGGAGAAGCCCTGAGCTGTCTGGCAGCAAACACTCATCCTATTCAGGTTTGGGGGAAGTGCCTTTCAGCCATTCCAACAGGTGATAACCTATGTGACTCAGGCCTTGTGGAGTCCCCAAGTTCCATCAACCTTTTGATGAAACTCTTGTAAGTATGACATGCTGGAACTGGCTTCCGGCAGGACCACCCTTCCAGACACAACACATTTCTAGACGTTTCTGTTGACTTCACTCTTCTTAGCCCAAATGGCCAAAGACTGAAGAGTTCCTGGTCCTGTGCATCAGCAGTGCACCTAGTTCTTGAGGCAATTCTGCTTCCTCTCACCCTGGGAACCCACACCTGTAGGCTGGGAGTTAGGGTCCCGTTGGATCCTCCCGTTGACCAGGACAAGTTGTGAGTGACTGTCTAGCTGGTGACTTCACTGACCCCTGGACAGCCCCTCCAATCAGAAAACCAGGATCACTGAGGACAGACACCACCTAGGAGGCAGGTCTACAAGCTCCAGGTCCGAGGAGGCTGGTGAGGGCTCGCAGAGTACAGGTTGCCTCTCAGGAACCTGGCAATATGCCCCCTCACTCTTCCCCCCAAGCCCAGTAGTGCTGGGCCCAGACCTAGACAGGGTCTCACCTGTGGCTCCCGTGCGGGTCTCCTTGCTGCTGTTAACCCAGTTCCTCTCTGCCCACACGGTGAAGGTGTACAGGCTCCCAGCTTCCATTGCGCTCACTGTGATCCTGGTATCCAGGGTGTTCTGGGGCCCAGTGGCAACCCCGCCCTCCATGGTCCAGGAGACCCAGTAGGTGTAGGGAGGGTGGTCTGGGCCCTGGGGAGCTGTCCAGCTCAGGGTGATGGAGCTGGTGGTCTGGTCCTTGATCTGGAGACTGGTCACTGCATTGGGGACTGGCAGAAGGAACCCAGGAAGAGTCAGGTCTCCATGCCCCTTGTCCCCAAGGATCCCCCAACACTTCCTGACCCTGGTCAGGTAGTTCAGTGGGTTAGCCTGTTGGTCATCCCACTATGACAAGGTTGGGGTCTGATCCCCAGGCAGGACACATGCAAGAAATCAACCAATGGCTGAAACCGGTTTGGCTCAGTGGATAGAGCATCAGCCTGCAGACTGAAGGGCCCCGGGTTCTATTCCAGTCAAGGGCATGTATCCTGGTTGCAGGCACATCCCCAGTAAGAGGCGTGCAGAAGGCAGCTGATCGACGTTTCTCTCTCATCTATGTTTCTAGCTCTTTGTCCCTCTCCCTTCCTCTCTGTGAAAAAAATCAATAAAAATATGTTAAAAAAAAAAAAAGAAGAAGAAGAAGAAGAAAGAAAGAAAGAAAAGAAATAGCCCAGCCAGCATGGCTCAGAGGCGGAGCGTCCATATATGAATCAGGAGGTCCCAGTTCGATTCCCAGCCAGGGCATATGCCCAGGTTTCAGGCTGGATCCCTGGTGTGGGGCCCTGCAGGAGGCAGCCAATCCATGATTCTCTCTCACCATGGATGTTTCTCTCTCTCTCTCTTTCCCTTCCTCTCCGAGATCCATAAAAATGTACTCAGCCGAGATCGGTTTGGCTCAGTGAATAGAGTGTCAGCTTGCGGAATGAAAGGTCCCAGGTTCGATTCTGGCTGGGGGCATGTACCTTGCTTGCGGGCACATCTCCACAGTGGGGTGTGCAGGAGGCAGCTGATCGATGTCTCTCTCTCATTGATGTTTCTGACTTTCTATCTCTCTCCCTTCCTCTCTGTAAAAAATCAATAAAATATATATTTTTTAAAAAAATGTACTCAAAAACAAAAACCAGGACAATGGCCGAGACTGGTGTGGCTCAGTGGATAGAGCGTCGGCCTGTGGACTGAGGGGTCCCAGGTTCCATTCCAGTCAAGGGCATGTACCTTGGTGGCGGGCACATCCCCAGTAAGAGGCATGCAGGAGGCAGCTGATCGATGTTTCTCTCTCATCAATGTTTCTAGCTCTTAGTAGGGGGCATGCAGGAGGCAGCTGGTTGATGATTCTAACTCTCTCTCCCTTCCTCTTCGTAAAAAAAAATCAATAAAATATATTAAAAAAACAAAAAAACAAGCAGGAAAATGACGACAAAACAAATGGCCCCCCAACACCGTCCCGCCCCCCCCCCCGCCCCTCACCTGTGGCGGAGCGGAGAGAGGTCTGGGAGCTGCTGATGTTTCCGTGCTCCACCCACACGGCGAGCTCGTAG
>JAAGEH010000431.1:1284656-1302710 GCA_011751065.1 Lasiurus cinereus
AAGACCCCCAATTCCTCCAGCCTACTGTGGCCCCAGGAGCCCAGACCCGCCCCCTCCGCCACTCAGGGGCTCTCACTTGGGCTGAGTGAGGAGATGGGACAGCACCTCTTTCCAGAGGCCCGTGTTCGCCTGCGACATTCCTCCGGCAGAGTGGCCTGTACATGGGCACCAATGGCTTTGGGGGTGGAGCGACGACATGTGGTTACTGGTTAACTGCTTAACCGGACAGCCCGGCCCAGTCCTGTGGGTAAACTGGGGACTGATTCCGTGCTGGGACATGCTGCCCCGCCCAGGATGGCAATGCCTGGCAGGGGTCCCTCCTCCCCTAGCCCCCCAGCCTGGACTGCAGCCAGGCCCAGCCCTCCTTCATCAGGGGATGGGGGCACCTTCACCCTGTGGCAGATGCAGGAACCCCTTCTCCTCCCCTTCCTCCATTGCACTGGCCTTCCTCCTGTGGGGCCTGCACCCCCAGTGCCCCCACAAACACTTCCTGATCTAACAAATGCCAGTGACAACCTGCCCCGCACTCCCAGCTCACCACCAGCCTGGGGCCTGCAGTACTGGGCAGCCCAGGAGGCCCAGAACCCCGGCTTCTGGGGGTGCTCCTGGTCTGCTCTTTCTGTTGTTAATCCTCACCTCGTTGCAGACCTGGCCCTGGTCAGGGCAGGAGTGTGAGGCGACCAATGGATGTCTCTCTCACATCATAGATGTTTCTCTGTCTGTCCCTCTCCCAATCGCTCTAAACATCAATGGGAAAATGTCCTCGGGGGAGGATTAATAAAAAAACTAATGGTTCACTTCCTTTTTTAAAATATTTTTTATTGATTTGTTACAGAGAGGAAGGGAGAGTCAGAAACATCAATAAGAGAGAAACATCGATCAGCTGCCTCCTGCACACTCCCCACTGGGGATGTGCCCACAACCAACGTACATGCCCTTGACTGGAATCGAACCTGGACCCTTCAGTCCACAGGCTGACACTCTATCCACTGAGTCACACTGGTTTCAGCTGGTTGACTCCTTTTAAGAACTTTATTGGTTTTAGAAAGAGGAAAGGAGGGAGAGGTAGATAGTGAATGAGAGAGAGTGAATGAGAGAGAGAGAGAGAACCCTGACAGGCTGCCTCTTGTTGCACCCCAACCTTAATAAATGGAAATGGCTGGGATCAAACCAGCAGCCGAGGTGTGCACCCTGAACTGGATCCCCCGCCACCTTGAGGCGCACCGAATGGCACTCCTAGGGTGTCACACCATGCTGAAGTGGCTGGTTTTTTCTTAGTCCATTGATTGTAGGGAGGGAGGAGGAGGAGGGGGAGGGAGACAGAGAAACATCCATGTGAGGAACACATCCACTGCTTACCTCCTGCACGAGCCCAGATCCCTGACTGGACCAGGGAGGAGCCTGCAACTGAGGTCCGTGCCCTTGACCGGAACTGAACCTGGGCCCTTCCACAGGTAGGCAGAGGCTCTGTCCAATAAGCCAAACCGGCCCGGCCCGGCCCGGCCTGTTCTTGGACTGGAACTCCCTACTCCCACCCCTGCAGGCATCACAGAGGCCAGCCCAGCTTCCTGGGTCACCTCCACCCGCACCTCCCACCGGAGAGGGGAGGGCCTCCCCATGGCTCCACAGTGGACAGGAGAAGCTGGGTGATTAAGGCGGCGCGGCCACGGCTCTGGAGACCAGGCCAGGTGAGGCTGGGATGCTCGGGGCACTGCCCACCCCCAGAACTCCAGTCTGAGCAGCAGGGTCTTAAACTGTCTCCTTTATTTATCATTCATATTTGCGTATGAAACAGCTGGGCACCCACACACACGCGGCCTGAGAGGGAGCTGGGTCAAGGTCACTTGGCAACTGGGTTGGATCCCAGACCCTCAGGCACTGGAGGGGGACCCCAGCTGGACCCCCACCAAACCCCGCCTGGGGTCTGTGGGAGGCGCAGGGGTCTCGTGTGTCAGGGCCTCATGGGAATGTCACCGGAGAGACGGGACCCCAGCCCCCAGAGCCTGGGGCTGGCGGAAGGGCCTTGAGCTCCTGGCCCGGGGGAAAGTGCAGGGCCTAGGGCGTGGGGCTGGGCGAAGGCACGGCCCCACTCGGCCCCCCAGGTGGACCTGAGCTGAAAGGCCGAGTGTGGGTGTGGGCATCAGAACCACGGGTGTGTGGGGCGGGCACAGCAGGTGGGGAGGGAGGACGGCGCCTCAGGGACCCCATCGCAGCCCCGCTGGAAGGGGTGAAGGTCCCCCCACCTGCCCAGGCCTGGTTCCGACTGGCTCTCCCGCCCTCTCCTCCCCGGACATACATATAATATAGAATATAGGTCTCTCTCTCTCTCTCTCACTCTTTCCTCCTTTCTTTCTACTTGACTCTATAGCTTTATTCAAGGAGATAAAACTCCATCTTTTTTTCTCAGTGCAAATGGGGGTGGGTGGGTGGGGCCTGTCTCCCTGGCACCAGCCTCCTGGGAGTCCAGAGGAGAGAACATGGGGTGCGGTGAGAAGGGATGGGCTGATGGGGCAACAGGCCTTGCCGGGACCCACCCTGACCCGCCGGGCAGGTCTGCACACTGGACGGGGTTTGGCCACCATCACCGGACCAGGCGGCTGGCTACCTGGGAACCAAGAGGGAGATGGGTGAGGAGCGTGCGCCCACCAGCCCTCACCCCTCGCCGCCCTGGCCTGCGACTCACTGGGCGCCTGGGGACACCGGGCCTCCCCGGGCAGAGCCGTTGGGCACTGGAGGCAGCTGGAGGGCCTGGGCACTGTGGGAAGAGGGGGGCACGAGGTCAGTGCCTCCCCCACGATGGCCCCCCACCTGCGTGGCCACCCCACACTCACCTCTGGTTCTGTGGGAGGCCCATGGGCTCTGGGCTCTTCTCCTTCTCCATGGTCTGGGGGGGCTGGGGGGCCCCAACGGCTGGGACAGAGGTAGCAGGGTCTCTGGTTGCACTGTGAGGAGTCGGGGGTCAGGCGCTCACGCCCGGCTATAGGTCCTCGCGCCCAGCCCTGACCCCACACGCAGATCCAGGGGGGCCGCTGAGCAGGAACTCCATCATCGGGGACACGGGTCGGGTCTGCATGCTCCTGGCCCTCCGGGAAGCCCCCTCTTGCCCACGGGGCTCCCAGAGAGCTAGAGGTGAGCGTGGACTGGAGGCCCTGGCAGCAGGGCCCTCTCCTGCAGGCTATGGGCACAGCCCGACAGCCCTGGCCGGTCTTGCTAGAGCGTCTTGGAGCAGCTCGGTGACCACCCCGAAGGCCAGGCTTTATTCACCTCCCCACGCGGCCCCCCAGAGCTGCTCCCCGCAGGTCACCTGTCCAAGGGGCTGGGGGTGGAGCTTGTCCTTCGGAGGGTGGCCTGGAGGTCCCTGACGCTGACCAAGGCCTGGCAGGGGGCTGGGAAGACAGAGGCACAGCCTAAGCAGTGGGTGCAGGCCCGGAACAGCGTGGGGAGGCGGGGTGGGGGGGTGGCGGGAACAGCTTGGGAAGGTGAGGGGGGGGTCGGCGGGGGACAGCATAGGATGGTGAGGGGTGTGGGCAGGGGGCAGTGGCTGACCTGAGGGCTCCACTATTTTGCCGCCACCAGAGGCTTCCTGAGGTGCTGAGGAGGGTGCGGGGTCTTGGGACCTGGAAGGGGGAAAAGCAGCCCAAGGAGCTGGCGGTTGGGCTGGAGCCTCAGAACCAGACGGGCGCCGCTCCCAGCCTGGCCTGCGGCCTCACCTGAGCTGCAGAGTGCCGGGGGCCGCGGGGCCAGCTGAGCTCTGGGCGGGGAGGTCCTGGGGCACACAAGCTGGCCCCTGAGGGGCGGGGGGCCCAGAGCGCGGCTCCTTTTCCCCAGAGTCTTGGGGGCCGGTTGGGGTGTCTGTAGGCACTGGGTCAAAGGCGGCTGCCCAGTTGGGGCCTGGGTGAGAGCAGGGCAGCAGTGAGCAGGGCAGGCAGACCTGTGTCCACCGGACCCCCACCGCCTGGTCACTCACTGGGAGGCTGGGGGCCAGGGCTGGGATCAGAGGGGGGCCCAGCCCCATCGAGGGCCCCCTGGCCGTCCTCCTCGCCGTCCTCCTCCTCTTCCTCCTCCTCCTCGTCCTCGCTGTCTGTGCTGCCTCCACTCCTGCCCCAAAACCAGATGAGCCTGTTGGCGGCAGGGAGGCGGGAAGTGCCGTCCCCACCTCCCACCCCAGGGCGGCCCCCAGCCTCTGTGAAGGAACAGCAGGAATACAAGGGGCGGAGGAAGCTCGTGGGGACGGGCACCGGGCACTGCCACCCGCACAGGGGCGGCAGGCCCCACCGTCTCCCTCACAGACCCTCCCGGCACATGGCCTCTCAGGACACGCCTCCTCCAGCCACAACTCGGGGACTCTTTGTTGTTGTTAACCCTCACTGGGGATATCTGTCCTCCGCTGATATTTAAAGAGCGGAGGGGAGAGGGGAGAGAGAGACATCAGTGCAAGAGACACAGCATCCATTGGTCACCTCCCGCACACACCCCGACCAGGGCCTGAGCCTGCACCCAAGGTATGTGCCCTGGATAGAATCGAACCCAGGACCCTTTCAGCCCATGGGCCAAGCGGCCAGGGGCTGGGAGGGACTCTTGCAACGTTAGCATGGGCAGCTGCTCCTAAAACACTGACGTGACTGAGACGCGGACAGAGGCCGCCCGGCCGCCCTGCCCCCCGATGGGCCGTCCGCGTGGCTCAGAGGAGGGGGGGCAGAGGACAGCTTCTCGAACCTGAAAGGGCCGCTCCTAACCCACCCTTGCACCACACCCGGTCCCCCAACATCAGGAACAAGATGCCCCCCACATCTGCTCCACGCCGTCTAGGCTGGAAGGAGTACCTGACCGCACACGGCGCCTGTAACTCGAGGCAGGAAATGCTGAGGGACGGGTCAATGCCCACAATTATGGTGTTTCTACCCACTCGGTACTACCTCAGTGACGAGTGACAATTCCATTCACTGTTGCATCAAAGAGAACCTAACACTTAGGAATAAATTCAACAAAAGAAAGACAACAGACGCTCTGAAAACTTCAAAAGGCTGCTGGAAGCTAAAAGTACCTAAATTCAGGGAGACACCACCACACCCAGGGGCCAGGAGACAGATAGACAGCGCCCACCGCCATGCCCAGCGAGGAGGCCCCCGGTGCTCGCTGAAACTGACCAGCGGATCCCAAAATTCACAGGAAATCCCAAGGGATCCCAAACCTTCACCACAACCTGAGCAAAGTGGCCCAGCTCACACCTCCCAGCCTCACCCTGCAGCACAACAGGACCCAGACCGGCAGTGGGCGCACAAAGACGGCCATCTGGCCACTGGCCAGGACACAGGGTCGGCAACCCTCATGCAGCCCCACTGCCCATGAGCCAGGAAGGTGGAGCCACCGGCCGCTCAGAAGAGACCAAACCCGAACCTGAGCGCTAAGGCTGTAACCTCTTAGGAAAACATGGAGCCCACGACCTGGACCTTGGCTGCTCACAGAGGCACCCTTGTGAGGGCCAGGGAGCACCCCCACAGCGATGGTCCTGTGGTGCAGAACGCCACACCCACCTACCCAGCAGGGGTCCAGGCAGCATCGCCCCTGTGAGGACAGGCAGCAGCCGGCAGGGGCCAGGGATGGTTCCACGTGGCAGAGGGGCGTCCACTGGCCAAACCTCAGGGTTCACACACGCGTCTGCATGCTCCTTCCACGTCATTCGAAGGTAAACCCTCAGGGCTCCCCACAGAAGCCCCAGGGCAGAGCTGTTCCCACTAGGAACCCTCCAGGCCAGCCCGTTGGAGGACAACAGCGCAACGCCAGAGCTGGCCACCGATCTTGACACCGGCCTGAGGAAGGGACCATCCCACCTGTCCTTTTGCTGAAATGGGGGCAGGGCAGCTGGTGGGACCACCGGCCGCTTTTTGGGGACAACTGCATGAGCGCTGCACCCTGAGAACAGAGTCCAGGGAGAGGGGGGTGCTGGCTGCTGATGCACTGGATCAGGCCGGACCTGAAGGAGCCCCTGGAGCTGCAGCCTCAAAGAGCCGTGACCCGGCTCCTGAGAACTGAGGCCCCCACTGCACACACGCCCTGTTCCCACAGGTTTCTCGTTCCCTCGAGCTGGTAAGAACTGCCCTGCAGCCCCCCTGACGTCGCAAGGCCTGGAAAAGGAGGCGGGGCAGACTCACCGCACACCGGAGGACTGGCCCAGGCGGGTCCCCCTGGCCAGCTGGCTGCCCTGCCAGGCGCCGTCCTCCCCATCGGACTCCCCAGAGCCCTGGCCCTCCTCCTCCTCCTCGTCGTCATCATCAAACTGCTGGATCCGGTCCTTGTAGCAAATCTCCAGCAGGTTGGTGTTGGGCTGCGGGGGGCAGGGGGCAGGTGGGCGGGCGGCACTGCCCACAGCCCCCCACCCCTAGAGGATGGGGCGCCACTCACGTTCTCGTCATCGGCATTGAGGGAGAAGGTGATGTTGGCGGTCTTGTCGAAAGGCGCGCTGGGAAGAAGCAAGGCAGTGAGGAGCGGGGACGGGCTGAGGGGGGCACAGGCTGCCTCCCGCTGCTCCTTCCTGCATGCACGGGCCCTCGCTACCCGCTGCCACAGCTGCGTCTCTGCCATCGCCCCACTGGCTCACACCCTCCCCCCCGCAGCGCAGGCCCCGAGTGTGGGTGTTGGTAGAGCTGACGTCCTGCCCTCGCTCCTGTCCAACCCTGTCTCAGCAGTGCTCTCCTGCCTGTCCCTGGAGCCCACTGCCTGCCTCAAGGCATCACCTCAAGAGTGACCTTTCTTCTGCTCAGTGGACACTTCCCTCAGGGGCCCCGCAGCCCCGGGGTGCCCTGGATACCAGGCCATGAGTGGCCTGCCTGCCCGGGGGCTGAATGGCAGGACCAGACTCAGGAAGGAGCCCGCTGGGCAGGTGGTGCCAGCTGGCCGCTCCTGCCCCTTCGCTCTGTGGTGCTGTCACAGATTGCCCATACAGTTTACAGCACGTTCCTCAACGTGAATGTTTCCTCTGCCTGTAAGAGCGGAGGTACCCGGGCCAGACAATTCGGAAGATGGGAAGAATGCTCATGGAACACTCCAGAGGCGATTTTAAGATGCTGCCACCACGGATGCCAACGAGCAGAACTGGCCACTGAACAGCCTCTGGAGGGGGGCCAGGTGGCCATCCCAACACGCCCAGTGACCAGGGATGGCCGGGAAGGATGCCCAAAGCCACGCGCAGGTGGCCTCTAAGGCAGCACACTCACTTCACACTCTCCTCCTGCTCCCCAAACTCCTCGTCATTGAAGCCGAAGTGGTCAATGAAGGCCGAGGTCATGCGTTGCATCTGGAAATCCATGAAGGCCTGCAGGAGGGCGGATGGTCAGGGTGGAAGAGCGGGAGGGCGGGCAGGGTGGGGAGGGCCAGCCCCCGGTGCCCCCCCACCTGCTGCAGCACAGCCTCTTCGGGAAAGTTGAACTCCTTGAGCCGGTCATCCTCATCGTCGCTGGAGGAATGCAGGTGGTGCGTGTTCACCTGGGCAGGAGCGGGAGGCAGGTGAGGGCCTGCGTCCCTGGGGACGAGGGAGTGGGCACTGCCAAAGCAGGAAGCGGGGGCCTCACCAGGTCCACCATGTTCTTCTTGTTGGTCTCGGCCAGGGGTCCTGACACGAAGGCCTCCCACTGCTCCTGCTGCTCAGCCGACATCTCTGCTCGGCAGGAGGGGACACGGACAGGGATGTGAAGCAGCCCTGGGCTCACCACCCCACCTCCCCGGGCGAGCCCCTCACCCTTCAGCAGCTGCCCCAGCTGCTCGGCGTTGGGCCCCTTCTCCGTGTTCTGCACCAGGGCGTTGGCCATTCTCGTCAGGTGGCCCATGTAGCCCTTCCGCGGGCCGCCTGCCGACCTGGGTGGGGTGGAGGCCGACGCTGGACTCTGGCCACCCGGCCACCCCCCACCCGGAAGGCAGGCGGGAGGGACACTCACTGCACGCGCTCGTTCTCCTCCCAGGACGCCAGGATGCGCTCCACCAGGCGGCACTGCTGCAGCAGCTGTGGGGGACCAGCCAAGTCACTGCACTGCCCACAGACCCACCCACTGCACCTGGCAGCCGGGCCTCTGCTCCCTCTAGAACGTGCAGCACACCATCCAAACAGCCCATGCACGTACCTGCCCCTCCCCGGCATGCCCACTCTGCCCCCCTAAACATCCTCGGCCGATCCAAGCCCCTCATCTAGACAACAAATCCCCAGCTCCCGCTGAACTGCTCCCCCCTGAGGGCTGGGCAGCCATCACCCCAAGGAAGTCCCTCCCAGGACACCCCCACCTTCTGAGCTCACTGTGTCCACTCACCTCCCCGCATCACCCTGTTCCCCAGACATGGCCTATAGACAAGTCTGAGGCCCCACTCCCAGGATGTGAAGTCACACCAAGCACTGGCTCCGGGACAGGCGAGGGACAGACACCGGGCAGAGCCCAGCCTGTGGAAGGGGGAGGGGATCTGCAAGCCCCAACTCACGTGTTTCACGCCGAGATTGGGGGCAGGCGTCTCCAGGCTGCTGTCGGCAGGGGGCCCGGCACTCAGCATGGTGCTCACACACACCTCCACTTGTGTGTGCAGGAAGTTGTTGAACACGTAGTGGAAGAAGAGGTCCTAAGGGGGAGGTGAAGGCTGGCATGGAGACCCCAGAGGCCTCACCCCTGACCCAGCCCTCTGTGTCCACTGCCCTGCCCCCGCACCAGCATCGTGTTGGGCACGTCCAGTGCCAGGAGCTCCTGGGTCAGGGCTGCATCGTTGGCACTCAGGGCGCTGGCCAGCAACTTGACCACGTGCAGGCGCGTGTTTCCCAGTGGCGGGGCCAGGATGCCCCATGTCGTGCGCAGTGGCTCCAGCTGCAGACACAGAGACGGCTCCATCCTTGGCCCAGTGCTGCCCACGGCCAAGGAGCAACCTTCCCTGCCACCCCTAGACCGCCCTGCCCACCTCCAGGGGCTCGAACAGGAGCTGGTGGAAGTGGCTGAGCCGAGGGCGCAGGGCGTGCAGGGCGCCCATGCTGGACACGGAGCTGTCCAGGGTCGCCTGGCCCAGCAGCTCCAGCTGCCCGTCCACACTGCTGAAGAAGTTGTTCACGATCACAGACTCGGACCTGCAGCAGGGCAGGGAGGGCAGTGAGTGGCCCAGACAGCCTGTGCCATGTGGGTGCGCGTTTGTGTGCCGAGCATGCCTAGGGAGGAGCGAGAGGCTGCTCCTGGTCAGGAGGTGCCCAGCACACAAGGGCGGGCCCGTGGGAGGCACCCAGGAGCCGGGGGGCTCCAGGGTAGAAGCCCCACTGCGTGCTGACAGTGACGCCAGAGGGGCCCTGGTGGGGACGCCACCTGGAAGCTGTGGGCAGTTGACGTGGCCTGTTTCCTCGGCTGTCAGGTGGAAACGGGAGGGCTCTTTGGACCACAGTGACCCCTGAATGGGAGGGGGGTGGGGGGGAAGAGCATGCCCTCCAGGAGACGCAGAGCAGGGAGGTGGCCTCACCGTGGCCGCCGAGGCTCCAGTAGTGTCAGCAGCACCTGCACCCCGTTGACAAGCACAGAGGGGTTCAGCTGCCCCTCCAGCATGTTGCTCAGGAGCTGCTCAATCGTCTCCTGCCTGGAGCAGAGGGGTCAGGGTCAAAGGCTGGGACCCAGGTTCCCAGCCGGCGTCCCTCCCTGGGCCAGGGTGCCGTCCAAAAACCCACTTCTCCAGGGTGGCCAATAGCTGGTCGGGCTCCGGGCTGTCCTGGACTTGAATCACCTGCTCCCGGCTCAGGCGGATGATGTCGCACAGGGACTGGGACGCGTTGGAATGTTGCTGGGGAGACGGAGAGAGAGCTGAGGACTCCAGGCTGGCTGCTGGGCCCTCACGGCCCAGTGTCTGGACCCCTCATGAGTTGATCACCTGGCCCCCGGCCCTTAGGAACAGGGAGGAGAATGGCATAGGCACAGGGACACAAGTTCCGAGCGAGGAAGTTCCAGGCACCAAATACTGGAGGGGAGAGACGGCAGAGAAAAGAGGAAACCAAGGAAGGCTTCCTGGAAAAGAAGACGTCCACAGAAACCATGCGCCCGTCAGTGGCCAAAGAAGGGGCATGACTGGGCAGCATGGGCCAGGAACGGAGCCGTCTCTGTGTCTGCAGCTGGAGCCACTGCTGCAGGGCAGCAACCGCACTCTTGCCATGAGCAGAGCATTCCTCAGCCTTAGCAAGGGATGAAGCACGACATGCTACAACACGGATGCACACAGGACACAGTGCTCAGGCCAACGCCAGCCTTGGACCACATGTGTTACTGCATGTCTATGAGACACCCAAAAGAGACAAACCCAGAGACAGGATGCAGACTGGTAGCTGACAGGGGTGGGAACCACGAGGGAGGAGATGTGGCAGCTGATGGGCACAGGGTTTGCTTTTGGAACTGCGCACACCGAGGCTGTGACAGCTGCCCCTCTGTGAGGACACGGAGCAGTCTCACGTGAGGAGCAGGTGGGTGTAGGACATAACTTAGTCTCAAAAGAGCTGCGCCAGAAAAGCCACGCAAGACAAGTACAGGCAGAATGCCGAGTCTGACCCGATGGGCTCCAGGCAGACCCGGGACACACAGGCCTGGGACACACAGGCAGGCTCACAGTGGGCACCCTTGTCCCTCTGCCACAAAGGCCTGGTCGGCCACCAAACTCCTGGGATGGGGACAGGCTGGCCCTGCGTGCTGACTACCTACACCTGTGGGCCTGGGGAGCCGAGGCTCCTCACCAGACCTGCTCGCACAAGGGAGGCTGTGCCAATGTCCTGGCTCAGAAGGGTCCTGTGGGTAAACCCCATTTTGCTCTGCCACTATGTCAGGGAGCGGGGAGATGGGCACACGGCTCCCAACGCTTTTTCTCACCCCCTCAGGAGGGGGCGGTGTGTCTGGGACACTCACATTGTCGTCCTTTGATGGGTGGATCTGCTCGATGAGCCGCTGGACAATCTTCTCCTCGTTGAGCCACTGGGGTGACAAAGAAGGCGGGGCTCCAGTCACAGGCTCGCCTCCAGGCCCCGCCCCTCCCGGCCAGCCCTCCCCTCCCTGGAGCTCACGTTGACCACTTCCTGCCTCAGCTGGGGCCGCTCCACGCAGGTGAGGAGCCGCAGCAGCAGGTCCATGATGGCCGAGGTGCCGATGTGCTGCAGCAGCAGATCCACAAAGTCATCCTTCTTCCGCAGGAAGGACACGAGCTGCGGGCACGAGCGTGTCAGAGGTGGGACGAGGCCGCCCCCACCCGCAGGGGCACCCAGGACGGCGGGTACCTGGTCCGTCTTGCGGTTGATGAGGATGCCCATGACCTTGCTGAAGAAGCTGGCCAGCAGCGGGTTGAGGCACCCGCTGCTCTGCAGGAAGCCATAGAGCCGGTTCAGCAGGGACTCATCGGCGCCCAAGGCATCATTGATTTGGGGCACATCCGAGGTCAGGATCTCACAGGCCACACTGGGGTACCTGGGGGGTGGGGAGGGGGCTGTCACATCCAGAGAGGGAAACAAATAAGGGGGAGAGCCAGTGGCGCCATTCTCATTTCCCTGTCAGAGCCTCATAGCATGTCCACCCCCTGACCCCACAGCAAGCCTGTCACCTCCTGCTCCACCTACTGGTTCTCAGGGGCCCTGCCCCAGCCCAGAGCCTCCCTTCACAGTTTGTCCAGGTGCTCTACAACTACCCACCCTCACCCCTTCTCCATATCCTGGCTCAAGGGCTGCCCTGTTCCAGGGGGACCACAACCTGCTAGAGATGCCCTGTGAGCTGTAGGCACCTTGGGTGCCTCCTTCCCTGGGTTCCTTGGAGCAGGGCAGGGACCCAGGGGCCAGGAGGGCACAGGTTGAGAAATGGAGGCTTTCTCAGTGTTTCTGGCTTCTGTGAGCCAGACCCAGTCCTTGGAGCCACTGGACACACTCAAAGGAGGGTGGATGCTGGGAGGGGGACCATGAACTGAGGTCAGAGGGAAGGAGGGAAAAGACATGAGGGAGCAGGTATATGACAGACAAATGAGGGTTCTGCTGACCCTGCCAGAAGTCCCCACACCCTCAACTTCCCCTTTACCAAGGGCACAGGCAGCCCTCACCCACACACCCTCTGGCTCAGGCCTCAGGCTGAGAAGATGCAGAGATGAGAACAGCATACCACCCTGGGGATGAAGGGGTGGGGCAGAGGGCGGCACCAGAGAACGAGGAGGATGAACCAAAGGAAGCCCATGTCAGGTACGGGCTGTGCGAGGCCCGAGAAGGGCAGTGGACCAGGGTAGACAGAAGTGCCCAGTTACGGAGATGATTCCCATCGTGCCCCCAACAGGGCCCTGCCAGCCTGGCCCAGCACACCCAGGGCCCTAAGTGGCTGTGGGGTGTTGGGGTGGGTGGGAGAGAAGGGCAGAGGAATGTGCAGGAGGGGGCAGCGGCTACCTAGGGCCCATGCCAACTCTGCTCCCAGCCATGCTCCTGGCACCAGGCCTGGCACAGGTACAACTCATCCAACTCTTGCTCCACAGGAGGGAGCATTACAGGAGAACTACAGGTGAGAAGGTTCTGTCTAGAGTTAGAGACTTGCTCTGGGCCACACCAGAACCTATGGGCCAGCCCACGCCTGACTGTGACGTCACCCCGCTGGTACGCTGGGCTGTATGGTGCTCAGTCAGCACGGGGGGGGGGGGGAGGGGGGGGAGTGCAGGCAGTGTACAATTGTATTCCTCACAACTGCATGAGATGCTACACTCATCTCGACAAAAGTGTAATAGAAGATGACGCAGGAGAAAGGATCTGAAACAAGACTGGCCAGCCGCTGCTCCCACAATCAAGACGCTTCCATGGAGCCGGGCGGTGAGTCAGGCTGTAGGTCTGCACCCCGGGGCACAGCCTCCCGCCTCGGCCTCCTCGGCCCCACCGGAGCCCCTGGGACAGACTGCGCAGGCTCACTTGTAGCGCAGCCGCTCCTCGCCGCTGGCTGGCGGCTCCTGGGTGACCCAGGCCACCATGGCCTGCAGGTGCGGCGGCCGCAGCAGGAAGTCCAGCAGCTTGCGGTTGACCACCTTGCACTCCTGCAGCACGTCCTCCTCGTCCAGCAGCTCGGGCAGGCTCAGGTCCTCCCGCTCCAGCAGCGTGTCCAGGTGCGAGCTCGTGTGCAGGTCAAACTTCCAGAACATGGCGCCCTGCGGGGAGGGGCTGTCACCGCTGAGCCAGCTGGCCAACTCAGCAAGCACCGGGCCCCAGGTCTCCCCTAGCTGCCTCTGGTCCAGACCCCTGAGGCCCACTGTCCTGCTTAACCCTCAGGCCCCGGCCCAGAAAGGCCCGCGTGTGCACCGTGCTCAGGCCAGCGAGGGAGAGTCCATGCAGGAAGCAACCGAGGTCCTGCCCCACCAGGCCAGCGTCCACTGTCCCCCCAGCTGGGCAAGGACCCCCAGGCGGGGCCAGAGCTGTGCTCATCCTGGAACCCTGGCCATCAAACTCGCTTCAATCTATTTGCTGAACAAATTCAAGTGCCCATGAGGGCCAGCACACAGCTACCATGCAGCCCAACGAATCACGTGGTGCAGGGCGTGGAGCAGTGGCAGGCAAGGGAAGCCTGTGCCGTTGCCTGGATGCCACACACACAAACACACCCAACCCCCTCCTCACCCATAGCCCAGGACAGGGAAGAGGGAAATGGGGGGGGGGGGTGTTCCCAGTACAGCCACTGACGGGCCCAAAGGATGCATGACAGACAGGGTCCCCAGCTCAGCAGGGAGGACAGGCCAGCTCCCACCCCTCAAAGGGCGTCCTAACTGTGACCCGCAAGCCAGGCTGTGGCCTCAGGAGCACCTCCTGCAGAGTGCTCACCGGGTGGACCCAAGCCCTTGTGCATATGAACTCAGGGTCCTCCACCAGCCTCTCAGTCCAGACCACCAGCTGCAGCCAGGCCCCACCGCCCTGTCTGAGGGATGCATCACACCACTACCCATGGGCAACTCACACCCAGGGAAACTGAGGCTCTGCAGCACAGCACGCTCGTCACCTGCTTCATGAAGACCCCCGAGGCAGAGGCCACCGCGAACGGACCTAGGGGACGAGTCTCTCCTGGGCACCTCCAGACCCGCCGCCAGGCCTCTTCTCCGATGCCCGAGTCCTCTCTGCCCACACCGCCCGGCATGGACGGCACGCCAGCCACGGACAGAGCAACAGCCCGAGGAGAACGACGCTGCCTGGGGAAGCAGCCTGACTGAGCCAGGGCGAGCTAGGAGGGGCAGTGAGCAGCCTTCCAAATCTGCATCCACTCAAGGCACCACTGCCCGCTCCCTCTCTCGCCTCCATGTGCCCAGGAACAAGTGGCTCTAAATCCATAGCAATCCTGAGGGTCTCGTGTCTGCTGCTAGCCCTTCCTGGAGGGGTGGCTGGGATGCAGGGCCAGCCCTCCACAGGGGCCTATCCGACCTCAGATGCAAACAGTCCAGCCTTCATCCCACCCATCCAGGCCACTTTTCAGAGCCACATATTGTCTCACGCTGATTCCGGCCCAAAGCCCCATGATGGCCTCTCCAGTCACTGAATTCAAAGCACCCAGGGCCCCTGCCCACCACCTCTAGGACATGTGTGCCAACCTGCCCGGCACATCGCGGTCACAGCAACGACCCACGGGCACCACATGCCCGGACTGCATGACAGAACCGCGCAGCACCTTCCTCGCCAGGCTGCCGTCAGCACCCGGGACGGAGCCTGGCACAGAACCTGAGCTGGGCGGCGGCACCTGGCCACCAGCAGCCAGGACCTGGACGTGGGGAGTACACCGCCTGCTCCTACATCAGAGACTCCAAAAGGCCGCCCAAGCGGAGCGAGCCAGTCACCAGGGACCACACACCATGCGACTCCACCAGGCGCCGGGAGAGGACTGCTGACAGGCACTGGGTTTCCTTTCGGGAAGGGATGTCCAGCAGAAGTCCCCCCAAAGTTCTAAAATCAAGTACATACCACTTCCCTGTCAGTCACGCCTCCACCCAGACACCATTGTGGTGATGCTGCGCAGCTCTGTGGCTGTGCAGGAGCCACGGCACTGCACACTATAAATGGGTGAATCATACGGTGTATGAATTACATCTCAACAAAAACCGTCACCAAAACAAACAGACCAGACTGCCCAGCGTGCGGGGCCAGGCCTGCTGGCTCCACGGCCCGGTCACTGGGCTGACGGGCGCTAGCTGCCCGTGGAGGGGAAGCCTATGAAGGCGGAGCACCCAGGCTCCCCTTCCCACTCACCATCACAGTCCCCGAACGAGGCCCCCTCCCTGTGGGGACAGGAGAGAGCCAGCCAGCCCTGCCGAGGACTGTACTGAGGAGGGCACCGGGTGGGAGGTGGAGCACTGTTTTCATTCCCATTTGACAGAGGCAGGGACGTGGGCCCGCAGGGAGGAGCCCCGGTTGCCAGGGGGCAGACCCAGACGCAGGCCCTGCAAGCCCCACTGTCCTGACTAGAGGCAGGCCCACCCACTTCCAAAGCTCATGGTTAGAAGGTGCAGGCTATTCCCCCCAAACCCACACCCCTTACCCTCCCCCCTGCTTTGGACAGCAGGTGGGCTTCCCTCCCAAAGCTGGCTTTCCAGAGGTTTATAGTAGGGAGGGGGCAGCTGCAGTAAGATGGGGGGGTCGTTTGGGGGAGCTGGGTGACATGGACTGTGGATTCAGGCGCCTCATAACCCAGTGGCCTCTTCAACTCTCAGAACTTCAGGCTGCCCCTCCGGAAATCAGGAGGCTGCAAGGACCAGAGGCAACCGAGTGGTGGTGGGGCCCTCACTTCTCGACACAGAATGGGAAGGCAAATGGGACGGGGAAGGGGAACACACACAGGAAAGGAAAACTCCCGCCACGAACGCTCAGTGCACTCCAGCCCAGCCTCTGGGCCTTCCTGGGCCTGGACAGGTGGCGGCTCCCATTCGCCATCGGGTGCACCTGGGCCAGGCACCTGGCATCCGGGCGCCTCGTTTCCTGTCGGTGAAACGGGCACCACAGACCGGAAGGGCCACGCTGTAGGACAGCTGGGTCAGGCAGGTGACAGGGAAGAGCCCGGCAGGTGCTGGCCCCCTCCTGTCAGCTCCCAAGGCCGGTGGGGCCAGGACATGTTGTGGGAGGAAGGGGACCCCCAACTCCTGGGCGGCCAAAGGGGAAGCCTGGCCCGTTTGCCTGAGTGACTCGAGTCATTCAAATACTGTCGGGCGCCACACTCCCCGCCACCCCCACCTTTTCAGCTTGTAGCAAACCAAGAAAACGGAAGTGACTACCGCTGGTTCTAGCGACCGTTTGACAGCGAAGACTGCCGCAAACGGAAGACGGGGAACTGTAGTGAGAAAAGAAGCCATTAAGCACAAACACCTCCCCCTCTGCTGGCTGGGGTCATGCGTGGCTGTGTGGCTCTCGGGCTCCTGTTCGCCAGATGGGCCTGTGACTGCAGGGCTGTCCCCACTGTCCCTGCTGCCCTACTGTCCACATGGCTCCACCTGCCGGGTGCCCGTGGGCAATCCTCTGTCTGACACCCCTTCCTCACCAGCCCTAGCCCCAGGGCTCAGTAGAGGCTCCAGTGTCGGGAGAGGCCACCTGGGACCTGCTGACAGCTGGCCCCTCAGGGAGACACAGGCCAGGCCAGCCCAGAGGGGAAACTCCACTGCTAGCAGCCAGTCCGTCCCCTGCAGGGCCCGGCAGGTCGGAGGGCAGCAAGACCACCACCCTCTAACTCCCCCAACCCACTGTCACCTCTCAGCCAAATCTGGAAAGGGGACGGGGATACCTGACTCCATGGACGGGAAACGGCAGCGGCAGGCCGCCGTCCATGTACTGCCACACACACCGAGACAGACCCAGACAGGTAGGCGGGGGACCCCTGGGGGAGAGGAGGCCACATGGCAGGACGGCCTGCGACTACGTGGTTCGGGGAAGCCTGGGGCATCCCCCATTTAGGTGCCTTGCCCTCTGACCCCAGAGCTGACTCTCCTAAGGGGGTGGCCTGTGCCGGTCCAACTCCAGAGGATGCGCAATCAGGAACAGAAGAGACTGACCAGGGCCCGAAAGCTCCCACTCAGTACAGTCTCTGGGACTGGTCACAGGTTCCAAGGAAAGAAAGAAAAAGCCCCCGACATAGGTTTTGAAACGGCCCTTGGAGATCCGAGCGGGGCCAGTGGAAAGGCCTGGGTTCCAGTCCTGCCTGTCCCAACTGAGGTTGCTGACCGCACTTCCCGGGGAAGAGCCACAGCGGGCGTTCCGAGGGAAACCACGGCCTGGCCCCGAAGGGTGGCATGTCCCCGGGCGGATAGGAAGGCCTCTGCCACCAACACCCTGCCTCTCACCTCATCTCTGCCTGCCACCCGCATGGCGCGCAGCACTCCTGCCACACCTGCCGCTCCTCTGGCCCTCGCCTCTGTCCTCCAGCTCTCCGAGCCTCGCTAGCTCCTCCGGGGTCCTTCAGGCTTCGGCGCAGGCACCACTTCCTCCAAGAAGCCTCCCTGACTACCCGGGCCGGTTCCACACTTCCACGGCTTCCGTGGCCGCCTTGTGACAGCGTCAGAGGCTCTGTGACAGCATCTGTCTGTTGGGTCACCTACCTCCCCTGCCAGGTGCCCGTTTCCCAGGACCCAGCACAAGAGCAGGCCCTCAGCAGGGGTGGGGGAAGGGGATAGGGGGGCACGGACTTGGTGAATGAATGAAAACTGAAGGTCGAGGGGCCACAGATCCTGAGAAGTTACTGGGGCCCAGGGACTGGAGGATGCCTGACAAAACGCATCAAAACCACTAAAGTGAGTCAAATACACACACACAGCCGCTCCCGGGAGGCACCAGAGCAGACAGGCCAGACTACGCGGCACCCAAGCGAGGACAGGGAGCGGGCCCTGCGGCCCTGCGGACACTGTGCGGGCTCCGTCCGGGCACTGCTTGCCACAGCCCGGACTCTACCCATCGGACACCACCCCTTCCCCTGGCCCCCACTGGTCCTAATAAACAAAAATGTCTCCAGCCAATGCCAAGTGTCCCCTTGGGGGACACAATCACCCCCAGCTGAAAGCCACTACACGAGATAATCCCAAACCAAACCCTAACCGCCTTCGAGT
>JAAGEH010000431.1:1302810-1350006 GCA_011751065.1 Lasiurus cinereus
CCCCCATCGCCCTGCTCCGGGCTTGTATCCAGTGCCACCAGCCACCAGCCGCAGGAGCAGCCCGGGGGTCAGCGCCACCCGAGTCCCCACGGATGCCCCCTGCTGGATGCCGCTTTACTGCTCTCAACCCCAAACCACACCTGACAGCCCAGCTTTCTCACAGCAACACCTGCCTTTCCAGGCTGGTGGTAAACGGAACGTCTGTATGTCAAAGAGCAGCAAGAAAGACCTCGGCCAGTGTGGCTCCGTGGCTGAGCATCCGCCGAGGAACCCGGAGGACCGGGGTTCGATTCCCGGTCAGGGCACAGGCCCGGGTTGCCAGCTCGGTGTGCAGGAGGCAGCTGATCAATGATTCTCTCTCATCATTGATGTTTCTCTCTCTCTCCCCCTCTCCCTTCCTCTCTGAAATCAATAAAAATATATTTTTTAAAAAGAAGAAGAAAGCCCTCACCGGTTTGGCTCAGTGGATAGAGCATCTGCCTGCACTGAAGGGTCCCAGGTTCGATTCCGATTAAGGGCATGCACCTTGGTTGTGGGCACATCCCCAGTGGGGGACGTGCAGGAGGCAGCTGATGGATGTTTCTCTCTCATCCATGTTTCTAACTATCCTTCTCCCTTCCTCTCTAAAAAATATCAATAAAATATATATATTTAAGAAATAAAAAAGAAGAAAAGACCCCGCTAGGTCACCCTCCAGGGCACGAACGAGCAGCCCCCTGAGGAACTGGGGCCACTGCCTGCCAACACGCCTGCACCCGGGCCCCACACACAGACCCGGCGCACAGGCCCCCGGGTCCCCGCCTTCCCGCGTGTGCACGTGCGACTCCTGCCCCAGGGACGGGCCTGCTTCCCAGCACTCCTGCCAACCCTGCACCTTCCTAGAGAGACACCCGTCGCTGGGCCAGTTCCACCGGTGCCTCCCGGGCCTGCCTCCCCTGGCACCCGGCCCCCTGAGTGACCTGGCTGGCCCTCGGCTCTGCAGGTGGGGGTGGCCCAGGGCTGGGGTCCCCCAGGCTGGCGCCCTGCTCCACACCCAGAGCCAGCCAGCTCCCCGCCAGGCACCGGGCGCAAGTGTCAAGAAGGAAGTGCCCCCAAGCCCAGCGCCCAGGAAGCCGGAGCCAGGGAGCGGGCAGGGCGGAGGGAGCCCACTGCTGCCCCAGCCCTGGGGGAGCCTCAGACGCCAGAGTCCCCGGTTGGAGGGGTGCCGCGGCGCCCCAAGAAGGGTCTGAGGAGGGGAGACTGGGGGGGCCGGGGGGGGGGGGGGAGACTGGGAGGGGGGGCTGGGGAGGGAAGGCCAAGGAGAAGAGTGGGGATGGCCTTCAGGGGGAGGAGCTGGGCGGCTGAGGAAAGTCTAAAAGACTTGGGGGGCTGAGAGAGTATAAGGTCGGGGGGCTGAGGAAAACGCTAAGGGACTTGGGGGGCTGAGGGGCGCGATTGGTTGGGAGGAGCCCCCGGAGGAGAGAAGGGTCCGAGGAGAGCTGAGTGGACTTGACGGTACCCGGTGGGGTTCCCGGGGACGGGGTGCCCGGCCCGGTGACCGCCCGAGCGGCAGCTCACCTGCGCGGAGGGGCGGCGGCTCCTCGCACTCGGGGCTCATCGGGGCGCCCCCCGCCCCGCCGCTGGCGGCTCCGGCCCTGCTCAGGGCCCGGTACGTGGGGGCGGGGGGCGGCGGGCGTCTCGCGCACACGCCCTCGGGCCGACGGGGGGTCCCCGAGCGCGCCGAGGTCCGGAGTTCGCGGCCCGCGCCGGCCGGCGGCAGGCGGAGGTGCGGGGGTGCGGTCGGCGGGGTCGCGAGGCCCGCGAAGGCAGGCTCTCAGCCGCGAAGCCGCCCCGGCTCCCGCGCCCCGCGCCCCGCGGCAGAGCCGAGGCCGGTCGGGAAGACGTCCTCCGCGCAGTCCGCAGTGCTGGGAGGCAGAGGCCCCAGTTCCTCCACCGCGTCTTCCTCACTCCGGCGCGGCTCCCCGCTTTGCAGGCGGCTCAGGGCCTCCGACACCCGGCTCCGTCCGCCACTGTCCCACAATCCCCCCGGCGCAGGGGCACGCAGGAGACCCCGCCCTCCCGCGGTCGTCGGGGTGCGCGGGGAGGCCGCGCGCCGGGGCTGGCAGTGCGCGTGCGCGTGAGCGGGGGGGCCTGGCCTCTCCCGCCCCGCCCACCTCGACCCGCGGCGCCTCGGGTGCGCCTGCGCCGCTCGGTGACAACGGTCTCTCCCGGAATAAACCCTGGCAACCCAACGCGCAGGCGCTACCGCACACCCGGCGTTCTCTACGACTCCGTTCCAAAACCAGAGAAATCCGGCTCCAGCGTTTCCCTTCCCACTCGCTTCTGGTGGCAGCGGGTCTGGAGTCTCTGTCCCGCCTCCATTCATCTTCCTCTCGAGGCTCGGGGTTCAGCGCCTGGGGAATTCTTGCCGGTTTCTCTGCAGCCCGGGCCGGGGTCTGGGTCCCGCCCCGTTATTCCTCTGTTTCCCCGCCGCCTTCTCTGGCTGCGGGATGACTTCAGTCCCACCACCAGGACTCGCCCCGGAGCCGCATCTTCATCACCGCACAAAAGAATCCTCCCCGACCTTGTGTCAAATGCGCAGCAAGCAGGGTCCCATCTGGCTCCGAGCCTCAGTTTCCCCCATTTTCACGGCCACCCCTTGCCCATGCTGCAGGCCCGCTGCAAGGGTAAGAAAAGTAAATTTGTGTAAGGCCTCAACTTTTTTTAAATTTCTTTATTAAGGTGTTACATATGTGTCCTTATTCCGCCATTCGCCCCATCCCCCCACTCATGCAGTCACCTCCCTGTTGTCTGTGTCCACTGATTAGGCCCATATGCATGCATACAAGTTTTTTGATTGAGCTCTTTCCCTTACCTGGTCTGATTGATGTTTCTCTGTCTCTGGATCTGTTTTTGGTTCATCAGTTTATGTCGTTCATTATAAGGCCTCAACTTTTATTTATTTACTTTTAAAAATATGTTTTGATTTCAGAGAGGGAGAAATATCAATGATAAGAATCACTACTGATTGGCTGCCTCCTACACGCTCCACACTGTGGATGGAGCCCAATGCCCAGGCATGTGCCCTGACCAAGAATTGAACCATGACCTCCCAGTTCATTGGTGGCTGCGCAACCACTGAGCTACACCTGCCAAGCAGCTTTTATTTTTAGCCTGCAGAGTCACCTTTTGCATTTCAGTTACATTAAAAAAATCTTTAAAACATTTTATTGATTTTTTAAAAATATATTTTATTGATTTTTTACAGAGGGAAGGGAGAGAGAAAGTCAGAAACATCGATGAGAGAGAGACATCAGCCGCCTCCTGCACGCCCCACAGTGGAGATGTGCCCGCAAGCAAGGTACATGCCCCCAACCGGAATCGAACCTGGGACCTTTCAGTCCGCAGGCCAACACTCTATCCACTGAGCCAAACCAGTCTCGGCCATTTTATTGATTTTTTACATAGAGAAAGGGAGAGAGAGAGAGATTTAGAACTATCAATGAGAGAGAAACATCAATCAGCTGCCTCCTGCACACCCCCTACTGGGGATGTGCCCAAAACCAAGGTTCATGCCCTTGACCCGAATCGAACCTGGGACCCTTGAGTCCACAGGCTGGTGCTCTATCCACTGAGCCAAACCGGTTAGGGCTAAAAAAAAAAAATCTTTGATTTCAGAGAAGAGAGGGGCAGAGAGAGAAATATCAATGATGAGAGAATCATTGATGGGCTGCCTCTTGCACGCCCCCTAGTGGGGATTGAGGCTGCAACCTTGACAGAATCGAACCCAGGATCCTTCAGTCCAGACTGCCATTCTATCCACTGAGCCAAACTGTCCAGGGCACGAGGACATTTAATTGAATCATGTGGAGTGCACCTTCCTGTTAGCTTCTAATGGCCCTAATCTTTGTCATTTCCTGCACTCACTGACGACCACATGTCCGCAATTAGATTTCCCAGCCATGCCTCGTCTGGTCTGGCTATTTCCAGTGTATCTGTTGCCATGGGATGCTTTTGGCGGCCCTCGCCTCAGGTGGGAATGTGGAGTGACAGACCACGGCCATGTTCGGGGTGGCGAGAGGAGAGGGGGAGCGGAGCTGCAGGGGTGAAGTCAGAGGTCTGCACTCCTCGCCCAGTGCAGTCTGTGACCCCGGGGACGAGGGTGTGGGGTGCGGGGGTGGAGTAGCACAAGGCTACGGCCATTTTCTGTGAGTGGCGTTAATAGGAACAGAGGTGGCACTTGCCCTCCGATTCTTGGGTCCTGTAACCACCTTTCCACTTCCCCTGAATTCGGGAAGAGAGGTGGAAATAACGGGTCCCTCCAAAATCCCAGGTGTGCTGGGAAATTGCACAGGAATTAGTCTGGCAACAGAGGGGCCTAGGAAGCCAGTTGACAGGGCAGAGAAACATGGTTTGGGGTGTAGCCCAGGTTTGAGTCCTGGCTGGGTGACCTTGGTCATGGACTCACCACCCTGGGCTCAGGTTCCTCATCTGGAAAATGACGGCCGTCAGGGCTGTTGGTCGCTACCAGTGGGTGAAACCTTTACCTGACCTGAAAAGCAACTTATTAAAGGAGGCGAGGCAGTCCCTCTCCCCCCGTCCCAAATCTGAGAAGGCAGGAGAGAAGGCGGGGTGCTTGGCAGGTGGGAATGTACCCCGTGCCCAACCAGGGGCCTGGCCCAGCACACAGGCCATCCGCTGCTGGTGCACCTGTTCCCTCCCACCTGCTGTCAGTAGCTCCCTGCACAGGGCGGGCTCTGATTGGTGGTGCTGAAGTCACATGACACACACCTTGCACTGGATGCTGGGGAGGAGGAGGGTGTAAGCCTGGGGGCCTGCAGGGTGGAAATCTACCGTTTGGGTTTCCCCAGAGGGAGGAGAAATCAGCGAGGACGGGTGGCCAAGAAAAGGAGTGGGTGTGCCCCCTCCCTCAGAGAGGCTGGGACAATGACAGGCGACAAGGGCTCTGGCTTTCAGAGAGCAGTACTTTATTCCCAGGTCCCACCGCTTCCATCCTTCCGGGGGCTCCCCAGGTCCCCAGGACTGAGCCCCTCCTCCCCTCCCAGGCACTCTCCGGGGGAGGTGACAGAGGCTGCTGGGAAGGAGGGAGAGCAACACCTTTATTGGAAGAGTGTGGACGCTGGGGGAGTGGAGTGAGAGCGGGAAGTGGGGGTGTCCGAGGGCCCCTGCCATTCTCAGGGCCCCTCCAGGGGGCTGAGCAGAGGCGGGCTGGCGCGCCGCGGCCCAGCACCAGCGGCCCTGCTCTCCCTTGGGAGAGGAGGGAGGCGAGAGGCCTAGGGTTCTCCGGAGAGGGGCCGGAAGCCGCCGGGTTCACCGATCCATGCTGTCGTCCGTGGGGCTGGAGAAGCAGGTCTGTAGCAGCTTTTCGCAGAACTCCAGCTCCTCCTGGACCGGAGCGAGAGTGGGAGCCCTGAGTGCCGAGGCTGGGCCTGCCTCCAGCAAGCCCCCACCCGAGACAGCACCTCTTGGCCGCCCGGCCTCTGCCGGCCAAAGCCTCCCGCGGTTCTCTGACCTCTGCCCAGATCCATGGGCCATTCCTTCCTTCTCATCCACATCTGGACTCCTGCACTGGATCCCAGGGTCTCCCAGCCTCCGGTCACCCCCTTACCCCACTGAAAACCCACCTACGGAGACAGACTCCAGAAGCCTGGGGAACAAGCACTGCCAGGCTGGACCACAGACACATACAAGGTGTCTGCCTGGCACCAAGATGCCGAAACAGGAAGGAACGGGAACCAAGTTGGCGGTAAAGTAATTATGACTCATCACACCGGATGATGTGCTTAGGACGTGCTTGCCCAGTTAACAAGAATGGAAAACGGTGCCCAGCTTCACTCAGGAGAAACACAGATGGCAGTGGAAAGGCCAATGGTCTGGGGCAGGCCGGGCCGGACGCTGGCGCCTCTGTGGCTGCCCTGCGGTCCGGTTCAACCTCCAGGGAGAGGACCCGGCAGTGAACGGCCCCTCGCCCTGTAACTTCACCTTTTGTTGTTCATCCTCACCTGCGGGTATTTCCCCACTGACTTTTAGAGAAAATGGGAGAGGAGAGACAGAGAGAGAAACATTGATGTGAGAGACATCGACGGGTTGCCTCCAGAGCCAGGGATGGAGCCTGCAACCGAGGTGCGTGCCCTTTGACCTGAATCGAATTTGAGACCCTTCAGTCCGCAGGCCGATGACCTAGCCACTGAGCCACATGGGCTAGGGCGTCACTTTCCCTTCACGGAACTTTATCTCGGCCACGCCCTTCCTAGAACTCTGTTCTGTAGATGTACACGGAGAAAGCAACACCCCCGAGCACCTATTCTTTTAGCAGCTGGTGCTCAGGATGGAAGCAACCCTCATGTCCCTCCAGAAGGGCAGTGACGCGAGGAGAGAGGAAGGAGCAGGCGCCTGAGAGGCCAGGAAAGGGGGGCCAGGCGCTCCTGGCGTCAGGACAGGCTCCGAGGCAGCACGCGGGGAAGAAAGGAGAAGTTACAGGCGCGTGCGTGTCTCTGTGCAGAGCACCTCCGGGACGCCACGCACGGGAGAGGCGCGGGGGTCAGGACAGGCTGTGCTCACCACTGACCACGGGCTTGTTAGCGATGTAAACACTGTACCTGAGCTGGTTACTTACCATCTGGTTACTTAACATCTCCACTAGCCAAGGAGCTCTGACTGACCTCCTATCTGTTTCACTGGCTCCTGAGTTCCATCACTGTTGCTTAGTATCTGATATGAGTTACTTACCCTGTACTTGTTACTTATCCATTTAAAGATGTAAATGGTTGCTATTTAGCATTTACTTATTGACCCAGTGTTTAATTACTGAACACTTGAACATGATGTACATGATGTGGATAGTGATTAAATGAGTTCCTTGGCCCTTTAAGAAACTCGAGAGTTAGTCGCTCCTGCGGTGGCCGTGGTGTTGGCTGCACAGCGACGGGGGACGTGAATGAACAAGAACAGCGTGGAGAACAGACCGGGGGGCGGGGAGGGGGCGGCCCACCTGGTACTCCTCGTGCTGCTGCAGCAGCTGGCAGCGGTGCCGGAGCAGCTCCTCCAGGCCCAGCTCCGGCTCCCGGCACTCCCGCACGCCCTGGGGGAAGTCTGTCACCAGGCTGTGGGCACAGGACGGCAGTGCTTGGCACCTCCCTCCACACACCACCCTCCCTGGGAGCCAGGGAAAACAGGGCCCCACACCCAACCCCAGGGTCTCATGGGACTTGCACAAAACAGGGTACTTAACACAGGGCCTGGCCAGGGTGCCGCTCACTGGGCTGCCCCATCCTGTTGTCTCTTCAGAAACTGATTCACTTGGACGGTGGAGGGTGGGGGGTGAAAGAGCCTCCCCACTCCTCCTTACAGGTGAGAAAACTGAGGCTCAGAGAGGGGCAGCACTCTCCAGGGGAAGCCCCAGACTCCTGGGTCCCAGGAAAGAGGAGGCCGAGCCCAGTGGTGCATTGTGGGAGGGGGCACCCGCCAGAACGTGCTCCCTCGGGGCCCAGCGCACCTGCACAGGGCTCCAAGCACGTGCTCATGGAAGGGGCTGTGTTCTGTCCGGACAAGGGCCACCAGCTGCTGGACCATCCCCATGGAACACAGGGTCCCTGGGGGAAGGACTCCGGGTCAGACGGCACCCCCACTCCTCGGTGCACTCCCTGCCCCCGCCACCATCCTCCAGGACCAGCCCAGCCCCTGCCCTGGCCACCCCACCTTTGTGTTCTGGGTGGCCCACCAGCAGGTTCTGCAGCAGGAAGGCTGACTTGACCTTGAGCTTTTGCACCTGCTGCTGCATGGCCCGCATCAACACGGAGAAGCCGTCCAGCCGGAGGAACTGCAGCAGCCCCGCCTCCTGCTCCCGGACGAGGCCTGGGGAAGCGAGAGAGGATGGGCCTCAAAGTCACAGTGACCATCATGGCCACCGTCATCATTACCACCATCATCACCATCACCACCACCACCACCACCATCATTACTACCATCACCATCACCACCATCACCACCACCATCACCATCATCATCACCATCACCACCACGACCATCACCACCATCACCACCACCATCACCATCACCACCATCATCACCACCACCATCCACCATCATCACCACCATCACCATCATCATTACTACCATCACCACCACCACCATCACCAACACTATCGCCATCATCACCTCCATCGTTACCACCATCATCACCAATATCACCACCATCACCACCATCATTACAATCATCACCATCACCACCATCACCACCACCACCATCACCACCATCATCACTATCACCTCCACCATCGTCATTGCCATCATCACCATCACCACCACTATCATCACCCTCATCACCATCACCATTATCACCACCACCATCACCATTACTATCATCACCACCATCATCGTCATCATTATCACCACCATCACTGTCATCATCACCACCATCACCACCATCAATTTTTATGGTCCTGTGCTTCACAAGCATTATCTTTTCTTAAAGGTACATATATTTTTAATATATTTTCATTGATTTCAGAGAAAGGGAGAGGGGGAGAGAGAGAAACATCAATGATGAGAGAGAATCACTGACTAGCTGCCTCCTGAATGCACACCACTGGGGATAGAACCCAAAACCTGGGCATGTCCTCTGACTGAAAATCAACTGTGACTCCTGGTTTGTAGGTAGATGCTTAACTATGGAACCACGCTGGCTGGGCTTAAAGATGAATTTTCACTGATACAATTCATGCAAGCCATTTGAAGAAAACTGTTCATTTGTCCCCTACCAGGCTCTGGTCTTGGTACCTCTGGAGCACTAAGTCCCTCTGTTAGCCCTTCCCTGTGGAGCTGCCCTGGGCCTGTCTGTCCATCTGTCTCCCTATTTTTAGATGAGACTTTCCAAATGCATCTCCTCCAAGATTCCTTCCCTCACCTTTGCCAAAACTCCTTCCTCCCTCTCAGAATCTCCTGTCCACGCCTCCCCCATCCTTATCCCAGGTAACACAACTATGTGTATAAAAGCCTAAGCAATGGAATAAGCAAACAACTGGTTGACCGGTTGCTATGCTGCACACTGACCAGCAGGGGCAAGCGTTCAATGCAGGAGTTGCCCGCTGGTGGTCAGTGGACAGCTGGCAGAAGTCTATAGCAGAGCCAACCTCCTGCAGTCCCTCCCCCAGGTCAGCGGCCTTGATTGACCCTGATCAACCATGATCGCTGGCCAGGCAGAGGGACTCCACCCATGCATGAATTCGTGCACAAGGCCTCTAGTACACATATATTTGGTCTCTGTCCCACACTCCTGACACTGAGTCCCTAAATCCCTTTGAATTTCCTGGCAATAGGAGCATATTTTCTTCTTTTTAAAAAACTGTTAAAAGTGGTATTGGGGAGAGAAAAAGAAACATCGGTGTGAGAGGTACATCAATTGGATGCCTCCCTTATGCACCCTGACTGGGATGGAACCTGCAACCTTCCGGTACGTGGGACAACGCTCCAACCAACTGAGCCACACCAGCCAGGTGCGCATCCTTTCTCCTAACGATGCGGCTCTGGGTGGGCTCCAGGACGAGGACGGGTCCACTCTGGAAACGGAAACCAGCCCTGCCCACCCGCTCCCGTTACTTAAGCTGAGGGACAGTCCTGTGTCGCCAGGACCTGGCTGTCTGACCGGCAGGAGCTGGGCGAGCTCACCACCCTGTTCTCAACACCCAGCCCGGACCCTGACAGGCACAGCGGGTAAATGAACCCAGGAGGCCCCTCTCCCGCCACCCCCAGGGCCAGCGCCCGGCCTGGGGGACCCGGCCCCTCCCCCACAGGCCCGGACACTCACAGGAGATGGCGAAGAGGGCCTTGACGCGCACCGAGTCGCAGGGGTCCCGGTCCAGCAGCCGCAGCAGCTTGCGCAGGGCGCCCAGGCCCAGCACCTGCTCCTGGATGGCTGCCACGTTCTGGCTGCACGTGCCGATGAGCTGGGCCGCCCGCCACCGCAGCCCGGCGGGCCCCGCCTCCAGGTACCGGCCCACCAGCAGGTGCATGCCCGACAGCTGGCAGAAGTCTGTGCCGCGGGGAGGTGGCAGGGAGAGAGCCAGTGTTAGGGTTGAACTGTGCCGACTCCATTCCTTGAAGCCCTCGCCCCCAGGGCCCCAGAATGTGCTGGGTCTGGAGAGGGGCCTAAGACAGGCGAGTAAGGCGACATGCCATGACAGGACGAGCCTCAGATGGCCGGCGCCCTCACAGGAAGCACAGGACACAGATACACCAGGGCGAGACATGTGAGGACACAGGAGGGGACAGCCTCGGGAGAGCCAGGGAGGAGCCTCCGAAGCAGCCAACCCTGCCGACGCCTGGATGCCGGGCCTCCAGTCTCCAGGCTGTGAGGTGCATGCCTGCTGTTTAACTTCTTTTTAAATATGTTTTTATAGATTTCAGAAAGGAAGGGAGAGAGACATCAATGAAAAGAATCAATGATGGGCTGCCTCCTGCATGTCTCCTACTGGGGATCGAGCCTGCAATCCGGGTATATGCCGACCGGGAATCAAACCCTGACCTCCTGGTTCATAGGTCGACACTCCACCACTGAGCCCCGCCTGCAGGGTCATGTCTGCTGTTTAAACTGCCAGCCTACCGAAACCGGTTTGGCTTAGTGGATAAAGTGTCGGTCTGCAGACTGAAAGGTTCGATTCCCGTCAAGGGTATGCACCTTGGTGGCGGGCACATCCCCAGTGGGGGGCGTGCAGGAGGCAGCTGATCGATGTCTCTCTCTCATTGATGTTTCTAACTCTCTATCCCTCTCCCTTCCTCTCTGTGAAAAATCAATAAAGTATATTTAAAAATAAATAAATAAATAAATAAAATAAACTACCAGCCTGTGGGTCTTTGCTAGGCAGCCAGAGCAAACTACACTCCAGGCGAGGCCGGAGGGGCAGGCTGGCTCCCTGGGGCTGGCTCCCTCCTGCCAGCTGGGTCCCTCCAAGGTCGCTGTGTCTCCACAAGATCAGCATGTGGGGGGCAGGTCCCAGGCTCCAGCCAGGAGATGCCAGCGCTGATCCCCACACTCCCTATCTTTGCAGCAACCAGCACAGCCCGTGGGACAACCAGACACTGGGCCGTGGTTGCAAGCCCCGTTGGTGTAGATCAGGTGGTGTTGGCGAGAGAGTTACTCCAGAGTCACCAATGGCCACTCCTAGGTACACCCAGACCCTGAGCGTGGCGCTCAGGCAGAAACTCAGACCCCCGCATCCACAGATAGCCAAAGGGGACACGGCCCAGGAGCCCGCCACCTGTGCTCTCTCCACACCACGGGGCCCCAGCGCCCAGAGGAATCAAGTGCCAGGTGGGCTAACACTTCACACAGGGGGCGGGGGCGACGGGGAAGGCATGTGCTATGATCCCACCGGCAGGAAACAAACGTCCAGGACAAATCCACGCGATCAACGACCCCCAACAGGAAGTGACCACTCCTTCCTCAGGCTCTGCAGTAATTAACACAGGCCCATGGCGCCACCTTGGCCGGCCTCGAGCCCCGCCACCCAGCGTCCCTTCACAGCCCTCGCCCCGCACCCTGTGCGCAGGGCTGGCCACTGCTGGTCCTGAGCACGGCCTGTTCCTGCCCCTGCCCCGGGGCCTTTTCGCTACTCCCCCTTCCTGGCCTGCTTTCTCCAGGGCCAGCCCTAACCCCGACTCAGTGCTCACTTCAGGCTCTGATCAAAGGGCGCCCCTCCGAGAGGCCTCCCTTCTCTCACTCCCAGGTGCAATGGCCTGCTTGTGGGTGGATTGGGGAGGTAGTGGACTGAACCTGTCCCCGGCTGGCTGTCGGGGACAGAAGGTGCCCTCATGGCACCTGCGGGCATGGGACTACACAGAGAGGAACAGGGCAGGCCCACCTGGGCTGGAGTCAGAGCCGGACTGCAGGGGGACAGGCTGGAGGCCGGGAGGCTGGGCAGAAAGCCAGGACCAAGGCCGAGGGCTGAGCCGCAGCCCAGCCTAAGAGGGAGGCCAGGCAGGAAGGGGACCGGGAGGCAGAGGGTGCACCGGCAGCTGGGGCGGGAGGGGGGTAGGCGTGGGGAGGGGGAAGGGTAGGGGTACCTGCGGCGTTGTCCATGTTCTCACACAGGTCAGCCAGCAGCTCGAGGGCCCCCTCGCGCTCCTGCTGGTCCACGGCCAGTTCAGCCTCGCTGGCGGAGGCGGGCGTGGGCTGGGACAGCACGCGGAGGCAGTTCTTCATCTGCTCCACCTCCTCCCGCTGGCCCCGGCAGGCGGCCGACATGGCCTCCTGCAGCCACTGGCGCCGCTGGGGGACAAGGTAGGGGAATGAATCAATAAGCTCATTCATGAATCACTGTCATTGGTAACGACTGCCAGCTTCGGAGCACCCACTGTTCCTTCCATTAACAGACGTCTCTACACGAGACCGAGAGAGAGAGAGAGAGAGAGAGAGAGAGAGAGAGAGAGAGAGACGGGCTACAGGGCGGGAGGCAGAGGGAAGCAGGGCTCCCGGTGTCTATCCTGACTCCCTAGGAGAAGATGGAGAAGATGGCAGGGCAGCAGGTGTAGGGTAGGAGGAGATTAGAACTTAGTTTTTTGTTTGTTTGTTTGTTTTTGTTTATATATTTATTTACTGATTTCAGAGAGGGAGAGAGGGAGAAACATCAATGATGAGAGAGGATCACTGAGTGGCTGCCTCCTGCACGCCCCCCACTGGGGATGGAGCCCGCAACCTGGGCCTGTGCCCTGACCGGGAATCGAACCGTGACCTCCTGGTTCATGGGTCCACGCTCAGCCACTGAGCCAGACCGTCTGAACTATTTGTTTGGTTTCTGAGAGAGGGAGAGGGGAGAGAAACAATGGCTTCTTGTTCCACTCACCCATGCATTCACTGATTCTCGTATGTGCCCTGACCTGGATCGAACCCGGAACCTGGGCTCATCAGGAGGATGCTCTAACCCACTCAGCCTCGAGCTCATTGCTAACATGTTATGTTTCTGGGATCTATGCCGGAGGTTGAGCAGCACCCCTGACCGCCACCCTCGAGACACCAAGCACTAGTCTCCCCCATTGCCAGCGTTGCCTGCTGGATCCAACCACCGCCAGGGAGAGGGCCCCGGCTGCCAGCTGCACGTTTGTGAGTCCTCAGGTGAAGCCCCTGCAGGACATGAGCTCAAACAGGAAGTGAGTGCAAATAAAAGGAGAGGCTTGGCCCGGCCTGTGTGGCTCATTTGGTGGGGCGTCACCCCATCCCGAGCACTAAGAGGTCGCAGGTTTGATTCCAGGTTAGGGCACATGCCCAGGGTTTCAGACGTGACCCCCAGTAGGAGGCCTGCATGAGGAAGCCAATCAATGTTTCTAGCTCTCCTTTCCCTCCATCTCTTGAAAACAAACAAACAGTAAAAATATATTTTAGCCCTAACCGGTTTGACTCAGTGGATAGAGTTTTGGCCTGCGGACTCAAGGGTCCCAGGTCCGATTCTGGTCAAGGGCATGTACCTTGGTTGCCGGCACATCCCCAGTCGGGGGTGTGCAGGAGGCAGCTGATTGATTTTTCTCACTCTGTCCATCTTCCTTCTTCTCTGTAAAAAATCAATAAAATATATTTTAAAAATATATATAAAATTTGTTAAATATTTTATTGATTTTTTTACAGAGGAAGAGAAGATAGTTAGAAACATCAATGAGAGAGAAACACCAATCAGCTGCCTCCTTCACACCTTCTACTAGGGATGTGCCCGCAACCAAGGTACATGCCCTTGACCGAAATCAAACCTGGGACCTTTCAGTCCACAGGCCGACGCTCTATCCACTGAGCCAAACCGGTTTCGGTAAGCCTGGTGCTTTTTAAAAAATATATATTTATGATTGCCCTGGCCAATTTGGCTTAGTGTGTGGTAGGCAAACTGTGGCTCGCAAGCCACTTGAGTGTGGCTCTTCCACAAAATACCACAGCCTGGGCGAGTCTATTTTGAAGAAGTGGCGTTAGGAGAAGTTTAAAAAATTTGGCTCTCAAAAGAAATTTCTATCATTGTCCTGTTGATATTTGGTTCTGTGGACTAATGAGTTTGCTGACCACTGGCTCAGTGGATAGAGTGTTAGTCTGTGGACTCAAGGGTCCTGGGTTCCATTCCAATCAGGGGCACATGCCCAGGCTTGGGGCTCAGTCCCCTGTAGGGGCCATGCAGGAGGCAGCTGATCAGTGGTTCTCTCTCATCGCCAATGTTTCTCTTTCTCTCTTCCTTTCCCTTCCTATCTGAAATCAATAAAAATATTTTTAAAATACTTAGGCCCTGACTGGTTTGGCTCAGTGGATACAGCATCTGTCTGTGGACTGAAAGGTCCCGGGTTCGATTCTGGTTAAAGGCATGTACCTTGGTTGCAGCACATCCCCCGTAGGGGGTGTGCAGGAGGCAGCCAGTCGATGTTTCTCTCTCATCGATGTTTCTCTCTCTCTCCCTTCCTCTCTGTAAAAAATCAATAAAAGACATTTTAAAAAATACTTAGTATTATTATCGATTTTATTTTATTTATTTATTTAAATACATTTCATTGATTTTTTACAGAGAGGAAGGGAGAAGGATAGAGAGCTAGAAACATCGATGAGAGACATCGATCAGCCACCTCCTGTGTGCCTCCCACTGGGGATGTGCCCGCAACCAAGGTACAAGCCCTTGACAGGAATCAAACCTAGGACCCTTCAGTCCGCAGGCTGATGCTCTATCTGCTGAGCCAAACCAGTTTTGGCCTATTATCGATTTTATTTATTTTATTTTTAAAATCTATTTTATTGATTTTTTTACAGAGGAAGGGAGAGGGATAGAAAGTTAGAAACATCGATGAGAGAGACACATAGATCAGCTGCCTCCTGCACGCCCCCTACTGGGGATGTGCCAGCAACCAGGATACATGCCCTTGACCGGAATCGAACCCAGGACCTTTCAGTCCACAGCAGATGCTCTATCCACTGAGCCAAACTATCCACTGAGCCAAACCGGTTTCGGCTATTATTGATTTTAGACAGTGAAAAGAGAAGCATTGATGAGAGAGAAAGGCTGCCTCCTGCATGCCTCCCAGCTGGGGATCAAGCCCAGAGCCCAGGCCTGTGCCCTGACCAGGAACAGAACAAGTGACCTCTAAGTGCCTGGGACCACCCTCAACCAATTGACCCCGCCCACTGGGCAAGCCTGAGCTCTGAATGAGGCGCCTGCAGGTCCTACTTACACTGCAACCTCAGAACCACCCTCAAAGGGCGGTAATCCTTCTTATCATCACCGACTTGCACATGAGGACCTTGAGGCCCAGAGGGTCTAAGTGACACCCCAAGGTCACACAGCTGGATACCGCGGAGTCCAGCCTTGCTTGCTTTTCTTTCTCCCACCAGGCTAGTCAGCTTCCCAGCCTGGGACCCGGGGGTCTGTACCTTCAAACAATTCTGAGATCTGACCTTCATTCCGGCTGCAATGGCCCCATTTAGCACAAACATAGCTGGCTGCGTCTTCACATCCGGACTCCCGCTCCCGCCCCCCCCCCCCACACACACACCCCAGAAAACTCCAGTTCCCAGCTCCCCAAGCCACGCTTCCCCAGATATAGCTGTCCCCACACCCCTCACCCAGCTTCTTGCACCCCACCCTTTACCTCCTCACTCATGGGTTCCGGAGGGGGGTCCGGCTCGTCAGAGCCCGCCGTGATGGCCATCTGCAGCAGGCCTTGCAGGTTGCGCGGGTGCGGGGGGTGGCCCGAGCCCCCCGCGGAGGAGGAGCCGCCGCCGCCGCCGCCGCCGCCGCCGCCGGAGGAGCAGCCCTGGGAGGCTGGGGGCAGCGCGAGGGGGAGGCGGCTGCCCCCCGAGCCTTGGTCCGCCATGGGCTGCTTGCGGAGCAGGGGAGAGTGTGTTGCGGGGTAGTGGGTGGTCACCGCGGAAGTAGCTCTGGTGTCCCGGAAGGTCGACTCCTGGGGGTCTGCTGAGAAGGTGGCGTTTTAGGGGAGCTCGGCGCCCCCCCATGACACGGAACGACTCTGCCTGCACCCACCTTGACCACCGCCCCCTTTCCTTCCTTCAAACCAGCAGGACCCTTCCCCAAAGCCACTAGCCCCGCCTTACTCCCTAGCAACAGGCTCCACCCACTCTCCTAGCAACCCCCTCCCCTATGTCCAGTGCGCGCGTCCCGTCTCTTAGCAACGCCGCTGTCCCGCCTCCAAAGCAACACACTTCCCCTTGGGTCGTCATATCAACGAGTCTCCTCCCTCCTCTCCGAGGAAGGGAGCCAGAGCGGGGCGCACCTCACGTCTCCGGGCCTCGCGTCGCCGCCGCTACTGAAGACAGAGTCGCCCGCACCTGACTCCAGTGGGCGCCGCCATCTTCACCGGAAATACGCAGATCTCATCGGGGAAATTTCCGGCGCACCCACCCTACTTCGTAGCTGGGGCGGAGGCGTTTGCTCTGCCCTGAAGCCCTACCCACCCGACCGGATACTGCTTTGGCCCCGCCCCCAGCCGGCCTCGCCCTCTAAGCCCCGCCCCGCCCCGCCCTGCGTCCCGCCCCTTAGTGAGCCGGGTTTCTTCATCCTCCTTACAAGCCCCACCCTGGCCCTGATGTATGCTCCGCCCCTCCAGGTCCGGCCCCGCCTCCAATAGGCCCCGCCCCCACACCCATGTTCCCGCCCTCTCCACCACTCTGCCCATCTCCACCACTTGTGGTCCCGCCCTTGTTCTAGGCCTTTCGGCCCCTCCCTTATCGTGGCCCCGCCCCTATCATTTTCAGATTGAGCTGGTCCCTCACCTGCAGGCCTTTTCCCCTGCATCCAAGGCTCCACTCCACCGTTTACTGGAGCCCTGCATTCCGGTTACCCCTAACATCTTTTTTTTTTTTTTAATATATCTTATTGATTTAAAAATATATATTTTATTGATTTTTTTAAAGAGAGGAAGTTCTGGGGATGTTCATATTGGGGATGTTCTTGCAACCAAGGTACATGCTCTTGACTGTAATTGAACCTGGGACCACTCAGTCCACAGGCTGACGCTTTGTCCATTGAGCCAAACCGGTTTGGGCTCTTAATGATTTTTTTACAGAGGGGAAGGGAGAATGTTAGAGAGTTAGAAATATCCATGAGAGAGAAACATTGATCAGCTGCCTCCTGCACGCCCCCTACTGAGGATGTGCCTGCAACCAAGGTACATGCCCTGGACCAGAATCGAACCCAGGACCCTTCAGTCCGCAGGTCGACGCTCTATCCACTGAGCCACACGGGCTAGGGCATCCCTAACATCTGACCTAGGCAGCTTTTGACTCACCCCACCCCTTCTCTTGGCTGCAGTTTCCCCATCTACCCACTCTCCACATAGCAGCTCCTGTGTAAATGCTTCTTTTATAAAAAAACATATTTTATTGATTTCAGAGAGGAAAGGAGAGGGAGAGAGAGAGAGACATCAATGATGAGAGAGAATCATGGATCAGATGCCTCCTGTACACCCCCCACTGGGGATCGAGCCCACAACCCGGGGAATGGAATGTGCTCTGGCCAGGAATCAAATCATGACTTGATAGGTCCACGCTCAACCACTGAGCCATGCTAGCTGGGCATGCGCAGACCCTTATCACCCCTCTATCCCGTAAAATTTTCCCTGGGTTCTGCCAGGTGCAGAGTAGGGGGATTTTTTTTTTTTAAGACAGAGAGGAAGGGAGAGAGATAGAAAGTTAGAAACATGGATCAGCTGCCTCCTGCACGCCTCCTACTGGGAATGTGCCCGCAACCAAGGTATGTGCCTTTGACCGGAATCGAACCTGAGACCCTTCAGTCCGCAGGCTGATGCTCTATCCACTGAGCCAAACCGGTTTCCGGGGAGGGGGATTCATGAAGCAAAATGCCCAGGCAAGTTTGTCTAGGAAGCTCACAGCCTCCACAGATTCGGAGCTCCAGACTGGGGGTGAGTCCCCATAGGCCCAGTCTACAGAGTGTTTGCTTTGGGCTGGGCTTAAGGAAACCCTAGTTGTAGTCTTCCATCAGAGCCACCCCCTCATGGAAAAGGTTGTAGCCAGCTTTAGTTGGGGCCCTCTATCTCAAATGTGTTGAGCTGCTGGGCCTGGGGTGTGCAGGGGGATATTTTAGGCTGAGATGGGAAGACAAACATATGCTAGTAAGTCCTGAGTGAGCATGAGTGTGAGTATGTATGTGTGCATGTGTGTGTGTCTGTGTGTTGGTAGTAGGATAACTATCAGACCCGGGTCTAGGCCCACGGACACCCTATTGTATTTCTTTCCTATGTCTGCGATTAACAAATCACTAAGAACCTTGGTGGCGTAAAACAACACAGATTTATGATCTTATCATTCTGGAGATCAGAAGTCCTAGGTGGGTTTTGGACTGGTGGACTTGCACTGGGCTAAAATCAAGGTGTCAGCTGGACTGTGTGGCTTCTGGAGGCTCCAGGAGAGAACCTACTTTCTTTCTTTCTTCTTTTTTTTTAATATATTTATTTTTTATTTTTTAAATATATTTTTAATTGATTTTTTTACAGAGAAGAAGGGAGAAAGTCAGAAACATCGATGAGAGAGAGACATCAATCAGCCGCCTCCTGCACGCCCCACAGTGGAGATGTGCCCGAAAGCAAGGTACATGCCCCCAACCGGAATCGAACCTGGGATCCCTCAGTCCACAAGCCAACATTCTATCCACTGAGCCAAACCGGTCTCGGCAGAACCTACTTTCTTGCCTTGTCCACCTCATGGAGGCTTCCTGCATTCCTTGGACTGTGGCCAGATCCTTTCTGCTTCTCTGAGCCATCTCCTCTGATTCCAAATCTCTCATCTCCCTCTCCTAAGGACTCTGGTTATTACCTTTTTAAAATTTTTTAAAATATATTTTATTGATTTTTTACAGAGAGGAAGGAAGAGGAATAGAGAGTTAGAAACATCAATGAGAGAGAGACATTGATCAGCCGCCTCCTGCACGCCCCCCACTGGGGATGTGCCCGAAACCAGGATACATGCCCTTGACTAGAATCGAACCTGAGACCTTTCAGTCCAAAGGCCAACGCTCTATCCACTGAGCCAAACCGGTTAGGGCTTACATTTAGAGCCACTCAGATAACCCGGATCATCTCAACTCAAGTCCTACCTGCAAAGTCTCTTTTGGCCTATAAGGCGACATATTCACAGGTTCTGGGAATGTGGATGTGACATCTTTGGGGGCCTACCATACCTACATACACCTAGGCACAAGCCTATCTATCTATAAGGTATATTTACATATAAAATTATACATCATACTATGTAGTATACACGCACAGGTAACATGTAACTATACAATGAGTGGCCAAATGATGATGATGATCTTTGAATGCATAATAATCTGGCTACTCAGTGTATATCCTATATAATAAAAGGCTAATATGTAAATTGCCTCCTCGACCAGGAGTTTGACCAGCAGGCAGGCCAGCCAAGTGTCCATGTCCCCTCCCCCTGGCCAGGCTGGCCAGACCCCACCCATGCATGAATTCATGCACTGGGCCTCTAATATTTATATGTGTGTGTGTGTGTGTGTGTGTGTGTGTATATGTATATGTATATGTATATGTATATGTATATGTATATTTATTGACTGGCCAAATTATTATGCGTTCAGAGATCATAATAATCTGGCTACTCAATGTATATAAAATTATATAGATATGAATATAGGTATAATATGATTAGTGGCCTAAATGGTGCTCCCAGGTAGCATGTAAAAGTCATAGCCTTGCTCTGGCTGGATGGCTCAGTTGGTGGAGCATCCCATATACTAAAAGGTTGCAGGTACGATTCCCAGTCAGGGTACATACCTAGGGTTCAAACCCCAGCCAGGGTGCATTTGGGAGGCAACCAATAGATGCTTCAATCTTGCATCAATGTTTCTCTCTCTCTCTCTCTCTCAAATAAGCAAACATATCCTCAGATGAGGATTTTTTTAAAAATACATTTTATTGATTTCCTACAGAGAGAAAGAGAGAGAGATAGAGGAGAAACATTGAAGAGAGAGGAACATCGATCAGCTGCCTCCTGCACACCCCGCACTGGGGATATGACCGCTATCAAGGCATGTGCCCCGACCGGAATTGAACCTGGGACCCCCCAGTCCGCAGGCCGACACATTATCGACTGAGCCAAACCGGTTTCGGCTAAAGCCATAGTCTTTACAATGACCTTTTTTTGTTTTTATTGTATTTATTGGGATCATACTGGTTAACATGCACATATAGGTTTTAGGTTACAACGCCCTCTAGATAGGATAACCATATAATTTCCCATTTATGGTAAGACACTTGAGAATGAAAACAGGCCCTATTAATAATTACAGAATACCCGGAGTGAGCCATGACTTCTAAGGGCCTGTATGACTTGAGTCCTAACCTCCTTTGGTGTCCCTCTCTCCCCACCCCACACCTCTCCAGCCACACGCGCCCCTTCCAGGTTCCTACCGCCCACGCCACCTGACACAATCCCACTCGGGGCCTTCGCGCTTCCTGTTTCCTGTCGGCATTGTATCTACAATACCGTACTCAGCACTCACTTCCGGTTCCCTTCCCTGCTTCAGTCCCTGCTTTAGCCCTGAGCTTGGCCATGGGATGGATCCTGGATTTTGCTTGTTTATCTGGTTTGATCCTTTGCCTCAGCCAGAGGGCAGGGATCTGGCTGGGCCCCCACTTGGTGCTCAGTGAGGTCCACGGAAGGAGGGTGTGTGACCATAAGACAGGAGGCTCCGGGTACACTCTGCAGCAGGGGGATTTGGGGTTCCACGGATGCCTCGCACCTTTGGGTAACTTGATGTAGAGGAGTCCTGGACTGTGTGGAAATCCAGCTGAACAGATCCAGGGATGTGCTGTCGTGGGGACCTACAATCCTCTCGGGGCCCACAGGAGGGTCTAGGGGACCCTGTGTTGGGCACAGAGAACACGTGCAGACTTAAACACACACAAAGGGCCCTGTGGGGGTGCTGGAAGTTTCTTTGGAGGGACACAGAGGACCCTAAAAGGATGCATGCCACCAAAGCTGGTTCCAAAAACATGCTCTGGGCTGTGGGTGAACAGGGTGGGAAGGGGGACTCTGGTGGCAGGCTTGGGGTCTGGGAAACATACGCTGGGACAACCTCTTGCCTTCTCTCTGCCTCTGTCTCTGTCTCCCTCTGCCCCTCAATCTGCCCCCACTTCCCTCAGCAGGCAGCCCCCACAGGTGTGCACCCCTCTCTCCCTGCCTTTGTCCTTCTCTCTGCGGCTCTCCAGCTGTTTGTCCAACCTCTCCCTCCACCTGTCTGTCTGGGCCTGACCCTCGGCCACCCCTGGGTCTCCACCTGACACCCCTTCCTCTCTTGCTTTCCTGCAGCTCCCCCCCCACCCCATCCTCTGCTCTCCACCCCTTCCTTCTCTCCAGTCTCCGCCCGCCCCTGGGGTCTCTGCAAGGCCCCAGCCCGGCTCTGACCATGGTCCCCACCCCTCCCGCGGCCATCTCCGTGCGGGGACTCCGTCTCCCTTTGTGCAACCGCATCCCTGCCTGGCTGCCGGCTCGCATCCCTCCATCCTCCCGGCTCCTGCATCCCTCCCTCCCTCCCTCTCCGCATCCTCCCACCTCCCACCCTCCCCGCGGCGCCCAGGCCCGCCCCCTGCCCCGCTCCCCCCCTCCGAAAGGGTTAACTTTGGGGAAGGGCCCGGAGTCCCCGGATGGTGATGTCAGCGTGCCGGAGAGAAAGGACGAGGTGGCGGGGGGAGGCGGAGAGGAGGAGGAGGCGGAGGAGAGAGGGCGCGTGGGGGGGCGGGGGGGACCTCGGCCTGCAGCATCCGCCGGCCCGCATCTCAGACCCCCCCGGCGGGGGGAGGCACAGGAAGGGGGGCCCGGCCAGGGACGGGCTGGGGAGGGGGGGCCGCGCAGCCCCCCCGGGCCATGCTGACTCCCGGGGCCTGACCCCCCCGGGCCCGCCCCCCCTCCCCCAGCTCCGCGGTCCGCCGACTGGGGGCGGCCCAGCCCAGCCCCCTGGGGACCCCCGGAGAGGTGGGGGGCAGCCGGGGGGGCCGGGACGGAGCGGTCGCCGGCCCCCACCGGAGAGACGGGTCGACCGGCCGCCGGGGGGGCGGCCGGGGGGCCGGTCGGGCTGGGACCAAGGGCAGCATGTCCGGGGCCAAGGAGGGAGGCGGGGGCTCCCCCGCGTACCACCTCCCGCACCCGCATCCCCCCCAGCACGCCCAGTATGTGGGCCCCTATCGTCTGGAGAAGACGCTGGGCAAAGGCCAGACAGGTGAGCCGGGGCGCTCGGGGCGGGGGGCCGAGGGCGGGACTCGGGTGCTCACGGGCCGGGCTGGCTGCCCGGACCCCTGGGTCCCTCGCCGAGAAGGGACCTGGGTCCCCTGTGTCTCCCTAGTTTGGTCGCCTCCACCTGCCTCCTTCAACCCCAGAATCAGGGTCCCCAGGATGGAGGTGGAGGTCTCGGACCTGGGCTCCCGGGAACGGGCTGGGGCGCAGGCTCGCGCCCGGAGGGGCTGGGGCCCGGGGTGGCGGGGACCGCGGCCCGGAGGCGCCGCACCGGGAGCGGAGGCACTTGGTGCAGTGCGGCCGCCGGCGGGTGCTGCGCCGGCCGTGCGCCCGCGGGGCCGCTTCCCTCCGCGCCGCGCTCCGGCCCCGGGGCCCTGGAGACCCGGAGGGAGGCCGGGGCGACGGGGTCTGCAGCATCCGCCCCTTTTCCAGGCTGCGGGCCTCGTGGGGTCCGGGCTCAGAGAGGGAGACGGCAGGGGGTGGGGGGAGGGAGGGAGAGACAGGCCCCCAGCAGCGGCTGTGGAGGGGCGCATCCTTCCAGATCGCTACCCATGGCGCCAGACACGGCCTCCTTCCTGCTGCACACCTGAGTCCCAGGGCTGGGTCCAGGGAAGCGGCAGGCCAGGGCCTGAGGTGGCCGTAGAAGAGGGGAGACCGCAGGTCCTAGTGAAGAGAGTGGGGAGGCATTGATTCCTGAGTTATGGGGAGGAAGGGGCCGTGGGCCTGGGGTCTGAGGGAGGAGGGAGCCCGGAACCAGGACTCCTGGGTCTGAGGGAGGAGGGCTGGGGGCCTGGGCTTCGGGGTTTGTGGCTTTGGGGTTTCCTTGGGGTTTGCATGCTCCCTGGTCCAGCTGCAATGAGCAGCCGATCAAAGAAGAGAATTGGAAGATGAGGGTGTGGGAGAAAGTGGAGGGATGGTTTGGGAAGGGAGGGAACATGAAATTATCTTCCTGGGAGACATGGAGTCTCCAGAAGATTGCTGCTCAGAGAATTCGAGGAAGTGAGGGGTTTCGGGAGAGAGAGAGGGTTGAAGGAGGCAGATGGGGGGACCGAACTATGGAGACACAGTGGAGAGTTGGACTTACACAGGCCCCGAGAGGCAGAGAATCGGGGTGAGAGTGAGGGTGGCCGTGGATGGAGGGACCCTCAGGAGGAACAGAATTCGGTGAGTGGAAGAGGCCTGGGTTGCGGGCTTGGGGCCCACAGGACTTCAGATCAGGGTGACCCAGGCCACGGTGAACCAGCCTACAGGGGAAGGGGGAGGAGGCAGGTGGCACGGGAGGGAAGGGGGGCTTAGGAGCCAGAGCAGGGTAGGTGCTATAGAACAGCACCCACATTTTCTTTTTTTTAAATATGTTGTATTGATTTCAGAGGGGAGAGGGAGAGAGAGAAACATCAATGAGCAGAGAGAATCACGGATGGGCTGCCTCCTGCACGCCCCCTACTGGGGATCCAGCCTGCCACCCGGGCAGGTGCCCTTGACAGGAATAGAACCCGGGAGCCTTCACTCCGCAGGCCGGCGCTCTGGCCACTGAGACACACCGGCCAGGGCCACACCCCCATGTTCAATTCTGCTCCCCAGGGCTGGTTAAGCTTGGCGTCCACTGCATCACGGGCCAGAAGGTCGCCATCAAGATCGTGAACCGGGAGAAGCTGTCGGAGTCGGTGCTGATGAAGGTGTGTGTGTGTGTGTGTGTGTGTGTGTGTTTGATCATGTGTGTCTCGGGGGAGGGGGACGGGCTGCGCTGACCTCCATTCCTCTGTCACCCCCCCGCCCAAGGTGGAGCGGGAGATCGCCATCCTGAAGCTCATCGAACACCCACACGTCCTCAAGCTGCACGATGTCTACGAGAACAAGAAATATTTGTAGGTATTTATAGACGCCCAGCCCCCCCACGCGCCTCCCCCCATTCCCAGGGCCGCACCTGTCCGGAAACACAGCTGGAGGTGGCTGCAGTATCCGAACCCTTTTGGGAAAACTTGAGGTCTCTAGTTAGGGACACTCCCCTGCACCCATGGAGGCCTGACTGTCCCACACTGACCTGGCTTGATGCCAAGCCTGAACCCCAAGTGAGAGGCAGAGGCCGATCCAGCCCCCTGGCACGCCACCCTGTCCCCGCCCTCCTGAACTGCAGGGCACACTATACTGACTGGGTAATCTGGATCCGAATTCTGTTCCTCCTGAGGGTCCCTCCATCCACGGCCACCCTCACTCTCACCCCGATTCTCTGCCTCTCGGGGCCTGTGTAAGTCCAACTCTCCACTGTGTCTCCATAGTTCGGTCCCCCCATCTGCCTCCTTCAACCCTCTCTCTCTCCCGAAACCCCTCACTTCCTCGAATTCTCTGAGCAAACCTCCCCATCCCCCCATTTGCTAAGGCCATGGGGCCCAGGAATTGCTGCCTCCTCTCAAACCCCCACTCTGGAGCTTTGGAGGCCCCCTTTGCCCCAGTGTGACTCTTGAGTGCTATGAGTGGACACCCCAACAATGATACTTCTTGGGAGTTCTGAGTCCCTATTTCGAAGTCAATTACCACCCCTCCAACCCCCCAGGAAGGTTGGGGGTGGGGTCCAGCTGGCAAGGCTTCAAACAATAGGCCTTTGTCTGGACTCTGGTGACCCAAGGGACAGCTGGGCTGCAGGAGAGAGGACAGCCCCGCTGACCCCACCACACAATGTCCAGGAGGAACTGGCTCCCACACCCATCAGCTGCTGGCTTGGGTTTCCCAAGCAGGAAGGCGGTGGTGGCCCCAGGGGCTCATGGGAATTGTAGTCCTCGGCTTCCCCAGGTGTTGCTGTGGCTGCAGGTGCTACCACTCCCACTCAGTGGGAGTTCTGCTTCTCAGAGGACTCTCAGCCTCCCAAGGGGGCATAGAAATTGAGCTTTTGTTTTCCAGGGGGTGATGGGAGTTAGAGTTTTAACCTCCCAGAGCTTCATGGGATTTGGAGTCTTTAGAATCCAGGTGGCTGGTGGTCCCAGAGCCTTAGGGGAGTTGGGTGTTTGTTTGTTCCATCTCTCTGGGGCTGATGGGAGTTGTAGTCTTTTTCTTCACAGAAGCTGACTTAGGTGCATACTGCCATCATTATTGCCAATAATTAGTGAGAATTTGAGTTTCTTCATCCTAGAGTCTACGGGAGAAAGGCGTGGCTTTCCAGGGACTAATGAGTATGTGGCGATGGAGGGGTCTTTTATTTCCCAGAATCCTATCATAATTGGCGGGAGGAGGTCTCTGCCCTCCAGGTTCTAACCCAGTTGCCTTATCTCCTGAAACAATGAAGACTCAAAGTGTTGACATTACATAGGAGTGTCTGCTGCTCTGGGTTAAAGGCAATTGAATTTTTGCTTCCCAAAGGCTGATGGGAACTAGGGTCTCTTCCTGTCAGGGGCTGATGGGAAATGGAGTCTCTACCAAGGATTGATGGGAATTGGAAGCCTTTCCTCCCAGGGACTCATGGGAATTGGGGTTCTCTGCCTATAGGGGCCAGTGGGATTGAGGTCTTGTGCTGGGGTCAAGGCACCGATGGAAGAGGGAGACCAGGCTCCTTAGTTCTGCGCATGCCCCTTCCAGCCCTCTGCCCCCTCCGTGTCCCTCAGGTACCTAGTTCTGGAGCATGTCTCTGGAGGTGAGCTGTTTGACTACCTGGTGAAGAAGGGGAGACTGACCCCCAAGGAGGCCCGGAAGTTCTTCCGCCAGATTGTGTCGGCACTGGACTTCTGCCACAGCTACTCCATCTGGTGAGGGGCACACCCACTAATCTGCTTCCAGTGTCTAGGGATTCCCCGGTGGGACCTTTCGTAGAAACAGAATCCTACAGGCCTTGGCTGGGTGGCTCAGGGTCGCAGGTTCAATTTTGGTCAAGGTCAGGTACCTGGGTTGCAGGTTCGGGCCCATTTGGGTGGGAGGCAACTAATCGATAGCTCTCCCACACTCTCTCTTCCCCCTCTCTCCCTTGCACTGTCTCTAAACATCAATGGAGCCCTAACTGGTTTGGCTCAGTGGATAGAACATTGGCCTGTGGACTGAAGAGTCCCAGGTTCGATTCCGGTCAAAGGCATGTACCTTGGTTGTGGGCACATCTCCAGTAGGAGGTGTGCAAGAGGCAGCTGATCGATGTTTCATCTCATCGATGTTTCTAACTCTATCCCTCTCCCTTCCTCTCTATAAAAAATAACAAAATATATTTTTAAAAAATCAATAGAAATAATATCCTCAGGTGAGGATTAACAGAAAGTAAAGGAAAGAAGCCCTGGCCAGTTTGGCTCAGTAAACAGGCGTCGGCCTTCGGACTAAAGGGTCCCAGGTTCGATTCTGGTCAAGGGCATGTACCTTGGTTGCGGGCACATCCCCCGTGGGGGGTGTGCAGGAGGCATCTGATCGATGTTTCTAACTCTCTATCCGTCTCCCTTCCTCTCTGTAAAAAAATCAATAAAATATATTTAAAGAAAAATCAATAGAAATAATATCCTTGGGTGAAGAATAACAAAAAATAAAGGAAAAGTAGCCCTATCCAGTTTTGCTCGGTGGGTAGAGCATTGGCCTATGGACTGAAGGATCCCAGGTTTGATTCCGGTCAAGGGCACATACCTTGGTTTCAGGCTCCTGGCCCTGGTCGGGGGCATTTGGGAGGCAACCAATGGATGTATCTCTCTCACACCCATGTTTCTCTCCGTCTCTCCCTCTTCCTCCCACTCTCTCTAAAAATCAATGGAAAAATAGCCTCAGGGGAGGATACAAAAATAAAAAATAGAATCCTACTTTATGTGGTCTTTTGAGTCTGGCTCCTTTCTTTTTTTTTAAAGTATATTTTACTGATTTTTTTACAGAGAGGAAGGGAGTGGGATAGAGAGTTAGAAACATCGATGAGAGAGAAACATCAATCAGCTGCCTCCTGCACACCCCCGACTAGGGATGTGCCCACAACCAAGGTACATGCCCTTGACCGGAATCGAACCTGGGACCCTTCAGGCCGACACTCTATCCACTGAGCCACACCGGTTAGGGCATCACCTGACTTTGACTGTATCATCCTAGTGGGTGTGAAGTGGGGCCTCCCTGTGGGGTAGAACTTCTTCCTAAGACCTTATTGGCCGTTGGGAGATCATCTCCTGAGAAACGTCTGTGTAGGCCCTCCCGGTTTTTCACAGGTTCCCTGTCTTTTTATGATTGAGCCGTGAGAATGACTTATTTCAGGGAGGAATCTGTGACCGGATGTGGTTTTTTGTTTGTTTGTTTTGTTTTTTCAACTATTTTCTTCCCATCTGTGACACGCTTCTGCATTTCTCTATTAATGATGGGTGTTATTTTGTTTGTTGGTTTTTTGTAAATGTTTTTATTGGTTTTAGAGAGAGAAAGGGAGAAGGAGAGAGAAACATTAATGATGAAAGAGAAACCATCTATGGGCAGTCTCTTGCAGCCCCCCCCCCCCCCCCCTACCCCCACACACCCCAGAGATCGAGCCTGCAACCTGAGCATGTATCCTGACCCGGAATCCAACCATGACCTCCTGGTTCTTGGGTCAATGCTCAACCACTGAGCCATGCCTGTCAGGCTCCATAACAATGTTTTGTTTTGTTTTTTAAAATATATTTTATTGATTTTTTTACAGAGAGGAAGGGAGAGGGATAGAGAGTTAGAAACATCCATCAGCTGCCTCCTGCACGCTCCCCACTGGGGATGTGCCCGCCACCAAAGTACACACCCTTGACTGGAATTGAACCTGGGACCTTCAGTCCGCAGGCTGATGCTCTATCCACTGAGCCACACCGGCTTCGGCCATAACAATGTCTTATGAAAAGCAAGGTTTTTGCCCTGGCCAGCGGGACCCAGGTGGGGGTGGAACATCATCCCATGAACAGAAACGTGGCAGGTTTGATCCCTGGCCAGGGCTGGTGCCGGAGGCAACCGATAGATGTTCCTCTCTGATCTCTCTCTCTCTCTCTCTCTCTCTCTCTCTCTCTCTCCCTCTTCTTCTCTCTAAAATAAATTTTTTTAAATGGGAATAATCTTTTTTTAAAAAAAGCAAAATTTTGAAATGTGATGAACTGCAGCTTGTGGAATTCTTTCCTTTGTAGTTGGTGGTTTTTCTCTTCTAGAGACATCTTTGGGAGTTGAGAGTCCTGAGGTTCCCTCCTGTGTTCCTCTAGGGTGATACAGTTTTAGCTCTTGGGCATAGCCTGGGATCCATTTCACATTCCTGTTTGTGCCTGGTGGGAGGTAAGGGTTGAGGTGCATTTTTTGGCAAATGAACGCCCATATGTCCTTTACTCATGGAATTGCCTCCAGCTCTCAAAACAAGATTTCTAAAGCCCTGGCTGGAGTAGCTCAGTGTTTAGAGCATTGGGCCGACTACCAGGAGATCTTGGGTTCGATTCCGGCGAAGGACATGTACTTGGGTTGCAAGTTCCAACCCCTGGCCCGTTGGGGGCACATGCAGGAGGTGGCCGATCAATGTGTCTCTCTCACATCGATGTTTCTCTTTCTTTTTCCCCCCTCTAACTCCTCTCCCCGCTCCCTTCCACTTTCTAAAAAGCAATGGAAAAATATCCTCGGGTGAGAATTAACAAAGCCAAAACAAGATATTAAACAGATGGCATTTTTATGATTAATGACAGTGCAAAAAAAGGTCGTCTTTCAGCCTCCTCTGTTTGCACCCCTCCCTCTCTGGGATGGGGTTGGAGGTGGGTTGGAGGGCCTCAGACTCAGGGGTTAGGCTGGGTGATAAAAGGCCTCCTATTTAAATTGTCAACACCTCCCTATCAACAAGACGGTCAAAACACTAACATTAAAAACACTGACCTCTAGGGGGCGGTGCAGTATGACCCAGTTACCACTTTCAATGGAAACTGGAATCCTTGGGCCCCACCTCTGCCCTGAGCCTGGACATTAAACCTTTAACATCTTGAGCCCTTTGGCCAGGGAGGAGAAAGGGAGTGTGTCCCTAGCTTGAGGTGGCAGTATTCCTTTTATTATTCAGTAGGGAAATCATTTTAATATTTAAAGAGCTAGCTCCGTATCAGGCCTGCTGACCTAAAACACTCTCACTTCGTACCCATGCAAATATTTGTGGGTAAAGTAATAGGACATCTGGGGTCTCTCACAAAATAACCCAGTGTGAGAGGAAAAGCAGATGTGAGGGATGTGGACGAGAGATCCGCCTTGAGTGCATCAAGGGGCAGCCAGGGGATGGGTAGGTGCAGGGGACTTCCCTATAGTCTCTCTACTTTGGGGCATGTGTGAAATGGACAATAATCAAGGTTTCCAGCCCTGGCCTCATTGGCTCAGTGGATAGAGCTTCAGCCTGAGTTCAATTCCGGTCCAGGGCACATATCTTGGTTGCAGGCTCCTCTCTGACCTGGGGCCCTGGTCAGGGCTCATGCAGGAGGCAACCAATGGATGTTTCTCTTTGTCTTCCCCCTTCTCTTCCACTTTCTCTAAAAAAATCAATGGAAAAGCTGAAACCGCTTTGACTCAGTGGATAGAGCGTCGGCCTGCGGACTGAAAGGTCCCAGGTTCGATTTCGGTCAAGGGCATGTACCTTGGTTGCAGGCACATTTCCAGTAGGAGGCGTGCAGGAGGCAGCTGATAGATGTCTCTCTCTCTCTCATCGATGTTTCTGACTTTCTAGCCCTCTCCCTTCCTCTCTGTAAAAAATCAATAAAATATATTTTAAAAAAATCAATGGAAAGATATTCTCGAGGGAGGATCAAAAAATATATACAAATACATAAATTAAAAATAAAAATTATTTTAAATATATTTTATTGATTTTAGAGAGGAAGGGAGAGATAGGAACGTCAATGATAAAAGGGAATCATTGATTGGCTGTCTCCCGCATGCCCCCTACTGGGGATCAAGCCTGCAACCCGGGGATGTGCCACTGGCGGGAATCGAACCCAGGACCCTTTAGACCACAGGCCAATACTATCTACTGAGCCAAAACAGCTAGGGCTAAAAATTATTTTTAAAAAAATCTCTCACTTCCTACATATTCAAATATTTGTAAGAAGAGCAATAGGACATCTGGGGTCTCTTGCAAAAATAATATAGTGGGAGAGGGATGTAGGGGTGTGGAGGAGAGATTCGCCCTGAGTTCATAATTGGGAAGCTGGAGGGGTGAGAGGGGAAGGGGACCTGGCTTCCAGCCCCGCCCCCCTGCGCTGAGCCCCGCCCCTTTGAGCTGGGCCCTACCCACTCTGAGCCGAGTCCCGCCCCCTGAACCAAGCCCCGCCCTCTCCGCGCTGAGCCCCGCCCACCTGCCTGTTCAGCCACAGAGACCTGAAGCCCGAGAATCTGCTGCTGGACGAGAAGAACAACATCCGCATCGCGGACTTCGGCATGGCGTCCCTGCAGGTGGGGGACAGCCTCCTGGAGACCAGCTGCGGGTGAGTCTGGCAGCCGCCTGGCACGGGGAGGGCTGAGACGCGGCCCATGCTCACCCCCACCCCCCCCACTCCCCCGTCTCTCCCTCAGGTCCCCGCACTATGCGTGCCCAGAGGTGATTAAGGTGAGTGTGGAGCAGCTGTGTTGGGGGGGTGGGGAGCTGGTGGAGATGGGTGTGACGGTCACGCCGCCTCCTCCCTCCCGTCCAGGGGGAGAAGTATGACGGCCGCAGGGCGGACATGTGGAGCTGCGGAGTCATCCTCTTCGCCCTGCTGGTGGTAAGGCGCCCCTCCCTGGCCCTGCCGGTCTCCACAGCCACCCCGCCTGGGGAGCTCAGGACGGGAAGCTCCAGCCTCACCCCGGGGCGTGTCTCCCCCCCGCCTTTTTTTTCTCTTAAGCTGGTATTCATTTTTTAAATTAATTTATTAATTTATTTACTTAATATATTTGTATTGATTTCAGAAAGGAAGGGAGAGATAGAAACATCAATGATGAGAGAGAATCATCCATCTGCTGCCTCCTGCACGCCCCACACTGGGGACCGAGCCAGCAACCTGGGCATGCGCCCTTGACCAGAATCGAACCCAGGACCCTCCAGTCCAAAAGCCCATGCTCTATCCACTGAGCCAAACCAGCTAGGGCATAAACTTTTATTTTTTAAGTTGATTTAAGAGAGGAAGGGAGAGGGAGAGAGAGAGAAACATTCATGATGAGAGATAATCATGGATCGGCTGCCTCTTGCACACCCCACACTGGGGATGGAGCCACAACCCGGGCCTGTGCCCTGACCGGGAATTGAACGTGATCCGATTCATAAGTCCCCCTTCCAAATATTGAATGGATATCAGGAAGGTGTGAGGGGTGTTCGCCAGCCGACCAGGATCCCAGAGCTAACCGTTCTGTCCCAGAAGTGTGAGATGACCTAGGGGTCCCCGAGTGGAGTGAGGCAGCCAGGAGCCCTTGGAGCAGTGGTTCTCAACCTTCCTAATGCTGCGACCCTTTAAGACAGCTCCTCATGTGGTGGTGACCCCCAACCATAAAATTATTTCCGTTGCTACTTCATCACTGTAATTTTGCTACTGTTATGAACTGTCATGTAAATATCTGATATGCAGGATGTATTTTCGTTGTTACAAATTGAACATAATTAAAGCATAGTGATTAATCACAAAAACAATATGTAATTATATATTGTGAAATATTATTTCTAATTATAAATAAATGAAATTTTTGTCTTGAATTGTAGTGTAGCATGGGTAACAGTCTTCATATGACAACAGTAAACTACATGGCTACACTTTGCTACACCGAGGAGCGGTTTGTTGGTTCTAAGACCATGGGAAATAGGTGTTTTCTGATGGTCTTAGGCGACCCCGGGAAAGGGTCGTTCGACCCCCAAAGGGGTCTCGACTCACAGGTTGAGAACCACTGCCTTGGAGGGCTGGGGACAGCTGCGGTCCTTTGTCACCCAGGGGGCTCTGCCCTTCGATGATGACAACCTCCGCCAGCTGCTGGAGAAGGTGAAACGGGGAGTCTTCCACATGCCCCACTTCATCCCGCCGGACTGCCAGAGCCTCCTGCGGGGCATGATCGAAGTGGAGCCCGAGAAGAGGCTCAGTGTGAGTAGGGGGTGTGGGGCAGGATGGGGTCAGGGGAAGGGACAGTGGGTGATAAGGTCAGAAACTCTAGTGGAGTCTTTAAAAACATTTTTTTTAAATTGATTTCAGAGAGGAAGGAGAGGGAGAGAGGAATAGAAACATCAATGATTTGAATTACTGATGGGTTGCCTCCTGCACGCCCCCTACTGGGGAATCGAGCCCGCAGTCCGGGCCTGTGCCCCGACTGGGAACCGAATCGTGACCTCCTGGTTCATAGCCACGTTGGTTGGGCTCCCTAGGAGAGTCTTGAGGATGGGTGTCCAGGACTGGCCTGCCTGTCCCTCCGGTGACAGCTGGGAGGGGAGTCCTTAGGTGAGCCCACAGTCACTCCAAAAAGGGAAGAACACCCCTTCCGGATGCCACTGTGCATGCGGCAATGTGGCCAGTCTGGTCCACAGGATTTGGATTTTGTGTGCGCGAGGCAATTCGCTCACTCGTCACTTGGGGAAGACGTAAGCTGTCATCCCGCCCTTAGTGATGGGGAGACCCGTTAGGGATCCCCCCAACCTCACCCTGTCAACTTTCATGGCATCCAGCTGTGATTATATGACCTCAGTTCTGCTTCTCTACATCCCCCCCCCCCAATAGCTGGAGCAAATTCAGAAACATCCTTGGTACCTGTGAGTATGGAGGAGCTGGGCACCTGGGTCCCTGGGGGAGGAAAGGAGAGGGGCCCGAATATCAAAGGCCCCCAAAGCAGGAGAGCCAGAGCCCGCCAGGGGGGTGGGATGCCGCGGTTCCTGCATGAGGAGGGGCCAGGGTACTTGGACTCCTGGGTCCTAGGGGAGAAGACAGGGGTGGAGGCGCTGGGGTCCAGACTCCTGGGTTCCCCAGAAAGGCACAGGCTGGGACCCAAGACCGCCGAGACTCGGGTGAAGAAGAGGGTCCGAGTCCGGGCTCCCTCTGCTGTTTCTCCCCGCCCCAGGGGTGGGAAACATGAGCCGGACCCGTGCTTGGAGCCAACCCCAGGGCGCAGGGTGGCCATGAGGAGCCTGCCATCCAACGGGGAGCTGGACCCCGATGTCCTGGAGAGCATGGCCTCGCTGGGTTGCTTCAGGGACCGGGAGCGGCTGCACCGCGAGCTGCGCAGCGAGGAGTAAGACACACCCTGCGGGCAACACACACTCGGGGCGCATGGAGGGTGGGGAACTGCCCTAGCTCCCAGGACAGCCGTCTTGGGGGCGGGGGGGAGGGGGTACGCCCAACCTCGTACACGCGCAGACTCACTCTCCTGGACGAGGTGGGTTAAAACTCCCGCGTGGACCTGTCCCGGAGGAACCACCAGGGGGCAGTAGAACTAGCAGGGAAAAGGCAGAACCGAAGCTGAAAACATAGATACTGAGACAAATTTATTATTTTATTTGATGCCCTAATTTTATTTTATTTTATTATTACTTTTTAAAAAATATATAGTTTATTGATTTTTTTACAGAGTGGAAGGGAGAGGAATAGAGAGTAGAAACATCAATGAGAGAGAAACATTGATCAGTCGCCTCCCACACACCAAGGTACATGCCCCTGACCAGAATCGAACCCGGGACCCTTCAGTCTGCAGGCTGACGCTCTATCCACTGAGCCAAACCGGTTAGGGCTATTATTACTTTTTGATCCTCACTCGAGGACATTTTTCCATTTATTTTTTAGAGAGAGTGGAAGGGACGTGGGAGAGAGAGAAACATTGATTTGTTGGTTACCTTCCTCTGGGACAGACGAGGGCCAGGGATCGAGCCTGCAACCGAGGCACATGCCCTTGACCTGAATCGAACCCGCGACCTTTTCAGTCCACAATCCGGCGCTCACCCCACCAAACCAAAACCGCTAGGGCTGTTGAGACAGATTTAGAGGGTGCCTCCCAGAGTACTTACCTAGATACGTGGTCAAATGTTAGATAATATTATTATTTTTGAGGAAAGGGAGATTGAGCTGTTGATACCTAGGAAAATGGAGCTGTATAGAGGGAGGCTGCAGGGAGGGCATGAGACCACCTCTGGGACCTGACCTCTGACCCCAATCATCTCCTGCCCCTCCCCCCCACAGGGAGAACCAAGAAAAGATGATATATTATCTGCTTTTGGATCGTAAGGAGCGGTACCCCAGCTGTGAGGACCAGGACCTGCCTCCCCGCAATGATGTCGGTGAGAAGGCAGGGCTGGGGCTCCGGGCCCCAGATTCTGAGTGCCACATACAGTTGGACAAATCGGTCTTTATTTTATTTTTTTAATTTTTAAAAATATATTTTATTGATTTTTTTACAGAGAGGAAGGGTGAGAGATAGTTAGAAACATCGATGAGGGAGAAACATCAATCAGCTGCCTCCTGCACACCCCCTTCTGAGGATGTGCCCACAACCAAGGCACATGCTCTTGACCAGAATGGAACCTGGGACCTTTCAGTCCGCAGGCCAAGGCTCTATCCACTGAGCCACACCTGTTATGGCTATTTTATTTTTTTTAAATGCAAGCTCCTGAGCCTGGCCCTAGAGATTCTTTTAAAAAAATAAATAACATATTGATTTCTGAGAGGAAAGGAGAGGAAGTGAGAGAGAAACATCAATGATGAGAATGAATCATGGGGATGGAGCCTTGCAACTCCGGGCATGTACCCTTGACTGGAATCAAACTGGGACCCTTCAGTCCGAAGGCCAACGTTCTATCCACTGAGCCACACCAGCTAGGGCACAAACCAGTCTTTTGATCGGCCCCCCAGACCCCCCTCGGAAGCGCGTGGACTCCCCCATGCTGAGCCGGCATGGGAAGCGGCGGCCAGAGCGGAAGTCCATGGAAGTCCTGAGCATCACGGATGCGGGCGGTGGCGGCTCCCCAGTGCCCACCCGGCGGGCCCTGGAGATGGCCCAGCACAGTCAGAGGTGGGGAACCCTGCCCCTACAGTGGGACACTCCCGCCCCCACCCCCTCCCCCCAGTCCCGGATGAGAGTTCAAGGTTTTAACCCCAGTGCCACCTCCAAGGTGCTGTGGATCGGGCCTACTCACCTGCTGGCTCCAGGTCTCCTTTCCTGATCTCGAAGGAGTGTGAAAGGGAGAGCACAGCTGGGCTTTTTGAAACCTTTCCCTGCTGACTTTTAACCATTTGTCCTGGAAACAGATCCCGTAGCGTTAGTGGAGCCTCCACCGGCCTGTCCTCCAGTCCTCTGAGCAGTCCGCGGGTAAGGCCAGACCCCAATGAAGGGAGAAGGAAGGGGGGAAGGGGGTGGAGGCCCTGTGGAGCTGCGATCCAGCAGCAGAAATTACAGTCGCATCAAGTCTAGAGACATGTATTGCCTCCTGTCCCCAAAGGGCTAAGGACCCAAGACCTCATACATTCATTGGCCACTTCCTTCTTCGTAGCGTTGGGTGTTTTTCCATGACCCAGAGGGATTCATTTACTCATTTAACAGAAGCTCATTGAGCGCCTGTGTGCACCAGTCGCTTCTGGGTTTACAGCACTGAACATGAACGGGAAAATCCTGGCTTCCCTAACCTTGGGGGCAGGGGAAATAATAGGACTCTAAGGTCCAGCATGCATCATCTGGCCCTCCTGCCTGAGTATAACTGAGTGGGCAGCCTAGAGCCTGCTGGGAGTTGTAGTTCGGCCTCACCCTCCTCCTCTCCTTCGCAGAGTCCCGTCTTTTCCTTCTCACCGGAGCCTGGGGCTGGAGATGAGGCTCGGGGAGGAGGCTCCCCGACTTCCAAAACTCAGACGCTGCCTTCTCGAGGCCCCAGGGGTGGGGGCGCCGGGGAGCAGCCCCCACCCCCGAGTGCCCGCTCCACTCCCCTGCCTGGACCCCCAGGCTCCCCACGTTCCTCCGGGGGGACCCCCTTGCACTCGCCTCTGCACACTCCCCGGGCCAGCCCCACGGGGACCCCAGGGACGACGCCGCCCCCAAGCCCAGGCGGGGGTGTCGGGGGAGCCGCCTGGAGGAGTCGTCTCAACTCCATTCGTAACAGCTTCCTGGGGTCCCCTCGTTTCCACCGGCGCAAGATGCAGGGTACGGGATCCCTGGTGGCGGAGGGGCTGGGGGGAGTCTCCTGAATCCTAATAAAGGAAGGCAACCTGGGGCTAACATCTGGGTCCCTGTACTGTGGGGTGAGGCCCTGATTCCCATTGGATAGAAGAAGTGGGGCCCCTCCTCCGTCTGAGGGACACGCCCCTTTTGCGCTCTGACTCACCTTCCCATTGGCTCATGGCAAGCAAGCCACACCCGCAGGGGGCGTGGCCTGATGGGTCGGGTAGCATCCCTGGGAGGAACATGAGGCTGCTTGCCTTTTGGGGTTTGGCTCCTGGGCGGGGTCAATAGACACTGGGTCTGGACGCCCTGATTGTGCTGCTCACAAGGATGAGGGACAAGTGTTGGCCATGCCCTCCCCTCCCCAGTGCCCACCGCCGAAGAGATGTCCAGTTTGACGCCGGAGTCTTCTCCAGAGTGAGTGAAACAGGGAAGGGAAGAGAAAGGATGAAGAGGGTTTTCCTTTCCTGAGCCCCCTCCTGACCCTCCTCCAACCATCCTCTCCTACTCAGGCTGGCAAAACGGTCCTGGTTTGGGAACTTTATCTCCTTGGACAAAGAAGAACAAATTTTTCTCGTGCTAAAGGACAAACCTCTCAGTAGCATCAAAGCGGACATCGTCCACGCCTTCCTGTCGGTGAGGGGCCTGGGTCCCCACGGATGCACGCACCCACGCACGCTGGCCACCACAGAACCACAGCACCCCTGGGGTTCACCACCTTGGCAGTAGCCTGACTCCTTCCTGGGGTTCATGGGATTTGTAGTTTTTCAGCTAGGGTTGGGTTTGGTCTTTGTGGGGGGCAGGGAGGCAGGAGAGGCTTGTGTCCTGGGGCCTGGAAGTGGTGAAATAGATCCTGAGTTACAGTTCTCCACATATCAGTGTCCCCTGAGGGCGGGTGAGTTGACATTCCCCTCTTATTACATTAGGAATCAGTTGCTCAGCCATTCATTCCTATAAGAACCTAGTCATAGTGGGATGGAAAACTACAAATCCCAGCAGGCAATGGGGCATTCTGGTGCTTTTTCCTTATGCTTTTGCCCCAGTGTCTGATGGGACTTGTAGTTCCTTGAGCAAAGGCCTCTGTAGGGTTGCTTATCCATTCCCTGCAACCAGGGGTCACCTCCTCCTTATGTCCCCCTCCCTTCTCTCTCAGATCCCCAGCCTGAGTCACAGTGTGCTGTCACAGACCAGCTTCAGGGCCGAGTACAAGGCCAGCGGCGGCCCCTCCGTTTTCCAGAAGCCCGTCCGCTTCCAGGTGGACATCAGCTCTTCCGAGGGGCCAGAGCCCTCCCCTCGACGGGATGGCGGTGGTGGCGGAGGTGGCATCTACTCTGTCACCTTTACTCTCCTCTCCGGTATGTCTGCCTGGACTAGACTGCCCCCAGCCTGGCGTGTCTGAGATGCTCAGGACAGCTGAGATAGGAGAGCAGCCCAGGGCAGCCTGAGGGAGAAGGAGATCCTGCCCAGCTCAGCCTGACTCCCTGAGCCCCCTCCTCACTCAGACCCCCACGTCCTCCCCTTCTCTCCCCGCCTTTCTTTAACATGTTTACTGATTTTAGAGAGAGAGGAAGCGAGAGTGAGAAAGACATCGATGTGAGAGAGAAACATCAATTGGCTCTCCTGGGGATCAAGCCTGCACCCTGGGCATGTGCTCTGACCAGGAATTGAAACTGGTGATCATTTGGTACACAGGACAATGCACAACCAAATGAGCTGTCCTGGCCAGGTCTCCTTGCCCCTTTTCTTTCCTTCTTTTTTTTTTTCTTTTTAAATATATTTTATTGATTTTTTTACAGAGAGGAAAGGAGAGGGATAGAGAGTTAGAAACATGGATGATTGATCAGCTGCCTCCTGCACACCCCTACTAGGCATGTGCCCGCAACCAAGGTACAGGCCCTTGACCGGAATCGAACCTGGGATCCTTTAGTCCTGAGGCCAACTCTCTTTCCACTGAGCCACACCAGCTAGAGCCTTCTTATTTATTTTTTTATTTATTTATTTTTGCCAAAACTTGTTTGGCTCAGTGGATAAGAGCATCGGCCTGCAGGCTGAGGGATCCCGGGTTTGATTGTGGTCGAGGGCACATGCTCAGGTTGTGGGCATGATCCCCAGTGTGGGGCGTGCAGGAGGCAGCCAATAGGTGATTTTCTCCCATCATGGATATTTCAGTTTCTCCCTCTCCTTTCCTCTCTGAAAGCAATCAAAATATCTTTTATAAATAAATAAATAAATAAATAAATAAATAAATAAATAAAATCAGCTTAAAATCTTTTAAATAAAAAAGACAAATAGGCAGACGTTTCTCAAATTTTAAGATATTTTTCTTCCCAGTGATTTTCTTTTTTTGCCATTTTTATTTTATTTTTTGTTTAAAGTATTACAAACAGTAGTACATATGTCTCTTTTTTTTCCCCACCATTGATCTCCCCCTGGCCTTCCCTACCCACACCCTCTCCAGTGATTTTTTAAAATATATATTTTATTGATCTCAGAGAGGAAGAGAAGGAAGGGGAGAGAGAAAGAGAAACATCCATGATGAGAGAGAATCATGGACTGGCTGCCTCCTGCACGCCCCCTACTGGGGATGGGACTAGCAACCCAGGCAGGTGCCCTTGGCCGGAATCGAACCCGTGATCCTTCAGTCCCCAGGCCCACGCTCTGTCCGCTGAGCCACCCAATGATTTTGCTTCCATTTCTGGCTCTCCACGGCCTCCAGCAGAAGCTAGCAAGGAGTAAAATCCACTGAAATAAGAAGCAGTACCATTGGTACTATGAGTCCACATTTCTGAGCTCCATGTGCCAACTGTGCCGGTACCTGGTCCAGCAGAGGAGGCGGACCTGAGGCAGAGAGGAGCGAGCCCTTCCCTGATGCAGGGACTGGCTGCCACAGTTGGAGGGTCTTCCCGGGCACCCCCCCACCGCATCACTGTTCCCCGCCTTCCAGGTCCCAGCCGGCGGTTCAAGCGAGTGGTGGAGACCATCCAGGCCCAGCTGCTGAGCACTCACGACCAGCCCTCCGTGCAGGCCTTGGCAGGTGGGCGCGGGCCCCGCGGGTGGGTGCGGGACTCGAGGTGGATGCACGCCTCGCAGGTGGGCATGAGCCTCCAGGGTGGGTGCGGGCCTTGGTGGTTGGGCACAGGCCTCATGGGTGGGTTGGGCCTCAGAGGGCGAGCAGGGGCCTCAAGGGTAGTTGCGGGCCTTGCCTGGTGTGGTGGGTAGGAGCCTGGCCTTGTCACCGGAGAAGGCCAACGCCCGGGGTCAGGTCTGCTTGAGAGTAGTGGTTCCAGCCTGGGGCCCCAGTTCCCCAAGGTCAGAGCCATTTCCCCAAGGTCAGAACCGACTGGGTGACCCTCAAGGTCGCTGGGGGCTGGGGGCCGGGGTGTCCATTCCGCCTTTCCAGAGCCTTCACTCATCGTCCATCCGCACAGCTGGTGATGGGCACTTCCCTGAAGGGCACATGTCCCTGGGACGCGGCCTTCACTGAGGGTCTTTCCAAGGTGCACCCCAATGATCCAGCAGAACCGCCAACGCTGGGCTCTGGCCTCAGTCACAGCCTGAGTCCCCGTTGCCCTGCAATGTAACAGGGTCCCTGTGCTCAGCAGGAGGAGCTGGACAGCTTTGGGGTGGCGGGGTGACGGGGCGGGGGGTGAGGGGGGGCAGGAGGTGAGGGGGAGCGTGGGTATGATTCGCAGCGTCCAAGGGACATCCAGCAATGTCTGGAGACCTTTCTGTTGATGTCAATCTTGGGGGCATAGGGGTGCAGGGTGCATAGGATGCCCCCACCGCAGGGCGTCCTAACCTCCTGGGCAGTGGAGCAAGCCTGCTCCTGTCGGCTCCACTAGGCCTAGTTGCCCAGGGTGATCAGAATGCAGGTCAGGCTCCCTGAATCCTGCTAGACCCCGTTGCTAAGGAAAGCTGACCTTAGCAACCAGGATGCCCCAAAGGGCATGCCCTCAGAGAGGAAGGACCAACAAGCACCTGGGGGCTTATAGAGAGGAATGGGGCAGGGGGTGACCTCCAGTCTGCCTAATGGGGGGGGGCCATCCTGGTTGCTATGACAACAAAACCCAGCCATCAGTGATTTGGAGGGGGGCGGGTCCCTGCTAGGAGCCCTCAGGTACTACGCTGTGTGGCCCTCAAAGAGGTGACCCCAGTCAGGCAAGCCCGCCTGGGAGGGCCTGAGACCCCCAAATAACCTGTTGTAGGGGCTCCAAACCCCATGACTCAGGAGTGTCCCCCCTAACCACCAGGATAGTGGAAGGGAAGGGGGGACCCTCTGGCTGTGACCAGGAGTGCTCAAATCTTACCTGGGCTCGCACACCAGACTCTGAGAACGTTCAGCCAGGTCTCCAGGCCAAGAGGGTTGGAGGGGGCCCGGATGCACCACCTGTTCTAGGGGTGACAGGCCTGATTGCTGGCGTGTGACCCCCTAGCACTAAAGTTGGGGGCTCAGCCTCCACATGAGGCTGGACTCGTCCCGGCCAGCCTTGGGGTTACTGAGACTCGGGATAGCAGGAACCTCCACGCTGGCTGCAGAGCCCCGGAGTTCACACCGCTTCCTCCTCGACAGACGAGAAGAACGGGGCGCAGACCCGGCCTGCCAGCACCCCGCCCCGAAGCCTGCAGCCCCCGCCCGGCCGCCCAGACCCGGAGCTGACCAGCTCTCCCCGCCGAGGCACCCCCAAAGACAAGAAGCTCCTGGCCACCAACGGGACCCCTCTACCCTGACCCCAGGGGGGCCGGGGAAGGAGGGGACCCCCCTCCACCCCCCTTCCCTGCCCCCCCCAACTGTGAATCTGTAAATAGGGCCCAAGGAGTACATAGGGAGGGGGAGAGACAACCAACCCAGCCTCGCCCTGCAGGGATGGGGCTCGAGGGGCCGTGCCCAACGGGGAAGGGTGGTTCTGGGGGGGGAGGGAAGGGGTGTCCAGGGGGTGGGAGCTGTTTCTATTTTATTTATTGATTAATTTATTATTTTATTTATTGATCAACCTCTCTGCGGGGTGGGGCGGGGGAGGGACGGGGGCTCGTTGGGGTGGCTTAGCAGATCTGGATGGACATCCCCAACTCTCCCTCTTCCTGGGTTCCCCCCTCCCCTGGCCCTCCCCCTCTCCCACAACCTTCTGTACGGATTTGCTCTCCGGAAGGAATTCTGGTTTCGCGTGATCCTGCCTGCGTCTGTGTCTCTGATTTCGCCAGCGGCAAAAAAAAAATAATAATAATAATCATAACAATAAATAGCCTTGATCAGGACCGGCTGGCTGGCGGGCCGCGGCCTCTCGCTTCCTGGGCGGCCGATGGCAGGGGCGAGGCGGGAGGGCAGGCCGGAGGGCAGGGGGTGCCAGCCCAGCAGTGGTTCGGAGCCCAGCCCCATGTGGGCACCGCTAGGGCCCAGGCCGGGCCCCATGGCCCGTTCTCTTTCGTTGTTGGCCATCCCCATACGAGGATATTTCTCCATTGGACGGGAGGGGGCGGGGAGAGAGCAACATCGATGTGAGAGAGACACACACATCCACCAGTTGCCTCTCACACCCGGCTGGAGCCAGGCATGCAACCTGCAGCCCAGGTTCGTGGTCTGGATCGGAATCAAACAGCAACGCCTGGGTGCGTGGGCCAACGCTCTAACCATTTAACAGGACTGGCCAGCACCCAGCAAATTCTTTAAGGTTCAGTTCGTCCCTGGCGACGCATCGTGGGGGCACGCAGGAGCCCGGGACCGGTCTCTGTCCTCGGCAGGAGGGCCAGCCCCGGGTCAGAGCGCCTGGGCCAGCGGCGGTGGTGGCGGGCTCTGCAGGGAGATGGGGGAGGCGGGCGGTGCTTGGAGGCCGGGCCCCGGCCGCAGACACAGGGTGCAGCCCTCCAGGCCGGAGAAGTCCACGGCCAGCAGGCCAAAGAGCGTGAAGAGCAGCATGGCCACAGCCCACTCGCAGACAGCAGCCGCGGATCGCTGCAGGCTGGTGTGCAGGACGACCACTTTACGCCAGGGTCAAGGGCAGCTGCCACGAGCAGGGTCCCGGAGCCCCAGGCCGCGCCACCCTCCTCCGTGGCTCCCAGACACTCGCGAGGGGTGCTCTCCCGTCCTGTCTGCCTCTCAGACTATTTCCCAGATATCTTCCCAGGTGGGGTCCCTTCTCTTCGAAGGGCGCTCTCAATGTTCTGGAGTAAGATCTTAGCTACCCGCTCCCCCCGTCAGCCTCCCTGAGCCCACAAAGGCCCAGCCAGACAACCAAGCACATGGCTTCCACCTGCTCATATGCAGAGTTTCCTAAAGACACACCCCAGCCCAGCTCCAGCAGCTCAGTGGCTGAGCGTGGGCCTGTGAACCAGGCCAGTGGTCAGCAAACTCCTTCATCCACAGAGCCAAATATCAACAGGACAACAATGGAAATTTCTTTGGAGAGCCACATTTTTTAAATGGAAACTTCTTCTGACGCCACTTCTTCCAAATAGAGTCGCCCAGGCCGTGGCATTTTGTGGAAGAGCCACACTCCAGGGGCCAAAGAGCCACATGTGGCTCGAGAGCCGCAATTTGCCGACCACTGAACTAGGAGGTCACAGTTCCATTTCCGTGGGTCAGGGCACATGCATGGGTTGTAGGCTCAATCCCCCGTGTGGGGTGTGTAGGAGGTGGCCAATGATTCTGTCATCATTGATGTCTTTCTCTCTCTCAATTTTTTAAAAATATATTTTATTGATTTTTTTACAGAGAGAAAGGGAGAGGGATAGAGAGAAACATCTATGAGAGAGAAACATTAATCAGCCGCCTCCTGCATGCCCCCTACAGGGGAATGTGCCCGCAACCAGGATACATGCCCTTGACCGGAATGTAACCTGGGACCCTTCAGTCCACAGGCCGACGCCCTATCCACTGAACCAAACCGGTTTCGGCTCTCTCTCACTTTAAAAAAAAATGTATTTTATTGATTTTTTACAGAGAGGAAGGGAGATGGATAGAGAGTTAGAAACATCAATCAGCTGCCTCCTGCACAACCCCCCACTGGGGATGTGCCCACAACCAAGGTACATGCCCTTGACCAGAATGGAACCTGGGATCCTTCAGTCGCAGGCTGGCTGGCACTCTATTCACTGAGCTACACCGGTTTTGGCTACTTTTTTTTTTTTTTTAAATAAATTTTGATTGCTTTCAGAGAGTAAGGGAGAGGGAGAGAAACATCACTGATGAGAGATTCATTGATCAGCTGCCTCCTGCTTGCCCCCTACACAACCAGGGCATGTGCCTTTGACTGGAATCAAACCTGGGACCCCTGAGTTGACAGGCCGATATTCTATTCACTGAGCCAAACTGAAATCAATAAAAATAAATACCGTGCCGAGACCGGTTTGGCTCAGTGGATAGAGTGTCAGCTTCCGGACTGAAAGGTCCCAGGTTCGATTCTGGTCGGGGGCATGTACCTTGCTTGTGAGCACATCTCCACTGTGGGGCGTGCAGGAGGCAGCTGATCGATGTCTCTCTCATCGATGTTTCTGACTTTCTATCTCCCTTCCTCTCTGTAAAAAATCAATAAAATATATTTAAAAACCAATCAATCAATAAATACCGTATTTTCCGGCGTCTAAGACGACCCCCAACTTTTCTAGTTAAAATATGAAGTTTGGGATATACTCGCCCTATAAGATGACACCCAGCATATAAGATGACCCCAACATTTGAGAAGATTTGCCTGGGTTAAAAAGTTGTCTTATGTGCCGGAGAATACGGTAAATAAAAAAAAAGATACACTCCCCACACCAGCCTCAGGCCCGCAGGCTCCTGCTGCTCACTCCCAAAGAGAATGGAATCTTCCCCTCAGAGCATCCTTCTCTTTCTGGGTGCCCCGCCCCCCATGACAGCCCCACCACCCACTCCTGCACCCAGAATCACCCTGACCACCGCCCCCACGCCCGTGGCCAGCTCGTCGCTTCAGGTCTTGTCCTATCTGCCTTACTCATCTCTTTTCTGGTCTGGCATCTCTGCAGGTCTGCCCTCCCTTCTCCGGCTCCCCCATCCCACTGCGCTCCTTGAAACCGTTTCCCAACCACCAGCAAACAGGACTCCAAGCTGCAGCCCAGCAGAGATGCCTTTTACCTTCTGGAACCTTCCTCCCTGGCGCACTCTTTCTCCTCCTCCCAGCCAAGCTAGCTCCTACTTACTCCTCCTCGAGGTCAGATGAGATATGATTTCACTCATTCAAGGACTTTGAGGCCGTTCGCAAGTCCAACACCACCCCTGGGCCCCTGGATCTTTGAGCAAAAGAGAGGTGTGAGCACCCCAACAAGCCACCTACCCCAGAGCTGACCTTGCTCCTCCTCTGCTCACAAGCTCTCTATGGCTCCCTATTGCCCCAAGGCAGAAGCCCAAGCCTCTTATCCCTCACCTTAGCACCGGAGACCACCTGGGGCCCTGCCAGCAGCCTCCTCCCCTCCCCCTGATCTGCATGCCCACGCCTGCTGTGTCCATGAACCCCCAGCTCAGGCCCATCTCAGAATCTGCCAGCTCTTCTCTAGCTGGTGTGGGTCAGTGGATAGAGAATCAGCCTGTGGATGGAAGGGTCCTGGGTTCGATTCCAGTCAAGGTACATGCCCGGGTTGTAGGCTTAATGCCCAGTAGGAGAGAGCCAGAGGCAGCCAATCAATGATTTTCTCTCATTGTTGATGTCTCTACCTGTCTCTCTCCCTTTCTCTCTGAATATAACCTACACTAATAAAAGAGAAATGTGCAAATTGACTATACCTCCACAACACCCACCAGCCAACCAGGAGTGTGTATGCAAATTAACCTAACAAAGATGGTGAGTTAATTTGTGTACACAGCCTCGGAGCAGCCAGGCAGGGCAAATGCCTGCTATGGGGCAGTGCGGGGGTGGGGAGTGGAGGGAGCTACAGGAGCGGCGCTCTGGCCTGAGCGGAGAAGACTGAAGGCTCTGGCCACAGCCAAGACGGAAGGCACTTGCCAGAGTGAAGTCATAGATCCCGGGTACCAGAGGAAAACCAGTGCCGGCAGCCAGGGGAAGGAGGCCTATTGCAGGAATCTTCGTGCAACAGGCCTCTAGTGTGTGTGTGTGTGTGTGGGTGTGTGTGTGTGTGAGAGAGAGAGAGAGAGAGAGAGAGAGAGAGAGAGAGAGTGTATATATATAGAGAGAAGACAGAAAACATGCAAGCTCTGAGAGCCATCTTTGCAGATGCCCCGCCCTTATACTCTCAGCTGGCCAATGTTTTGGTCTGTTCCGCTCCCTACAGCTAAGGGGACATCCAAGCCTCACAGAATGAGGGTCCTGCCACCAAACTGGTCCTCAGCCTGGTGCGACCTCTAGCAGGGGCTGGCTGGACCTCATCACCAACAGGGCCCAGTGGGAAGAGCGGGGAGGGGGGGCGGTTTGCAGGTGGAGCGGCCCTTTCCCACTGACTCCATGCAAAATCAGGCCGCAGCTCCGGAAGAGGGACGGGTCCACTTCATGCAGCCAGCACAGAGCTTCGGCTGCGGCCCTTCTGTTCGGCGATGCCTGCACCCTCTCAGCCTCCCTTCCATGGTCCTCCCCACGGAGGCCCGCAGGCCCAGTCTGTGCCGGCCTCTCTCAGAGCTGCTTCCTGGTGGTGACAATCATCAAGAAGATAAAAAACAAACAAACAAACAAAAAAACACAATTCCATCTTCTAGACACGGAAACTGAGGGTCAGAGAGTGATGTGACTCAGCCAGGGGCCTGCTGGGCTGCATTCCGGTGTGACTCAGAAGTGAGTTGGAATCGAGGTGCCACCCAGGGGCATGTTGGTAAATGTTTGACAACCAGCTCTGATTTGTAGCAGCTGCCACGGCCTGTGATATAAACACTCCCACTACCATGGCCATTCCCAGCAACTAACATGACATCATTTCGGCTAACATGACATCACCCTGACTAACATGACATTACCCTGACTAACATGACATCACCCCGACTAACATGACATTACCCTGACTAACATGACATCACCCCGACTAACATGACATCATCCCGACTAACATGCCATCACCCCAACTAACATGATATCATCCCGGCTAACATGACATCACCCTGACTAACATGACATCACCCTAACTTGACATCATCCCGACTAACATGCCATCACCCCAACTAACATGACATCACCCCTGGGTGGAGCTGAGAAGAGCATCTCCGCAGGGGCATGCTGCCAGCACTAGCTCCACCACAGACTACATGCTGGGTCTTGGCCAAGAGACTCCTCCCCTCTGAACCTCAGTTGGCAGTCCTAGCCAGCATGCTCCCCGGCACAGCGGGTACCCCCAAATGACTGGCTTAGCATTCTCCCAATATCACCTGGTCACTCATTATGCGCCAGGCCCCAATCTGAACACCTCACATGTATCATCTTCATCCCTCACAACCCCAGGGTGGGCTCTGCATTTGATAGATGAGGAAACCGAGGCTATAAGAAGCGAAAAAACCAGCAGAGCCTCCCCCAGCTGGTATGTGGACAAGGTGGGATTGCCACCCAGCAACCCAAGGCAGCATGCCCCACTCTCTGCCCTGTGGGCATTCTCTGATTGACGGTCCTATAATGGCGCAGAGAAACGAGGGAGCATCCACATTAGCACACAGCAAACCGCCCCCCCCAAAAAAAGAAGAAGCATCCAAAGTCCCGCTCCTGAAGGATACTGGTCACCAAGAGGATGGTGCAGAGGCTGCAGAGGAGCAGGCGGAGCGGCCGGATCCACGGAGCCCCGGGCTGGGGTAGGCTCTTCATCTTCCAGGAGAGAAAGAGCTGCAGCCAGAAGTAGACATGGCCGACGAAGAGGGCCAAGAAGGCCCCGGTCAGGTGCGTGGCCAGCTGGTTCTTCTGCTGGAAGGAGGAGGAGCAGGGAGAGGTGAGGGGCAGACCTGTGCAGAGACCTGGCCCCTGACCAGCCCCATGCACAGT
>JAAGEH010000431.1:1355869-1388147 GCA_011751065.1 Lasiurus cinereus
AATTCAGAGAGGAGGGGAAATATATTTTTATTGACTTCAGAGAGAGAGATAGGAACATGGATGAAAAAATCATGGATCAGCTGCCTCCTGCATGCCACCCACTGGGGACTGAGCCCACAACCCGGGCATATGCCCTTGGCTGGAATAGAACCTGGGACCCTTCAGTCTGCAGGCCGAAGCTCCATCCACTGAGCCAAACCAGCTAGGGCTTAATATATTATTGATTTCAGAGAGGAAGGGAGAGGGAGGGAGAGAGAGAGAAGCATCAATGATGAGAGAGAATCATTGATCAGCTGCCTCCTGCATACCTCCCTCTGGGGATTGAGCTTGCAACCTGGGCATTTGCCCTTGGCCAGAATCGAAGCTGGGACCCTTCAGTCCACAGGCTGACGCTCTATCCACTGAGCCACACCGGGTAGGGCCCCCTGGAGGCTTTAAGGGAGGATCTTTCCTACCTGTTCCAGCTTCTGATGGCTGCCGGCATGCCTTGGCTTGTGGCCACATCCCTTCCGTCTCTCCTCATTTTTCTCTGTGTGGGTCTCTGTGTCTAATTGCCACTACCTCTCTCCCATAAGGATAGCCTGTAGGGCTCACTGGGGTGATCCAGGATAAGGTTCTCCTCTGAAGGTCCTTATTGTAACCATACCTATATATACAGTGGCCAGATAATTATGCATTCAGGGATCATGATAACCTGGCCACTCAGTATATTTCCATTGCTCTTGTGTGGGTACCGATGAGTAGACCTCCTGGATAGTGGGGTAACATTCTGAGGAGCCACAGGGCTGTCCCCCAAGTGCCTGCACCTCTCCAACCCCACCAGCAGTGCACGAGGGGCCCCATTTCAGCCTCCTCCACAGTGCTTGGTATGATCAGTCTTTATTTTTTAAGTTACTGATTTTATTTAAAGATATTTTTATTGATTTCAGAGAGGAAGGGAGAGGGAGAGAGAGATAGAAACATCCATGATGAGAGGGAAGCATTGATCAGCTGCCTCCTGCATGCCCCGCTCTGGGAATCGAGCCCACAACCTGGGCCTGTGCCCCTGACCAGAATCTCACCTAGGACCCTTCAGTCCACAGGCTAATGCTCTACTCACAAAGCCATACCGGCCAGGGCTAAGTTACTGATTTTAGAAAGAAAGAGAGAGAGGAAGGGGAAGAGAGAGGAGGGGTATTGGAACAATGCTTTGACCTGCCAGAGGCAGGGTTACCTCTCTGTATCACAGCTATTTTGGGGGCGTAAACACCAGTTTCTCACTGTGGCGTTAATTTGCATTTTTCTGATAACCGAGGATGTTGACCATCTGTGCATGCCCTTGTGGCCAACGTGTATATCTTTTTTTAAAAATATATTTTATTGATTTTTTTACAGAGAGGAAAGGAGAGGGATAGAGAGTTAGAAACATCAATGAGAGAGAAACATCCCTCAGCTGCCTCCTGCACACCTCCTACTGGGGATGTACCCACAACCAAGGTACATGCCCTTGACTGGAATCGAACCTGGGACCTTTCAGTCCACAGACCAACGCTCTATCCACTGAGCCAAACCGGTTTTGGCATGTGTATATCTTATTTGGAGAAACGTCTAGTCAAGTCCTTTGCTTATTTTTTGTAATTGTTGTTTATTTATAAGATGTAAGTCCTCTTCATATATTTGCAAAGATTTTCTCCCACTCTATGAGTAACAGCTCTCTTTTTAAAAATTGATTGATTGGAGAGAGCGCAGGGGAGGGGGAACACAGGTAAACCTTGATTTTTTAAAAAAGTACATCTTTATTGATTTCCAAGAGGGCGAGAGAGATAGAAACATCAACGATGAGAGAGAATCATTGGTCAGCTGCCTCCTTCATGTCCCCTACTAGGGATCGAGCCTGCAGCCAGGGCATGTGCCCTGACTGGGAATCGAACTTGGGACCCTTTAGTCCTCAGGCTGAGGCCCTATCCACTGAGCCACACTGGCTAGAGCAACATTGACTTTTTTGTCCCACGTATTTATGCTTTCATTGGTTGGTTCTTGCATGTGCTGTGACTGGGGATCAAACCCACAGCCCTGGTGTATGGGGACGATGCTCTAACAACTGAGCAACCTGGCCAGGGAGAGTACCAGCCCTCACCTGGAGAGAGGGCACTTTCTCTCCTGCAGGATCAGACTTCTTTTTGTTGTTGTTGTTGTTGTTGTTATTACTAGAAATTCGTGCACAGGGGGGGTGTCCCTCAGCCCAGCCTGCACCCTCTCCAATCTGGCCCCTCAAGGGATGTCCAACTGCCCGTTTAGGCCCGATCCTACTGGGGTGACCAGGCCTGCTATGAGGGGGAGGGCAGGGGATGGAGGGCGCTCCAGCCGGAGCGAAGGCCCGGGTCCCGGTGCTGGAGGAAAACCGGTGCCGGCAGCCAGGGGAAGGAAGGCCTTTGGCACGAATCTCCATGCGACGGGCCTCTAGTAAATAATGAAAGGAGATCTGTGATATCGGTAATCATGCCAATTACGTGAAGTTGTGTCCTCACTTCCTATAATGCTGGTAAGTACTTACTCAATGATCTCCATCCCACAACCCTTTTCAAGCACCCTGCAGAGCCCAGGGCTCTGCATCTTCATTGTGCCCTGGGGCTTTGAGTGATGGCCCAGCTAGGAAACTGGGGCGGGTGGGCTCCTCCCATGGGGGCCCTGGGGGAACATTTTCCCTGAGGAGGGGACACTTGAGCCAAGTCCTAGAGAAGGTGAGCTCTGAGTGTGGGAAAACCTGGAGGTGAGGGGAGTTCGGCCTCCGGCAATGAGACCAATAACAGTGAGTCAGAATGAGAAGGGATGGGGAGAAAAATTAAGGATAAGCTGGAACTGGTTTGGCTCAGTGGATAGAGCGTCGGCCTGAGGACGGAAGGGTCCCAGGTTCAATTCTGGTCAAGGGCATGTAACCTGGTTGTGGGCACATCCCCGGTGGGGGGCGTGCAGGAGGCAGCTGATGGATGTTTCTCTATCATAGATGTTTCTGACTCTCTCCCTCTCCCTTCCTCTCTGTAAAAAATCAATAAAATATATTTAAAAAAAAAGAAAAAGAAAAATGAAGGATATGATCAGACAAACAGGGAAATTTAGGGAGACGTGGGGTAGATATGAGATCAACCGAAGGACTGGTATGCATGCGTGTAAGCATCACCAATGGACACAAGACACTGCGGGGGGTGGGGTGAGGGCATGTATGGGAGTCGGATGGGGGGGAACAATGGGAAGATATGTACACATGTAATAGCTTAATAAAAAATAGGAAAAAATATCAGACAAATAATGAGGGGGAGACATTGCAAGGACATCAAGGGGTGTATGGGTGAACGACAGCTGCCTACAACAGTCAGCCTTTTTTAAAAAATACATATTTTATTGATTTTTTACAGAGAGGAAGGGAGAGAGATAGAGAGTTAGAAATATCTATCAGCCGCCTCCTGCACACCCTCCACTGGGGATGTGCCTGCGACCAAGGTCCATGCCCTTGACTGGAATCAAACCTGGGACCTTTCAGTCCACAGGCCGACGCTCTGTTCACTGAGCCAAACGGGTTTCGGCAACAGTCAGTTTTCACCTCTCTTGGTTCCTGTGGGTCTGGCATCAGGAGTGGCTTCAGTGGGCGGGTCTGGTTGGGAGGAGCGCTCCTCGAGGTGTCAGCCAGGCACCGCCATCCAAAGGCTGGCAGAGAGAGGAAGGCTGTGTGTGTCTGCGCAGCTTCCGTTTCTCTGGCCGTGGCCCAGCCTCCGTTCCTTCCCCTGTGGACTTCTCCAGAAGGTGGCTGCAACGGCCTCTGGACAGGGGGCCAAATTCCCCCAGACGGCTGATCCCAGGAAGCAAGGAAGCAAGGAGGAAGCCGGGTCTCCGATGGACTGGTCTTGAACATGGCCTTGGTTTTGGAATATGCTTCATGTTACTCAGCTCAATCCTGTCCACAGTGGAAGAAGCTATGGAGGATGGGAAGCCCAGGGCAGGAGGTGGTGGCTCAGGGTCATCTTGGAGGATGGCTACTAAGATGTGAATCCATTGCATGATGATGGTGATGGTGATGATGGTGATGATGCTGGTGATGGTGGTGACAGTGATGCTGATGCTGCTGATGGTGGTGATAGTGATGACGATGATGGTGGTGGAGATGCTGGTGATGGTGGTGATGGTGGTGATAATTATAATAGCGGTGGGGTGATGATTATGATGGTGATGATATGATAGTGATAATGATGATGATGCTGGTGATGATGATGGTGATGATGCTGGTGATAGTGGTGATGGTGATGAAATTGATGATGGTGGTGGTAGTGATGATGGTGATGATGCTGGTGATGGTGATGATGGTGGTGGTGATGCTGGTAATGATGGTGATGATGGTGGTGATGGTAGTGGGGATGATGGTGGTGATGGTGATGATGATGGTGGTGATGGTGATGATGGTGGTGATGGTGGTGATGATGGTGGTGGTGATGCTGGTAATGGTGGCGATAATTATAATAGTGGTGGGGTGATGATTATGATGGTGATGTTATGATAGTGGTGATGATGATGATGATGATGATGATGGTGATGATATACATAGATATGTGTGGGTATGCATAGGTATAAATAGATGGAGATACGTGTATATTAGCATAGAGAATGCAATACTTACATTTTATTTGATTATATACATTAAAATATTTTGATTGTGTTCAAAGAGAAAGGGAGAGGGAGAGAGAGAGACAATAGATAGTGCTGTGCAGGATTTGTCTTCCTGTGTCTGACTTATTCCTCTCAGCATAAAGCTCTCCAAGCTGACCTACGCTGATGGAAATGGCAGGTTTTCTTCTTCCGCATGGCTGAGTAGTAATGTCGTTTGTGTATGAACCGTGTGTTCTTTAGCGCGACACTTGCATGGTTTCCATGTCTTTTTTTTTTTTATTGATTTGTTACAGAGAGGAAGGGAGAGGGACAGAGAGCTAGAAACATCAATGAAAGAGAAACATCGATCAGCTGCCTCCTGCACACCCCCTACTGGGGATGTGCCCGAAACCAAGGTACATGCCCTTGACCGGAATCAAACCTGGGATCCTTCAGTCCGCAGGCTGATGCTCTATCCACTGAGCCAAACCGGTCTTGGCTCCATGTCTTACCCGTTACCGATAAGGCTGAAGTAGACATGGGGGGGCGGGGTTCACCAATGGCTTCCAAATCCCGATTTCCTTTTCTTTGGGGTTTACTCCCAGAAGTGGAATCGCTGGGTCAGTAGAAGCTCTACTGTTGTTTTTTAAGTCCTTATCCGAGGATATTGTTTTCCCATGGCTCTTCAGAGAGCATGGAAGGGAGGGAGGGAGGGGAAGAGAGAGAAACATCCATGTGAGAGAGACACATGGACTGGTGGCCTCCTGCACGTGCCCAGACCAGGGTGGGGCTCAAACCTGAAATGGGTCTATGTGCCCTCGACTGGAAATCACTCTTGAGACCCTGCAGTCCCGAGGCTGCTGCTCTAACCACTGAGGAAACCAGCCAGGACTCCATTTTTAAAAATTTATTTACTTATTTATTTAATTTTTAAATATATTTTATTGATTTTTGACAGAGAGGGATAGAGAGTTAGAAACATTGATGAAAGAGAGACATTGATCAGCCGCCTCCAGTACACCCCCTACTGGGGATGTGCCCGCAGCCAAGATACATGCCCTTGACCAGAACCGAACCTGGGACCCTTTAGTCCGCAGGCCGACGCTCTATCCACTGAGCCAAACTAGTCTCAGCTATTTATTTATTTTTAAAAATATATATTTTATTGATTTATTGAGCCAAACCATTTCAGCTTGGGCTCTATTTTTTAAAAATATTTTTTTATTGATTGTAGAGAGGAAGGGAGAGGGAGAGATAGAAACATCATTGATGCCCTAACCGGTTTGGCTCAGTGGATGGAGCGTCGGCCTGTGGACTGAAGGGTCCCAGGTTTGATTCCAGTCAAGGGCATGTACCTTGGTTTCGGGCACATCCCCGTGGGAGTGTGCAGGAGGCGGCTGATCGATGTCTCTCTCTCATCGATGTTTCTGACTCTCTGTCCCTCTCCCTTCCTTTCTGTAAAAAAATCAATAAAATATATATTTTTTTAAAATCAATAAAATATATTTTTTAAAAAACCACCAATGATGAGAGATAATCCTTGATTGGCTACCTCCTGCATGCCTCCTACTGGGGATCGAGTTCGCAACTCAAGCATGTAACCTTGACTGGAATCGAACCCCCGACCCTCCAGTCCACAGGCCAACGCTCTATCCACTGATCCACACCAGCCAGGGCCAGGGCTCCAGGGTTCTGCGTTCCTGCCCCGCTGCCACGGCTCCAAGGCCACGGCTGCTCCAGGCCCACAGCTGGGGTGAAAGGGAGGTTATTAAATCCTCCACTGCGCTCTCTGAAGGCTGAATCTTGGAATGGATATTTTCACCACGTTCCCTTAGTGACTCCTTTGTTGTCAACCCTCACCTGAGGGTATTTTCCCCATTGGGTTCTAGAGACAGAATGGAAGGGAGGGAGGAGGGGGAGAAAGAGAGAAGCATCCATGTGAGAGAGACACGTTGATGGGTTGCTTTCCGCACCGGCCCCTCTCAGGGCTGGGGAGCCTGCCGGTGAGGTTTGTGCCCTGGGCCTGGAATCGAATCTGCAAAGCTTGGGTTTGGGGCCTGTGCTCTATCCATAGACAAAACACACAATTTTTTTCTTTTTCTTTTTTAAAATATATTTTATTGATTTATTACAGAGAGGAAGGGAGAGAGATAGAAATTCAGAAACATCGATGAGAGAGAGACATCGATCAGCCGCCTCCTACATGCCCCACAGTGGAGACGTGTCCGCAAGCAAGGTACATGCCCCCAACCAGAATCAAACCTGGGACCTTTCAGTCCGCAAGCTGACGCTCTATCCACTGAGCCAAACTGGTCTCGGCTTCTTTTTCTTTTTTAAAATATATTTTATTGATGTTTTACAGAGGGGAAGGGAGAAGGATAGAGAGCCAGAAACATTGATCAGAGAAATCAATCAGCCGCCTCCTGCACATCTCCTATTGGGATGTGCCCACAACCAAGGTACATGCCCTTGCCCAGAATCAAACCTAGGACCCTTGAGTCTGCAGGCCAACGCTCTATCCACTGAGCCAAACCAGTTAGGGCAACATGCGATTCTCCACCCCCCCCCCCTTTCTCTCTCTTTCTTCCTTTCTCTGTCCCTCCCTCCCTCTCTCTCCTTCTCTCTCTCTCAGTGGTAAAATATGCATAAAGTCATATTAACCATTTTAAAATGTACAAATCATTCCTCAAAAACTTAAGAATGGCCCTAGCTGATTTGGCTCAGCAGATAGAGCATTGACCTGAGGACTGCAGGGTCCTGGGTTTGATTCCAGTCAAGGCCACATGCCCAGGTTGCAGGCTCTGTTCCCACCTGGAGCATGCAGGAGGCAGCTGATCAGTGATTCTCTCTCTCTCTCTCTCTCATCATAGATGTTTCTATCTCTCTCCCTCTCCTTTCCTCTCTGAAATCAATAAAAAATATTTTTTTAATTAAGAATAAAACTTTCATTTGACACAGCGATCCCACCTCTTGTAATACATCCTAAAAAAAACCCCAAAACCCCAATCAGAAAGAACATATGCACCCCGATGTTCATAACAGTGTTTTTTATAACAGCTAAGATCTGGAACCAGCCCAAGTGCCCATCAGTAGGTGAGTAGACAAAAAAACTGTGGGCCCTGACAGGTTTGGCTCAGTGGATAGAGCGTCAGCCTGCAGACTGAAAGGTCCCAGGTTCGATTCCAGTCAAGGGCATGTACTTTGGTTGCTGGTGCATCCCCAGTGGGGGGCATACAGGAAGCAGCTGATCGATGTTTCTCTCTCATCGATGTTTCTACCCTGTTTCCCTGAAAATAAGACAGTGTCTTATATTAATTTTTGTTCCCAAAGATGCGCTAGGTCTTATTTTCAGGGGATGTCTTATTTTTCCATGAAGAAGAAAGTGGTACACATTTATTGTTGAACAAAAAAAAAAAAAAAAAAGGAAATGTATGACCTGTCTCCAGGATGGTAGTCGTTGTCATCACAAACCAACTCATTGACTGGCCGCAGCGTAGCCGGAGCTGTTCAGGCAGGGCGAGGTCTCTTTAAATCAGGGGTCAGATGCCTGACGGTAGCTTCAGGGGGCCTTCTATTCCGGGGAGGCCTTATGTTCGGGGGAGGCCTTATTATCGGAGAGGTCTTATTTTCTGAGGGGATGCCTTATATTACAGAGAGAGGCAAAACTGGAAGTAGGTCTTATTTTGGGGGGATGTCTTACTTTCGGTGAAACAGGGTAACTCTCCCTTCCTCTCTGTAAAATTTCAATACAATATATTTTTAAAAATCAATAAAATATACTTAAAAAGCAAAGACTTCTCTCACTCCTAAGTTTTTTTTGGGAGGCAGCTGAAAATTTTTGTGCGGCCTTGTCTTGGGCAAGGCTTACTTTCAAGTGTCTGAAAAAGAAGTGGAATCTTTAGGGCAACCATTTTAACGTCCTTAGTTACTGGAAACAAGAGCTAATTTAAGGTATTTTTTGACACCAATACTAGAGTACAGAAGACCTCGTTAGGGTAGGTAGGGAGAGGAAGGGTGGAAATGGAAGGGGTCTAAAAAATTTAAAAAAAAGAAAAGACTAGTTTAGCTCAGTTTTCTGGGGACTGAAAAGTCTTGGGTTCAATTCCGGTCAAGGGCATGTACTTTGGTGTGGGCACATCCCCAGTGGGGGGTGTGCAGGAGGCAGCTGGTTGATGTTTCTAGCTCTCTGTCCCTCTCCTTTTCTGTCTGTAAAAAATCAACAAAAATTAAAAAATATATATATTAAAAAAAAGAAACAAAACCGTGGGACATTTACAGCATGGAATACTATGTGGCAGTAAGAAAGAGGGCTCTCTTTCCCAGGGAGGGCGGGACAATAAGCCAGTCCGAGAAAGACAAGTACTAGTACTATGAGATCTCACTTACTGGTGGAATGGAATGAACAGAATGAATGGACCAGCACAAGAAGACGCGAAGCACAGAGGCCTGGAACACACTGACCTGCCTCCATGGGGGGGGGAATGAGAAGAGATAAATCAAAGAACTTATGTACTTATATGCCAGCCCAGGGACACGGGCATAGGGTGGTGAAGACCTGAGTGAGGTAGGGGCTGGGAGCAGGTAAGTAAAGAGCGGGGGATGGGCAACACCTGCAATACTATCAACAATAAAAAAAATATGTTTAAAATAAACTGTGGGCTTGACCCCCAGTGTGGGGCGTGCAGGAGACAGCCAATCCATGATGCTCTTTCATCATGGATGTTTCTATCTCCCTCTCCCTCTCTGAAACCAATAAAATACATTTTGAAATATATATATATTTTTTTTAATAAGAGTAATCAAAAAATAAAAAATAAGCCCTACCCAGTTTGGCTCAGTGGGTAGGGCGACGGCCTGCGGACTCAAGGGTCCCGGGTTTGATTCCCGTCAAGGGCATGTACCTTGGTTGTGGGCACATCCCTAGTTCGGAGTGTGCAGGAGGCAGCTGATCGATGTTTCTAACTCTCTCTCCCTCTCCCTTCTTCTCTGTAAAAATAAATAAATAAATAAATAAATAAATAAATAAATAAATAAATAAATAAAAACAAAAGAGAGAAAGAAAGAAAATGTACAAATCAGTGGCATGAGGTCCAGGCACGCTGAAGTTCCGAAACTTCTTCTTCTTCTTCTTCTTCTTTTTTAATATGTATTTTTATTGTTTTTTCACAGAGAGGAAGGGAGAAGGATAGAAAGTTAGAAACATCGATGAGAGAGAGACATCGATCAGCCGCCTCCTGCACGCCCCCCACTGGGGATGTGCCCGAAACCAAGGTACATGCCCTTGACTGGAATCGAACCTGGGACCCTTCAGTCCACAGGCCGACGCTCTATCCACTGAGCCAAACCGGTCTCGGCCGGAACTTCTTTATCAGCACAGAAAACCCCACACACATTGTCGCCTCCGCAGCCTCTGGCATCAGCAACCTGCTTCCCGTGTCTGTGGACCTGCCTGGCCTGCGTATTTTCTAGAAACAGAGTCATCCATGTGCACCATCAGGGGTCTAGCTGCTTTCACCCGCCTGACACCTCCCAGGCGCACCCTGGCGGTGGCCTCGTCCCCGCTTCCCTCCTCTAAGGGTCCCCAGGACGGTGGGTGCTGCCTGAAGGCTGAGAACCAGCTGGATCCTGTGCGCCCGGAGCCCAGAGGTGGAGAGTCTGATGACCAACGAGGAGCTCCTCCTCCCATCAGCCTCTTGCGGGGGCGGGGGGGGGGGTGAAGGGGGAGGCCTAATCTGTAAAATAGGGTCACAGCCCCCCTCTCACAGGGACATTTGCAAAGAGCTGGGTAGGTGGTGGCTGACCCAATCAGGTGTCTACTGTTGGATATTCAGACTTTTCCTACTTGGATTTTTATAATATATTTTATTGATTTTTTTACAGAGTGGAGGGGAGAGGGAGAGAGAGTTAGAAATATTGATCAACTGCCTCCTGAACACCTCCTACTGGGGATGTGCCTACAACCATGTACATGCCCTTGACCGAGATCGAACCTGGGACCCTCTAGTCTGAAGGCCAAACTGGTTAAGGCCCTAGTTGGTTTAAAATATTCTATCTAATAAAGCATGCAAATTGACCGTACCTCCACTACACCTATAAGCCATGCCCACCGGCCAATCAGAAGCATGCATGCAAATTAAGCCAACCAAGATGGCGGTTAATTTGCATATCCGGGTGCAGAGTGAAGACTGAAGACAGGGTAGAAGGAAGCCAAGGGCTGCAGAAGGGAGAGAAGCTGCAGAGAAGCAAGCAAGCAGGGTGGCAGATAAAGGAGGGAAGCAGGTGGGGCTGCGGAGAAGGGAGAGAAGCAAGGCAGAGCAGGAAGCAGGTGGGGCTGCAGAGACCGCCTAAGGAAGGCCTATTCTTGCAGGCCTGGGTTTGTGGGCTCAATCCCCAGTGGGGGACATGCAGGAGGCAACCAATCAATGATTCTCTCCCATCATTTATGTTTCTCCCTCTCCTTCTCCCTCCCTCTCTGAAATCAATAAAAATAGATAAAAAAAAAAAAGATGTGAGTTCCTACCATTTGCAACAACATGGATGGAGATGGAGAGCATTATGCTAAGTGAAATAAGCCAGGCAGAGAAAGATAAGTATCACATGACCTCACTCATTTGTGGAATAGAATGAACAACATAAATTAATGAACAAAAAACAGATCCAGAGATAGAGAAACATCAATCAGAATGTCAAGCTTCAGGGAAGGTAGGGGAGGGTGGGGGTAAATGAGAGAGATCAACCAAAGGACTTGTATGCCTGCATATGGGCCTCACCAATGGACACAGACAACGGGGGGTTGGGGGCATAAATGGGAGGTGGGGGGGTAATGGGAAAATAAGGACACATATGTAATACCTTAATCAATAAAGAAATTTTAAAAATTTTATTTTTTAATCACAAAATTATATTAATTATATTAATTTATAAATTTAATAGTAAATTTATTATTAAAAATAATACAATAAATAAAGTTTTTAAAAACATGTGGGTCTTGGCATTGTTTAAAAACAACTAGAGCCCTGGCAGGTTTGGCTCAGTGAATACAGTGTCAGCTTGCAGACTAAAAGGCCTGGGTTGCAGGCTTGATCCCCCATCCCCAGTAGGGGGCATGCAGGAGACAGCCAATGTGGTTCTCTCTCATCATTAATGTTTCTATCTCTCTATCTCTCTCCCTTCTTTGAAATCAATCAAAACAAAAGACTAGGAAAGCTCAGCCAGCAAGGCTCGGTGGTTGAGCGTGGACCTATGGACCAGGTCATGGTTTGATTCCTGGTCAGGGCACATGCTGGGGTTGTGGGCTCGATCCCTAGTGTGGGGGCATGCAGAGGTAGCTAGGCATGTGGAGGTAGCTGATTGATGATTCTCACTCAACATGGATGTTTTTGTCTCTCTCTCTCCCTCTCCCTTCCTCTCTGAAATTATATATATATAATTTATAAGTTATATATATATATATATATATATATATATAAATATATATATGTATTATATATATATAATATATATAAGTTTTCCTTGATTGGAAAACTAACTGTGACTTCCTGATTCATAGGTCAACACTCAACCACTGAGCTACACCAGTGGGGTGAGACCCACATCCTATATAATAAAAGACTAAGCTCTAACCTGTTTGGCTCAGTGGATAGAGTCGGCCTGTGGAGTCAAGGGTCCCAGGTTCGATTCTGGTCAAGGGCACGTACCTTGGTTGCAGTCACATCCAGTAGGAGGTGTGCAGGAGGCAGCTGATCGGTGTTTCTCTCTCATAGATGTTTCTAACTCTATCCCTCTCTGTAAAAAATCAATAAAATATATGTAAAAAATAAAAATAAAAGGCTAATATGCAAATAGACTGTGTGGCACAATGACCGGTCCCTATGATGGGCACTGACCATCAGGGTGAGCACTGCTCAGCCAGAAGCTGTGCTTGCTGCTCCTTAGCGCTGCCTCAGAGACAGGAGAGGCTCATAGCTGGCAAGCACAGTGGTGGTTGCTGGAGCCTCTTGCCTCCACAGCAGTGCTAAGGACCCTTTGGGGATGTCTGCCTGCCGGCTTAGGCCTGCTCCCAAGCTAGCAGGCAGACATCCCCCAAGGGGTTCTGGACTGTGAGAGGGAGCAGTGCACCAATGTCATGCCCCGGGTCTCTAGTCTTTATAAATATTTTAACACTTGCTCAGCTATTTCTTTACAATAAAAGCCTGGAAGTGGAATTGATGGGTTAAACTTTTGTTTGTGTGATGAAATATTTCTGACACATAGAGAATGAACAGATAGCTCTGGCTGGTTTGGCTCAGTGGATAGAGTCTCGGCCTGAGGACGGTAGGGTCCCAGGTTTGATTCCCATCAAGGGCACATGCTCAGGTTGTGGGCTTGGATCCACAATGGGGGGCGTGCAGAAGGCAATTGGTCAATGATTCCCTCTCATCATTCGTGTTGCTCTCTCTCTCTCCTCCTTTTCCCTCTGAAATCAATTAAAATATATTTTTATTAAAACAAAACAAACAAACAAACAAACAAAAAAACAGCCGAAACCGGTTTGGCTCAGTGGATAGAGCGTCGGTCTGCGGACTGAAAGGTCCCAGGTTCGATTCCGGTGAGGGCATGTACCTTGGTTGCGGGCACATTCCCATTAGGGGGCGTGCAGGAGGCAGCTGATCAATGTTTCTAACTCTCTATCCTTCTCCTTTCCTCTCTGCAAAAAATCAATAAAATAAAAAAAATAAAAAAAACTTCTATATTTAAATGTGGAGACTCCAGCCACCGGCAGTATGTGCTGGGGGCTGTCCAGGTGGCTGCAGCCCGTGCACGCGCCTCCTTTCCTGTCTGGGTGGTGCCCCCTCTATGACGAATGCGCCTCGTGCCGCACATATCCTAGAAATGGAGTCATCTGAGAACTATGTGCACCCTGGAGTCAAAGCGGTAAACCTTTCAAGATGCAGACACGCTGATAGGGCTTTTCCGGGCTTGGCGGGGAGTCCCGCCCTTCTCCGGCTGAGGGAGGCGCTATCCTCCTCTGGAGCTGCGGCCATTCTTTCTGGGGGCGGGGGCGGGGTTTGGGTGTGTCTCAGAGCTGGGAGCTGATAAGGGAACACCATAAACCCAGGGTTGGAGGCTGGAAGCACGGATGGAGGACACCTGGGAAGGAGGACTCCCTCGGAGAGTTCTATAGTTGCGCGCCTGCGGCCCAGAGAGGGCAAGCCACTCCCCAATGACACAGAGCGGCGGCACAGAGAAAGCACCTCCTCGTTGCAGGACACGTAACAGTCAACCATACAAAGACCCCTCCCTGCTCCAAGTGCGGAGCTCGTTTTGCTAGGCGTAATTATGATGCATTGCTAATTATGTTTGCCTCCAGGATAGGAGCTGGGAGGGAGGGGGTGATACTAATTGGGGAGAGGGGTGCCCAGTGGGAGGTTCCCATGAGTCAGAGCTTTCTCCCCAGCTTCCCTGTCTCCCTCTTTCCGATCTGTTCACCCAGAGTGTTACTGTGGGCACTCCCGAAATTAAATTGTGGGACTTAAGGGAAAGAGAAGCTCGACCAGGAAGGAGAGTTAAGAGCACTTTGTAACCCGGAGAGCGTTGTCAATAAAGTTTTGTCGTCTTGGCAACCGCCGGCCTCTCCAGGCCGCGGGGCGGGGCACGGAGGTGCGCGCGCATTCACCCCTTCAATCCTCCTCCCGGCTTTCTGCCTCTGGGGGCTGAAGGTTTCACCCGAGGAAAAGAATAGGGAGGGTCGCGATTTCTAGTGACGGGTGGAGACTTCAGCCAATGGAAGGATGAGTCCTTCCCAGGCAAACCAATCACATCCTATTTCTGGAGCCGGCGGAGCCCGCCTCCTTTCCACTTGGACCCGAATAACCTGATCCAAGTGAAGGAGCCTTTAGCCAATGAGGGAGCCGACTGCGGGCCGTGGGCGGGGATACGTCTCCATGGCAGCGCACGAAGGACAGCGGCGGGAACCAACCGCAGCAATTGGCGGCGCGGAGGGGCAGCGCGGGCGTGGCGGGGTTTTGTGGGGGCACTGACGGGGTTTTGTGGGGGCGGGCGGAGAAGCCCAGAGCAGAGCTCGGCCAATGAGAGAGGCGCGAACGGCACAGCAACTGCAGAGTGGCGGCGGCCGCAGCCAATGGCAGGCCGCGGCGGCCGTGGCGGGGCGGGCCCGGCGGGGCAGACGGGAGGCGCGGCGACCGAGCCTGAGGCTCGCAGAAGAGGCAGTGGGAGGTAGTGGCGGCGGCGGCGCGGGCGCCAGAGGCGGCGGAGGAGGAGGAGAAGCGGGTGAGGGGCGGCGCGGGGTCCGACGTCCGAGCTCCCCCTCGGCCCCCGCCCCGCGCCGCCTTGGCTCCCGGGCGCCCCCAGCCCCGACTGTCCCCCGCCCGGCCCGGTCCCTCGTGCCCAGGCGCCTCAGTGAGCGTCCTGCGGGGCTCGGCGCAGCCGTCCCGGTGCCTCCTCACCAGGCCCCTCCCGCATCCCGTGCCTTCCTCGCCCCCCCCCACGCCCCGGGCCCCTGCCCTGCGCGCTCACTGGCAGCCCAGGTCCCGGGAGCCGCAGGCCTTCCCAGGCGCCCGCCCGCTTCCCCCATTCCTCCCTGCACCCTTCCTGCCTGCCGGGGTGCCCTGCCTGAACCCCAGGCTCTGTCCTCGCGGCTTCCCCACGCTCCTCCCGGGATCCCCAGGACTTCCCCTGCCTCGCTGCTTCTGCAAGGCCCCAAGCTCCTCTTAGGACCCTCCCTGGACCCCACGCCCTTCTCTGCCTTCTCTCCGCGCACCCCAGGTATCCCGCCTGGCTGTCCTCCCTGGGCCCGCGCGTCCCCCCTCCCCGGCCCCGCCTGTACCTGTCTCGCTCTCCCCCCACCCCCCACGCCGCCTCTGTTTGGTCTTTACCGCTCGCCTCCCCGCAGCTTCCGCCTGTCCCCGCGCCCTCCGCACTGACCCCCTTTCCCGCCGCCCAGCGTGCCCGCTCACTCCTCGGCTCGCCCTTCCTTGCCTCCTCCCCGCAGCCCCGCGGGGTGGGTGCCCGGCAGGCCCTCCGCGGGCGGGGTCAGGGGTCATGTTTTGTTTCGTGTTGCCAACCCCCTTCTCCTAACCCCTTTCTGTGGACCCACTCCGCCTCCCGGTGCGGTTCCTTCCCCCCCCGGCCGCCCCCGCTTTGTCCTCTGAGCCCCCCTCCCCTCTTCCCCCAGAATGGAATCCTTGGAGAGGGAGCAGGTGCTGGGATCCCTCCTCCGCCTCCCTCCCACCCCCTCCAGGCTGCCTGGGGCTTCACCCGGGCCTCCCGACGGCTCCCTGGGCTGCTGGGGAGGGGAGATGGGGACTGTGGGTGGAGGGGGGATCCCCCTCCCTCGGTGAGGGCCAGAGGTGGGGTGAGCCTCTTGACTCGCACCTCCTGCAGGGCTAAGCCTTCAGGATCCCCGCAGACTTGCAGTCCATCATGATCAGCCTTCCGTGTGTCTGTGTGTGCGTGCGTGCGCGCGCGTGTGTGCGTGTGAGTGCGTGGCAGGGCCTTTGTGTCTGCGCTCCAGAGCATGCGAAGGAGCTGCTGATGAAAGGGACCGTCACCTGTTTGGGGGCGTCCCCACTGGCAGGAGCACTTGTTGCCTTGGAGCGGCACTGAGCGCTCTTCTCCCCCCAACCCTCCTCGACGTGTAGATGAGGGTCCGGAAGGGCGCCCCAGAGGCCCGCGCAGCTCAGCAGCGGCTCGGAGCCAGCGCAAGCCCTCCCCGCTCTCAGCCCGAGGCAGCATGGTGTGGGGGGCACCATGGGGCCAGACAGAGTGACCGCCCGCGAGCTGTGCGAGAACGACGACCTGGCCACCAGCCTGGTCCTGGACCCCTACCTGGGCTTCCGCACGCATAAGATGAACGTCAGGTGAGGCCACCTGGGCCGGGCGGAAGGAGGGCTGGGCTCCCTTCCCGGCCTCCGCAGCGCCCGTGCGGGTGGGGGCGGGGCCCGGGAAGGCCCGGAGGGAGTAGGCCAAGGCCCTGGGACCCAGGCATGCCCTCTCCCCCAGCCCTGTGCCCCCCCTGCGGCGACAGCACCACCTGCGCTCAGCGCTGGAAGCCTTCCTGAGGCAGCGGGACCTGGAGGCTGCATACCGGGCCCTGACGCTGGGAGGCTGGATGACCCACTACTTCCAGAGCCGGGGCCCGCGGCAGGAGGCTGCCCTCAAGACCCACGTGAGGGCGCCCTTCCTTTCCCACCCGTGTGTGCCCGCCCCTCACCTCGGAGCCCCCCAGGCACTGTGCCCCTCCGCACGGCACAGCCCGACTTCCTAGCTCTGGGGACCAGTAAGACGGGGGCTCAGAGCAGCATCCTAGGAGAGGGGAGCTGGCCAGCCCCTTGCAGATGGAGTCCGACCAGGGCCCGCGCTGTGGTCAGGAGGCGCCGCTCACAGGCCGTCCTCTTTGACATGAGGAAACTGAGACCCCCGAGAAGGGGACGTGAGTTCCCCAGACCACACAGCGAGTCAGTGGCCGAGCGGGACTGGAGCCCAGGAGAGAGGGGGCCGAGGACAGGACGGCCCGGCCCGCCACCTCACCCTGCCCACCCCCTCACCTCCCCCAGATTTATCGCTACCTCCGCGCCTTCCTGCCCGAGAGCGGCTTTACCATCCTGCCCTGCACCCGCTACTCCATGGAGAGGAACGGAGCCAAGATCGTGTCCACGCGAGCTTGGTAAGAGGGCGGCACTGACAGGAGCTCTCCGAGGAGAGGAGGAGGAGGAGGAGCCAGGGCCGGGTCCTGAACTCCACAGCCTGGCCGGGGATCAGACGCCCCGCCCCCGCCCCCCCAAGATTCGCGGGGCTGCCCCACAGGCGGCCGGACCTGGGCGCTGCCGCACAGCAGGTGCTGCCGCTGCGAGCAGGCAGGAGCAGGATGGAGCAGGTGGGAGCTGGGGAGGCCCTGCCCGCAGCGTAGCCGAGTGGACCAGCAGACACTGACCGTAGCTGCCTCGAGCTGCCACGGAATTGTGGGTGTTCAGGGGAGCCCAGCTTCAGCTGGAACCCCAAGGATGAGGGTCTGGTGAAGATGGGCTGTTGGGGGGCTTGAGTCCAGGCAGAAGGACCGGCTGCCCCCAGGCAGGGGGATGGGGGGTGGGGAGCAGTAAGCAGATGCAGGGTGTTGCCCACGTGGAAGCCCCACCCCGCCGGTGTGAGATTTAGGGGGCGGTCTGTATGCCGCACGCGGGGGGGGCCCAGGCCCTGGCGGTCAGGGAGGCGACGCTCACAGGCCGGCCGCTGGGCAGGAAGAAGAACGAGAAGCTGGAGCTGCTGGTGGGCTGCATCGCGGAGCTGCGCGAGGCGGACGAGGGGCTGCTGCGGGCGGGCGAGAACGACTTCAGCATCATGTACTCCACCCGAAAGCGCAGCGCCCAGCTGTGGCTCGGCCCCGCCGCCTTCATCAACCACGGTGCGGGGGCGGGGCCGGGCGTGGCCGGGCGGGTGACGCCCCCCTCCTCCGGGCTCAGTTCACAGTCTCTTCTCTCCTCCCCCTGCGCCCATACCCGTCTCCAGATTGCAAACCCAACTGCAAGGTGAGACCTGGGTTCCCCCCCCCGCCCCCCGGGAGGAATGGGCAGCGGGGAATGAGGAGGGGAGGGCTTTTCTAGTCGGTGAATCGCCTCAAACTGTCGGTCCACTGTCTCCGCAAAGCCCGTTCCTGTTGGAGGAGGGAGAGGGGAAGGGGGGCTTGGGCTAGAGTCACCTTGGGACACGGGCTGCCACCTGCTGGCGGGGATCTCTCTGCGCTGAGCTGGCGGCTGGGCCAGTTTGGGGGAGTTGTGTGGGGATGGGAGGCTGAACGGGACCGCGCCTGGAGCCCTGGGCCTCGCAAGGAGGCACTCACGGGCAGCGTCCCGCACAGGGTGCTAACAGGAGCCGGGGACTGAGTGGTGGGAACTTGGGGCCCTGGCACCCTGGCGTGAGGCCTGAGAACCCTGGGGGGGTGGGGAGGGACCTCAAGGCCGTGGGGCTCCCCTGCACAAGGGATGATGAGGTTGGGGGTGAGGCAGGGTGGGGTGGGTGACTGCTGCTCCGGTGGAGCCCAGGGGAGTGGGGAGCGGAGGAGAGACAGGCCCTGGGGTGCTCCCTGCCAACTCTGGGCCTCTGCAGGAGCCCCGAGGCATGGTGGGGTCCCAGTGCTGGAGTCAGAGCTGGGTTTGAGCCCCGGCCCGGGTTTCTGAGAGGGGACCCTGGGAGAACCTGTCTCCTCGCAGGCTGTGAGAGTCAGTGCACGGTGCACAGGCATGGTTGTTGGAATGTTCCTTTGATTCTGCAGGCCCCACCCCCACCCCGTAGTTACGGAGATTGGGGCACAGGAGCAGGCGTTGAGGCGGAAGCAGGGTGGTCCAGGGGTGGCAGGAGGAAAATGGGGGCAGGTTAGGGTGTCCCAGACAGGACCCGTCACGAGAGGGTCAGGGGGCATGTGTGACTAGCGAGGGGACTCCTGTCTGTTCTTCGTGAGCTCAGGTCTGCCCCCCCTGGGAGCCCCCACTCTGAATAAGGGCCAGGGTGCTCAGCTGTCCTGCCAGTGGTTTATCCCGAGCGAGAGGTGATGGGGGGTGGGGAGGGGGAGGCAGGTCTCAGGGACCAAGAAGACACTGTGCACTGGGGAGACGGTGGCCAGTTGGCCTAGAGTCAGGCAGGTGGTTGGCACCGGCCACGCCCTGGCTTGTGTCAGTCTAGAGTGGGTGGTGGGTGGACAGACAGGCCCCTGGGAGGCAGGAGCAGGCAGGTAGGGGCTGTGGCGTGGCTTCTAGGAAGCGGGTGGCCGCCTCCTCCCATAGGAGGGAAGGAAGCCTCAGACGACCCCAGGTGAGAGGTGGCGTGAAGAGGACTCCTGGGACTCCTGGCTCCGATCGGGGCCGGGGGTCCGCGGGCCAGGGGGCTGAGCGGCCCGGCCCCCAGTTTGTGCCCGCAGATGGGAACGCGGCCTGCGTGAAGGTGCTGCGGGACATCGAGCCGGGGGACGAGGTGACGTGTTTCTACGGGGAAGGCTTCTTCGGGGAAAAGAACGAGCACTGTGAATGCTACACCTGCGAGAGGTGGGCGGGCGGGGCGGTGGGGGCGGGAGGGAAGCGGGGAGGGGGGTACAGGGGGACTCCCTGCGAGAGGTGGGCGGAAGGGAAGCGGGGGTCCGCTAGCCGGGAAGTTGAACCTCAAGGCCCCCGTCCCCCAGGAGAGGGGAAGGAGCTTTCCGCTTGAGGCCCCGGAAGCCCTTCCCGCCGCAGCCGCTGGACAAGTACCAGCTCCGCGAGACCAAGCGGCGGCTGCTGCAGAGCCTGGGCGGCCGGCTGAGCCCCTGGGCCTGCGCCCACTCGTCGCCCCTGCACCAGAACCCGTTCTGCGGTGAGCACGGGGCAGCCCCCATCCTGTCAGCCTGTCTCCCTCAGAACCCCCACTCCCGCGGTCCCCCCACCCCTGGCCTGCCCTCCTGTCCTGCTCCTGGGCAGCCCCATGGGGTGGAGAATGGCCTGACCAGGACCTCCCTCTCCCCGGCGCTGGCTCGCAGGATCACCCCTTCTCTCCCTTTCCCCCACCTCCACAGCTGCCTGCCAGCCCCTGCGCCCCCTGCCCTGTGGCGCCGGCTCCGAGACAGCGCCCCTCTGGGTCCAGTGGCTGCCGCAGCCCCAGCTCTGGGGGCGCCCCCGGAGGCGCAGGCGCCCCCCGCCCCGGCGGGCCCCCACTTCTCCTGTTCTCCGTGCTGCCCGAGTGTCCCTGCACCGGTGGGGAGGCTGTGGTCCCCGTTGCTGTCTGCAGGCAGAGGCCCTGGTGGCCCTGGGCCCTGCCCCCCGCCCCCGCTGGACCCCCCAGCAGGACTGGCACTGGGCCCGGCGGTACGGACTGCCTTACGTGTTGCGCGTGGACCTGAGCCGGGTGGTCCCGGCCCCACCCGCCACTGCCACCCCCAGCCCCGCCCCCGCCCGGCCCCCTGGCCCCCTCCCCATCCCCAAGCAGGCCCTGGCCTTTGCCCCCTTCTCCCCACCCAAGCGCCTGCGGCTGGTGGTCAGCCATGGCTCCATCGACCTGGATGTCAACAGTGACGGGCCCTGAGGGCCAGGTGGGCACCCCGCCTGGCTTCCCCAGCCCCGAGTTCTTGGGACTCACTGAAGGAGCGCTCGGGCCTCTGAGAGGCAGTTGACCCTTGACCCCAGCACAGCTCTGACCTGGGGGTGGGGTTGCGTTGGACACCCCCAGGGATCGGACCCCCTGACCCTTTTGTGACTGCTGACCCCTGAGCCACCCCAACCCCAGCAGGGAGCCCTGGCCGTTGCTGCCCCCCTCCCCCCCTGCCCCAGCCTCAGGACTGAAGATGCCATTCCCTCCCCGACACCTTCTCCTGCCCAGGGAGCCAAGCCATAGGGGTGGGGACCACCCCTGGCATCTCCCCAGAAGCCCAGCCTCTGGAGGAGGGGACTGACTTGGGGGTGGAGACTGTCCCACGGGGGGTGGGGAGTGGGTCTGCTCTCAGCTTTGTGACTGTCTGAGGTGGGGGGCAAGATGGGGGTGTCCGCGTGCGCATCCTCGCCACCCCCATGGGTCTCAGGGAGGCCGGGTGTGACCTCATCTTTCTCATGGTGCTATCCCTGGTGCTACTGGGGTGTGGGGGGCCCCCTCCCCTCCCCCCACACCAGAATGGGGTATGTTGGGGGATTGGAAGCACTTGAACTTTTTATTTTATTAAAACCTTGTTACAAGCTTCACCCCGTGGAAGCCTTTCCTTCTTCTTTCCATTTTGAGGGTGTGTCCCTCAGGAGAGCGCGGCCCTCAGCCAGGGGAATCAAACCCATGGCACCTGCAGTGGTGTGAGCCAGCACTCTGACCACTGAGCAACACTGGTCAGGGCCCAGTTAACATTGTACTTGGACATTCCTTTTTTAAAGATTTTTTTTTAATATATATTTTATTGATTTTTACAGAGAGGAAGGGAGAGGGATAAAGAGTTAAAACATCTCTGAGAGAGAAACATCGATCAGCTGCCTCCTGCACACCTCCTACTGGGAATGTGCCTGCAACCAAGGTACATGCCCTTGACCAGAATCGAACCTGGGACCTTTCAGTCTGCAGGCCCATGCTCTGTCCACTGAGCCACACCGGTTTCGGCTGGACATTCCTTTGGCTTGCCCGCAGCCAGCCTGTTGTGTGCCTGTCGGAGTGAGATGTGTCTCCCACACAAATCCTCCTGAGCCCTGTTCGTTTTCTCCAGGAGGTTAAAAAGAGTCGTGGCCAATATGCTAAAAGGTTAGAGCAAGCCAGGAGAGGAAGAGGAAGAGAGGTGGTCGATGGGCCGTCACTAAAGAGCAGGTCCCTCTGAACGAGCCAGGACTCAAGCCAACACGTGGCTTCGACGCAGAGGTGACCGGCGACAGGGGTGCCCAGCCTCCATGGGCAGGGGCTTCCGAGAACCTCGAAACCCCATTTTATCCACAGGAACCGCATATTCCCATGCACGATCTGGGATGAGAGAGTGGAAAGCCTTCAATTCTCATATCACCGGGACCCAAAAAACCAGGTTAGAAAGCAGGGGTTAGGTCTGGCCCCTGGCACACGGCCATGGTGGGCGGCTCCTTCTCCCTGGGGTGAGGAGCAGCTGCGGGCCTCTACCCCCTAGATGTCAGTCGCACGCCCTTAGCGGTGACAAAAACCTGTCCAGAGACCTCCCAACATCCCCACAGCAGCCCAAGATTACCCAGGTGGTGGTGTGGCCTCTGGGCAGGTGGGGTCCCATCAGAGGTGAGAAACGTGGGGAGTTCAGGTCGGGTCCCCTGAGCTGGCAGGATTTGGGGTGTCCCAGGGAAGCTGGGCTGGCCTGGGGGGGGGCCTTGGTAGCCCAAGCCGAGGGGGAGGGGCGTGTCGAAGGGGTCAGTATTGAGGCTGCCAGCCAGATGACTTCCGCCATCACATGCAGTTTGGGGGCACACTGATGCTGAGTGCCTTTCATTGTCTGTCTAGATGGAGACCCTTCAGGCCCTGCAAGAGGATGACCCAAATCCTCCCCCCCTCTGCTCCTGTGTCGGTGAAACAAGTTTTATGTTTTTAAGCTTTTTTTATTGGTTTTTTAGAGAGGAAGGGAGGGAGGAAGAGAGAAACATTCATGTGAGAGCAGCACATTATAGCTCAGCCTGGACAGTGAAGCTAAGAGGTTAGCGTTGACCTATGCACCAGGAGGTCACAGTTCAATTCTTGGTCAGGGCACCTGCCTGGGTTGTGGGCTGGATCCCCAGTGTGTGGTGTGCAGGAGGCAGCCGATCGGTGATTCTCATCATTGACATTTCTATCTCTTCCTCCCTCTCCCTTTCTCTCTGAAAACAATAAATTGCTGTAAATATTTATTTAAAAAATACATCACTTTAAAATGAACTAAAATGTCCTAAAGATGATGGCAGTGGGGAGGATCCCTGGCCCAAGAGGGAATGAAGGAAGGAGACTGAGGTCCAGAACCGGGCTGGGGCACAGGTGTCTGTCCTGTCCTCGGACGCCACCTGGGTGACCATCGGATGCTCAGGCAGCCGTCACCCGTCCTGTGACTTGGAGCTGCCCGGCCCACCTTGCCCCAGCGCCTGCCTCGGCAGCCCTGCAGCCTGTGCTTGGAGTTCACAGGAGGCCCCTCCTGTGGTGGCCACGTCTGTGCAGCTCAGGGGCCACCCTCCCCTGGGCCCTCGTCCTCCTGCCTCCCCGGTCCTAGTCTGAGAGAGGATCCCTGGGGGCCTGGGGGCCAAGGTCTTGGGCATGGAGCATCTGGGAGATGGCGCACCTGGGGTGTGCCCAGGGTGGGGAGATGAGGGCATGGAGAGGGTGAGGAGATGGGATGGAGCTAGCTCTCCCCTGAGCTAAGCCAGCCCCTCCTGTTGTCTCTCGGATCATGGGACTCCACATTCTTGACAGCTGGGGCAGGTCAAAGGTCAGCCAGAAAGTTGCAGGATCAGCAGCAGTCACCTTTGAATTTTTAAAAAAATATTTATTGATTTTTTTACAGAGAGGAAGGGAGAGGGATAGAGAGAAACATCGATCAGCTGCCTCTTGCACACCCCCTTACTGGGGATGTGCCCACAACCAAGGTACATGCCCTTGACTGGAATCGAACCTGGGACCTTTCAGTCCACAGGCCGACACTCTATCCACTGAGCCAAACCAGTCTCAGCAGCAGCCACCTTTGAATGCTGAGGTTAAGGGGTGTCTGAGGACGTGACCGTGGCGTGCAGAAACTGATTTAACGTTCCTGGCTGGGGCCTGGGTCTGGGCTGGCGGGCAGGACAGGGCCACAGCCAGTCCTGGCAAGGGTCCCTATTCAGCCAGGGGTGCGGGGCGAAGGGGGCCGAAGAGGTGACATGAGGGGGTGTCTAAGTCAGAAAATCTCTGCTTTGTCACGAGAGTTTGGCTGTGGGAATCAAGGAATAATTCAGGTGGGGCTGGCCAGCTGGCTCCGTGGTTGAGCCTTGCTCTGAACCAGGGGGTCACAGTTCAATTCCCCCTCAGGGCATATGCCCCTGGTTGCGGGTTTGAACCCATGTGGGGTGTGCAGGAGGCAGCCAATCCATGATTCCCTCTAATCACTAATGTTTCTCTCCTTCTCTGAAATCAATATTTTAAAAAAATAATTCAGGTGGGGCGTCTGAGCCGGTGTAGGGCTCGGTCTGCAAGGGTCTGCGGGGCGGAGCGGAGGGACGTGTCTGGAGGGCTGGGAGGAGGCTGCCCCTGGCCGCTGAGGGCGCGGTGGGACAGGCCCGCAGGGAGGAGCCAGGAGGAGCCTGTGGGGCTGGGAGAGACTGAGGGCAGTGGAGTCACGTGGGGCAGGAGAGCCGCAAAAGGGTAGTGGGGGAGGGTGGTGGCCTGGGGCAGAGGGACAGAAAGCCGGTCGAGTCTGCGAAGCGGTGCAGGTAAGAGAAGATGCTGAGGACGGAGACTGAGGGAGGGTTCAGGTGACAGGAAGGTGTGGCGGTTGGAGGCGGAGCACCCCGGAGCCGCGCTGGTGGGCGAGTGTTGCAGCCGGAGAGCTGGAGGCTGCTGCCTCGGGGCGGGCCGGTGTGCTCCTACCCCGAGATCTGACAGTCCCCCTCCATCCCAGCCCTGATGGGCACCGCCCGCCGCCGCCCCTCATCATCAGAACTCCGGCGCCGAGAAGACCTTGCCGCGGCCCGCTGCGCAGTGAGCAGACAGGAAGAACCGGCGGCAAGAGCATAGCTTTATTCGTGGCTCAGAGACCTGGGGTGAGGGGCCGATGGAGCCATGGGCCGGGTCCCCCGGAGGAGCTGGCGTGCAGACGGTCAGATTTTCCCCGGGAAGGTCCCGTCCTGGATCTGCTCGGTCCAGCGCTGCACCTGGGGAGGCGCGGGCGGGAGGCAGGGCGCGGCTCAGCTCCGCCCGCCCCCCTCGCCGGGTCCCCCCATCCGCCGCGCCTCCGCCCGCTCACCCAGCTGTTGGGGCACAGCGAGTGGAACACGTGGTAGTAGTACTCGCAGGGCTGCGTGCTCTTCCCACGGCGGTTCATCTTCTGGACGCAGCGGTGGAAGTCTGCGGGGGAGACGCGCGGTGGGTGCGGCCCCACCATGCTCCCCGCCCCTCCTGACCAGGTCCCGCCCCCCTCCGACCAGACTCTTCTTTAAAAAAAATTTTTTTTTATTGATTTCAGAGAGGAAGGGTGAGGGAGATAGAAACATCAGTGATGAAAGAAAATCACTGATGCCCGGCCACGGTTGTTCAGGGGTTGAGCATCAACCTATGAACCGGGAGGTCACAGTTGAATTCCTGGTCAGGGCACATGCCTGGGGTGCAGGCTCCATCTCCAATCGTGCAGGAGAGAATCAATGATGATTCTCTTATCATTGATGTTTCTATCTCTCTCTCCCTTCCTCTCTGAAATCAGTAATATATATATATATATATATATAGCAGAGAGGAGGGGTGGAGGGAGAGACAGAAACATCAACAATGAAAGAGAATCACTGATTGGCTGCCTCCTGCACGCTCCCCACTGAGGATCGAACCCCCAACCTGGGCACGTGCCTTAACTGGAATAGAACCTGGGACCCTTCAGTCTGTATGTCGACGCTCTATCCACTGAGCAAACCGGCCAGGGCAATAAAAAATAGATTTATAAAAAAATATTTTTATTGATTTCAGAGAGGAAGAGAAAGAAACATCAATGATGAGAGAGAATCACTGATTGGCTCCCTCCTGCACGCCCCCTACTGGGGATCGAGCCCACAACCTGGGCATGTGTCCTTGACTGGATTCTAACCTGGGACCCTTCAGTCCCCAGTGAGCCAAACCAGCTAAGGCTAAAAATTGACGAGCAGGTCAACAGGCTTGTCCAGGGTCACCCAGAAAGTTTGGCTCAGAGGATAGAGCATCAGCCTGCGGACTGAAAGGTGCTAGGTTCGATTCCAGTCAAAGGCATGCACCTCAGTTTCGGGCACATCCCCAGTCTGGGGTGTGCAGGAGGCAGCTGATCGATATCTCTCTCTCATCGATGTTTCAGACTATCCCTCTCCCTTATTCTCTGTAAAAAAAATCAATAAAATATATATTTTTAAAAATAAAATCATTGATCGGCTGCTGCCTGCACACCCCCTACTGGGGATGGAGCCCACAACCAGGGCATGTGCCATGACGGAATGGAACAGTGATCTCCTGGTTCATAGGTTGATGCTCAACCACTGAGCCAAGCCAGCAGGCCCCTCCCCCTCCCGACCAGACCCCTTCTTAACACTCCAGGACAGGACCACTTCTCCACCCTCTGTCCCTATTGGTTCCACCCCAAGCCCCGCCCCCACAGCCGGTCCCATCCTCTCCGGACCAGTCCCTGTCCCCCCCTGCATGACTTGGTCACGTGCCTCCAGAATAGGCAACGCCTCCCCAAAATCCGGTCCCACCTCCTCCCTGCCAGGCCCCAGCTCTCCCTGGCCCCGCCCCCTCGTGACTCAGCCACGCCTCCATAAGAGGCCCCGCCCACTCGCGACCAGGCCTCGCCTCTCCCTCCCTCCTTGACCCCGCCCACCCGACCAAGCCCCGCCCCCTCGACCTGGGTTCGCTCCGCCTCCCGCCCCACCCACCCCAACGGTCTCCCTTCCCAACGGGAGTCAGGGCCCCACGTCCTCAGGAGTTGGGGCGCGCCCCCCTTCCTGCCTCCCCGTCTCACCCCGCTCCCCTCCCCTGCCTGCCAGAGCTCACCCAGGAAGTTCTGGTAGCAGTTACGGGTCTGGTTCTGGTTGGGGAAGCGCGGGTCGAAGGGCGGCGTGGGCCTTCGCCCCTTGGAGGGCTTCTCCGTGTCGTACATCCTCCTGCGGAGAGGAGGGGCTTCGTGGGGCCCAGGGGGAGCCCCTCGCTCCGAATCGCACTCACATTTGATCCCCCCGACCCCGAAACCCAGCCCCGGTCCCCCCGGTTCCCCCGTCCTGTCCTCACTAGGCTGGTGGGTCGCTGGCGCCTGTGGCTGCGTCCGGGACGCCCCTCGTTTCTGAGTCTCGAGGGTGCCAGCCCAGGCAAACCACGATCCCGCCGTATTGGCTGAGCCCCCGAAGCCCCAGCCAATGGGAGCAGCTGCGCCTCGTGGACCCCCCCCCGCCCCCCCCCCCCCCCCGCGCCCGCTCCGGGGACCTGGTGCGCACACAGGCTCGAGGCTCGACGTTGGCCGCGTCTCAGACTCAGGCTTTTTAATCTCTGCGAAGCTGGGCCACCCCGCGGGTTGTCCCCCGGCCCGCCCCCCGCCCCCCAATATATAAATGCATAAATAGCTCTGTTCTCTACTGCAGCCGAGGCGCCCTCCGCTCGGCCAGGCCAGCATCCGGGTTCTTAAAGTAGAGCGCACGGCGCCTGGGGCCTGCGGGGAAGAGCCAAGAGTGCGGGGTGGGGTCCGGCGGCGCCAGGACTCAGCGCCAGGGGGAAGGCGGGTGTGGGGGTGTCAGGAGCTACCTGGCCACATTGGATCCATCTCGACCATGTAGCGTGTGAGTGGAGTCCCAGATCCTGTTACTGCAAGCTCTGGGCTCGGTGCTTGCTGGAGAGAGGGCAGTGCGCGCTCAGTAAGCATACTGAATGGAGAACAGGCAGGCCTGAGCTGGAACCCGCGCTTTTACCACCTCCCCGCGCCCCTCTGAGGTCTCTCGTCCTCCTGCCTCGCTATGGTCAAGCCCAACTCTGGATCCTTCACCCCGCACAGCCAAATGCGCGAATCTCTCTTCCTCTTAAGGAGCCCCCACTTGCGCCCACACCCTACACCAGCCGCCTCTCTTCCAGCAAACTCCTGGGACAGAGCTGGTTTGGGATCCCCCTCCGCATTGTCTATGCCTTCGCAGGGGAAATACACATGACATAACATTCACCATGATAACCAGTTTAAAGTGGCCTTAAGAACCCTTTCAATGGCCCAACTGGCATGGCTCTGTGGTGGAGCATCTGCATCTGAACCAGGAGGTCACGGTTGGATTCCTGGTCAAGGGCACGTGCCAGGGTTGTGGGCTTGATCCCCATAATGGGGTGTGCAGGAGGCAGCTGATCCATGATTCTCTCTCATCATAGATGTTTCTCTCTCCACATCTCCCTTCCTCTCTGAAATCAATACAAATATATATATATATTTTTTATTGATTTTTTTTTTACAGAAAGGAAGGCAGAAGGGTAGAGAGTTAGAAACATCGATGAGAGAGAGACATCGATCAGCTGCCTCCTGCACACCCTCCACTGGGGATATGCTCGCAACCAAGGCACATGCCCTTGACTGGAATTGAACCTGGGACCCTTCAGTCTGCAGACTGACGCCAAACCGGTTTCAGCAATACAAATATATTTAAAAAAAAATAACATTCTTGCCCTAACCGGTTTGGCTCAGTGGATGGAGTGTCAGCCTGCAGACTGAAGGATCCCAGTTTCGATTCTGGTCAAGGGCATGTACCTTGGTTTCGGGCACATCCCCAGTAGGGGGCGTGCAGGAGGCAGCTGATTGATGTTTCTCATCTATGTTTCTATCCCTCGCCCTTCCTCTCTGTAAAAAATCAATAAAAATATATATTTTTAAAAATAATAATAACAACATTCTCCATGTCCTGCAGCCACAGCATTTATCAAGTCCAAGAGCACTTTCATTACCCACCCCAGGAAACCCCGCACCCCACCAGCAGTCCCTTCCCAGCCCCTCCCCTTCGGGCCTTCGGCAACCGCTAAATTCTGTGTGTGTCTCCAGGTTGGCCTGTCTTGGATATTTCACTCAAGTGGCACCAGACACTGAGGTGCTGGCCTTGGTGTCTGGCTCCACTCACTGGGCATCCTGTTTTCTTTTTCTTTCATTATTTTTTTACAATAGATTTTTATTGATCACAGAGAGAAAGGAAGAGGGAGAGAGAGATAGATAAATAGAAACATCCATGATGAGAGAGAATCATGGATCGGCCGCCTCTGCACGCCCTCCACTGGGGATGGAGCCCACAACCCAGGCCTGTGCCCTTGACTGGAACCGAACCCGGGACCCTTGGAGTCACACTGGCCAAGGTTGGGGGCGTCCTGTTTGCAAGGGTTGCAGAGCGAATCCTTGCTTCCCGTGTGCCCTAAGCCTGCTCCCCGCCACACACACACCTCAGGCCTCCGTGGCCACCAGGTGGCCTTTCAGACAGCCTGGCGGGTCCTGCCACCCCGGGTACCTGAGCCACGGTGGTGTGATGGCCGGTGGGCTTTCCTCCCTCTGCTCCATGAAGTTGGCCCGGTTCCCCACCTTCTCAAGTTCTACTAGCTTGGGCACGAGCTTGGGCACGAGGTTAGGCACCAGGTTCTCCAAGGACGACCCGGCCTTGGCCACGGGGCCCGGGCCCGGCCCCTCCTCGGTCTCCGCAGCTTCTCCCTTGGGCCTCTGGGACGCCCTGGCCTCCATCTTTGAGATGGGGGTGGACGCCGGGTGCGAGGACGGCACTTCCTCCCACGGGGTGGCCGGCAGAGGGATGGGAGCCTCGAAGACTCTGTCCAACTTGCGGCTTCCTGGGGCGCTCGGGGGGCGGGGGCGCACCTTGGAAGGGCTCCCCCGGACCGAGGGCAGCTTCTCCTGCTCTGCCGCCACCACCACCGTCGGCGCGCTCAGCGTCTCCTCCACCCACAGACCCACGGCCCCCTGCCGCCAGGGCCCCGACCGGGGCCGCTCCCGGGCCAACCCCGGGGCCCCCTCCACCGGGGCCGGCTGCCTGGGGCTGAGGGGCTCCGGGCCCCGGGGTGACGTGGCGGCAGACACCGAGGAGACCAAGAGCCAGGAAGGCAGCCCCAACACTCTGGGTCTCAAGGGCGGCTCCTTGGCCTGGGCCTTGATCATAAGCCGGGCCAGGCCCAGCTCGTCCACGGAGAAGGGCCGCCTGGGCCGGCCCGGGGCTCGCTCCACGGCCAGCTGCTGCGTGGCCCCCCACTTCCTGCGCGGGCCCGCGGCCTGGGACCTGGAGCCCGGCCGGTCCGCCAGCCGCTCCTCCTTGGAGCTGCGGAGCCGGTCCTCCACCCGCGCCCGGCCCTTCAGGCCGTCCAGGGCCACCCCGAGGGCCCGGCCCACCACCACCGCCCCTCTCTCCCTCCGGGCGGCGCCGCCAGGCAGCTCCAGGGACGTCTTCTGGGCGCGCACCTCCAGGACCTGGGTCTGCTGTGTGCCCACCAGCATCAGGGGCTGGGTCTTCCCTTCGGGCTGGCTGCGCCCCAGCACCCGCCCCACCCGGCTGCCCGCGGGGCCCGAGCCCGAGGCAGCGGAGTGGCTGCGGGGCGTCAGCGCCTGAGGCGGCGACGCGATGGGCAGGAACAGGGATTCCTGGCAGCGGACCCGACGAGAGGCGGCCTCCCGGGGGACGGCCGAGGCCCGCGGGGTCTTCGAGGGGGCTGGGGCTCTCCGGGGGGCAGAAGCCAAAACGGGGGTCTTCTTGGGGACAGCTGGTTGCCCCGGGGCCTTCCGAGATGGAGCCCGTGCCGCTGGGGCCTTCTGGGGTGGCTGGAGGGGGGCCGGAGCCTTCTGGGAGGTGGCTGGGCCCGAGGGGGCCCTCTGGGAGGGTGGAGGCTGCAGCCTCTGCCCGGGGCGCTGGGGGACAGAGCCATGGCGGGCAGGCGGGTGGAAGCTGGGAAAGTAGGTGGCTGGGCCGAGGGAGCTGGAGGTCAGGGTGCTAGAGTTGGGGTCCCCTAGGCCTCCCAGGGCCTCGCGCATATATAAGTGCTTGTAGGAGATCAGGAAGGAGGCGTCAGGGCTGGGCGAGAGACAACGTGAAGAGGCCTCAGCCAAACCGCCAAGCATCGCCGCCCTGTCAGGTGAGCATCCCTGGAGACGGAGGAAGGCGAGGGAGAGGGGTCAGGGCGGCAGCCTCTCAGACACAGACCGGGCCCAGCCCTCCTCCCTCAGACCCAGGAGCCCAGGCTCCCAACCTCCTCCCTCAGACCCAGGAGCCCAGGCCCCAACCTCCTCCCTCAGACCCAGGAGTCCAGCCCCAACCTCCTCCCACAGACCCAGGAGCCCAGCCCCAACCTCCTCCCTCAGACCCAGGAGCCCAGGCCCCAACCCCTCCTCCCTCAGACCCTGGAGCCCAGCCCCCAGCCCCTCCCTCAGACCCAGGAGCCCAGCCCGCAACCTCCTCCCTCAGACCCAGGCCCCCAGCCCCAACCTCCTCCCTCAGACCCAGGAGTCCAGGCCCCAACCTCCTCCCTCAGACCCAGGAGCCCAGCCCCCAACCTCCTCCCTCAGACCCAGGAGCCCAGGTCCCCAGTCCCTCCTCCCTCAGATCTAAGGATCAGATTCCTGGCCCCCAGTATATAGGTGCCTTGGAAGAGGACATTGATGAGCTGAAGGTTCTGGAAAAGATGCTGAAGATGGTTCTGATGGTGATGCTGGGCCTCACGGGGGTGGAGGAGTCCGGGGCCCTCATTGGGGGACCTGAGGGGGCGGGCGGAGAAGCAGCCTGAGCTCTGGGAAAGGACCAGAACTTCAAGGTCCATCCTCAGGGCAAGGGAGGGTGTGCTCACCAGAGACGGATGGTTTGGTCTGAGAGCTGTGACAGGGTTCCAGACGGGACCTGCAGGCACAGGGTGGTGGGACTCAGCGGCGTCCCCCTCTCTCCCTGTCCTCTGCCCAGGCCACGGGCCCTTGGCCCCCAGCCTACTTTTTCTCGGAGGCTTTCTTCCCAGCGCTGGGAGGCCCCAGCTGTGACCAGATGAGAGGCACCGAGTCGCCCACGGCCTGGGACCGGAACCTGCCCTGGAGGGGCTGGGAGGAGGCGGCGGCAGCAGAGGGCTCGGGGCCCCACGCCTTTCGGTCCGGCCGCTGGGGCTTGCTGGCCTTGGCCTTCTTCTGCTTCGGAGAGGCCCGCATCTTGCGAGGACCCGCAGCCATGGCTGGAGAGAAACAGGAGACCTGTGCCGGCGTCCTTGCTGCCAGAGGGGCCCCGTGGGGACTGACTCAGGGCTCAGAGGGAAGGACTAGGTCACCAGCACTGGAACACCTGGCCCCCACATGCCCCCAAGCCTCAGTGGAGGAGAAACTGAGATGCAGAAGCCCAAGGGATGCTGTGCTGCTCACCGGAGCGTCTCCTGTGGGGCTGCTGGACCTGTGTACCAAGGGGGGCAGTCAGGAGGGGCCACTTCTTCCTGGCTTCACAGCCCCTGAGCACAGGGCCTAAGACTCCAGGCCCAGCCCTCCTCCCTCAGACCCAGGAGCCCAGGCCCAACCTCCTCCCTCAGA